>VXBH01001598.1:9597-26646 GCA_013400035.1 Rynchops niger | reverse complement strand
CGAGGGCAGATGATCGTGAGACAATCAAGACAGGTTATTGCAGAACTCAGTAAAAACAATTGCAAAATGTGTGACTGACTGATAAGAATAACTGTTTTACTGAATATTATATTAAAAAAAAAATGAGTCAACTGGTGATATCATATGAGTGACCTGGGAGAAGCAATGCAGAAATTAAGAATTTATTTATTTACTTGCTTGATAATGTTATATCAAGGTAGATGTACTTGAAGATCCGTAGAGAAGCTCTAGAATAATTTTGGATAGCATTAATTACACCCAAGTCTGGTATGTTTCTATTACATCAATTACACAGAATTCATTTATTCATACGTAAGTATTAGTAAAGAATTTCAATGGAAAACTTAGAGGTTTTTTTTCTGTTTTATAAAACTACTTTCTGTCTCACGCTAAATAGGAATGAGAGATTAAATTTGAATACTAAAGAGATTTATTTCTAAATTCAAGTGTGTTAACACTAGCATGATAAGTTTGATATTTATCATAGAATCGTAGAATCAAAGAATGCTTGGGGCTGGAAGAGACCTTAAAGATCATCTAGTTTCAACCCCCCTGCCATGGGCAGGGACACCTTCCAATAGACCAGGTTGATCAAAGCCACATCTAACCTGGCCTTGAATATTTCCAAGGATGGGGCATCCACAGCTTCTCTGGGAAACGTGTTCCAGCACCTCTCCACCCTCACAGTAAAGAATTTCTTCCTAATATCTAATCTAAATTTACCCTCTCTGAGTTTGAAACCGTTACCGTGCGTCCTATCACTACACTCCCTGGTAAAGAGTCCCTCCCCATCTTTCCTGTAGGCCCCCTTTAGGTACTGGAAGGTCTCCTTGGAGCCTTCTATTCTCCAGACGGAACAACCCCAACTCTCTCATCCTGTCTTCATAAGAGAGATGCTCCAGCCCCATGATCATCTGTGTGGCACTCTGCTGGATTCACTCCAACAGATCTATATCCTTCTTATGCTGGGGCCTCCAGAGCTGGACACAGTACTCCAGGTGGGCTCTCAGGAGAGTGGAGTAGAGGGACAGAATCACCTCCCTTGACCTGCTGGCCATGATTCTTTTGATGTAGCCAAGAATAAGGCTGGCTTTCTGGGCTGCAAGAGCACACTGCCAGCTCATGTTGAGCTTCTCATCCACCAGCACCCCCAAGTCCTTCTCCTCAGGATTGCTTTCAATCCGTTCTCTGATCAGCCTGTATTTTTGCTTGGGACTGCCCTGATCCATATACAGCACCTTGCACTTGGCCTTCTTGATCTTCATTAAGTTCACACAGGTCCATCTCTCAAGCCTGTCTAGGTCCCTCTGGATGGCATCCCATTCCTACTGTGTGTTGACCACACCACAGAGCCTGCTTGGGATGCATTGCTCCTGATCTTGGAGGAGGTGATCCTTGAATATTAACCATCTTTCTTGGGCCCCTCTTCCCCCCACCATTTTATCCCATAGTACTCTACCAAGAAGATCCCTCAAGAGGCTGGAGTCTGCTCTCCTGAAGTCCAGGGGAGAGAGCTTGCTGTGTACCCTCCTTGCTGCCCTAAGGATTTTGAACTTCACTGTTTCCTGGTCACTGCAGCCAAGGCTGCCCTTCAGCTTCACATTCCCCACAACCCCCAACAGATACTGGGGTCGTTGAAGTCCCCCATGAGGACTAGGGCTCATGAACTTGAGGCTGCTCCTATCTGTCTATAGAGGGCCCTACCCACTCAGTCTTTCTGGTTGGGTGGCCTGTAGCAGACCCCCACTATAATGTCACCTGTCCTTGCCCTCCCTTTAGTCCTGAGCCATTAGCTCTCTGTCAGCTCCTCATCCGTTTCCAGGTGGAGCTCCAGGCACTCCAGCTGGCCATTGACATAGAGGGTGACACCAACTTCTTATCTCCCCTCCCTGTCCTTCCTAAAGAGCCTGTATCCTTCCATTCCCACACTCCAGTCATAGGAGCCATCCTACGATATCTCCACGATGACAGTAAGTTCATAGCCCTTAAGGCATGCCATGTCTCTAACCCCTCTTGTTTAGTCCCCATGCTACTTGTGTTTTCATCCAGGCATTTAAGTAAGACCCCGATGAAGCTGACATACTGTCTGGAGTGGCTGGAATTCCTTTGTGCTGCACTCCAGGTACTCTCCTGCTGACTTCCAGGCTCTGGGCATCTACTGGTAGCACTGGCATCAAACTGGTAGGAGTAAGATGAATTGAGGTTCCACTTTCCCAGCAATGTTAGTTTAAAGCCACAAGAAAGTAATCCAATTTCCCCAAGTATCTTCCGATGTACCTTTGTACAATTTGTTAAATTTTGTCTCTTTCCACAGTAGACTTTCTAAAACGTTCCTCTGAGCTTCTGCCAATAGAGAGCAAAAGGTAGACTTACTGATTAACCTTTCTCCATGCCATCTGAATGAGAATGATTCTCTTTTCTCACATTTTAATAGTTTTCTTTGGTACTGTTCATTAATTATGATCAAAGAATGATGTTCACATGTCATGTAGTGATATTGTTACAGGATAGCTCTGCATGTGAAAATAAAAATTAATGATAACAGCTTGAAGTTGCCTGTACGTGGTGTTACTGGAATTGTCTGCTATTTTTCTATCTTTTAGTTATTGCATTTCTTACAGAAACTGTGTATCTTCCTGTGACTCTGCTAACAAACCTCATGAAAAGCAAGCTCCATGTACCTATTCACATACACAGTAGGTTATTAAGTCTCACTTAGGGAGAAGAGAGATGCTTACTGTAGTTTAGTCTAAGTGGATAATAAGAAAACCTGCAGGAATCTGTATGTTACTGTGAGAAGCTACAATAAAGGAGTTTTGATCCTGTATTAACCTCTATGATTGCATCTATGTCTCCTTTCTAAGTGGTTCCTCGTCTAAGTGAACTGGCTTGAACCTTTGTACCAGTTCAGTGACCAAAACCAAAGTGCCAGAAATAAATCAGAACAGCAGTATGACACATTCAAACTTAAAGCCATAGAAATTTAGAATTAAGAGCTTTCCCAGAAGTTAACATATTTGATAGCAATAATATGGATGGACATCTAATTTATACACATGGAACAATGAATAGATGGTTTCCACATTATTTTTATAAAAAGCCACACTTCTATGAAGTAGTATATAATTAGAAAGTCTGATACTGCAGACTACTTAACATCATAATTACTTTCAATTTTATAATAATTTTATTATTATTATTATTTCCTTCATTTCTTTTCTGAGCTTTAGCATTTACTGGTTAACATGTAATTATGAGATTGGAAATACAAGTCAAATGGGGTGTGGGGGGGGAGAAAACAAGACTGAATTATGTGCAAACAATAAAAATGAAGACATTTTGGATAAAGTGTAGATCTCAAAGATGAAGTGGTAATATATATTTCTTTGCTTTTAAGAACATGGTCAGAGAGAGAAGGGTAGATTTTTCTTGTGGTGTCAGGGTAATGAGATTTTGTGAAAACTGGTGTGGAACACATCCAAAATCAAGGAGATAATAGAAAGTCTGACAAACTTTAGGAAGAAAAAGAAAGATTTTGTTTATTTCACACAGAACTAAACTAACTTATTTAATTTAATGCATTTATTTCTGCTTCAGTGAAATTGAGACTGCATTTCATATAATAACAGGATGGCTGAGATTGGAAGGGACCTCTTGAAATGATCTGGTCCAAAACCCCTCCTCAAACAGAGTCAGCTAAAACATGTTATCACAACCATGTTCAGTCATTTTTTTTATATCTCTTTAGATGGGGACCCCACAATTTCACAAGGCAACTTGTTCCAGTGTACAACCATGCTCAAGCACATTTTTTTTTTCTTGTGTTCAGGTGGAAGTTTGTGTGTTTTAATTTGCACCCATTGCCATTTGTCCTCTCACTGTGCTTCATTGAAAACAGTCTGGTTCCACCTGCTTTAGCCTCTGACATCAAGTGTTAATACATGTGAATAAGCCTTCTCTTCTCCAGGATGAGCAGTTTCACCTCTCTCAGATCCTTAATCACGTTCACGGCCCTGTGCTGGACTTGCTCTCCAGTGTGTCCATGTCTCTCTTGTAATATGGGACCTAAAACTAGACCCAAGACAGAGAGAGCAAGGATAACCTTTCTGCGGATAGCAGTCCTCCTAATGAAGTCTGGGAGGCTCTTAATCTTCTTGGCAATGAGGGCATGTTGCTGGATCATGGTCAGCTTGCCATCCACCAGGAACCCCAGGTCCCTCTCTCCAAAGCTACTTTACAACCAGTTAGGCCCCAGAGTCAACTGGTGCAGGACTTGACATTTCCCTTCATGAGGTTCCTGTCTACCTAATTGTCCACCTTGTTGAGGTCTATCTGAATGGCAGTATACCCATCTGGTGTATCAACTACTACTCCCAGTTTTTGATCATCTCCGAACTTGCTGAGGATGCACTTTTGACCCATTGTCATTAATGAAGGACTCATTATCAGCCCCTGGGGTATACCACTGTGGACTGTGCTCCAGCTGGACTTTGTACCCAGCCTTTCAGCTAGTTTTCAATCCACTTCACTATCCATTTATATAATCCAACTCATTTATCTAACCCATCTCACTTATCTAACCCATTTGGACAATTACCATAAGATTCCTAATAAATAAATATAATGATAGACTACTTGGGTGTCAGAAGAAGTTATCTGTGGAGACATAAATTGAGAGAACTTAAAATTAATATGGAGTAAATATCTGAGGGCTAAAAATGAGATGTAAGAGAATAATATAACTTCAGAGTAAGAGAAAGTCTTTCTGAATTACAGGAAGGCATTTTGGCAAAGAATAGTTTTAAAATGTAGCAAATTATAGTCACAAAGTACAGTGGCAAAAAGTCAGTGATATGTAATTGACAAAAAGTAAATGTCAGTTGATTAGAGGTAGGCAAGTAGAAGGAACATAAGGCCCAAAGACTCATCAGGCATTGCTAGGTTACCAAAATATGATACTGATTTTTTTGTCTTATATAGTTAAGTCTCTCTTAAGAACTTTTCTTTCCAGGAGTTCCAAGAAAAGAGCTACTGTGCATTTTAAATTATACCTGCACAGTAGATTTGTCACTAGTTAATCTGTAAATGCACAGAGAAATTCTTAACTGAATGCACAGAGTGTGATTTCATGCATATTTTTTCTTCTCTCAGACAGAAAAACCTCTAAATTGAACTCAAAACTGAAAGAAATTTTAAGATGCTTCATGGATGTTTCTCATTCCAAGCCTGTGGGAAAAAAAAAAAAAAAAAAAGAAACCAAAATAAAAATGAATTTGAAGGGACAGACATCAGTAACCCTGAGCAGCAAAGGAAAGATGAAGTTTTTTAGGTACATATTTCTGAAGGAATGCAGCAATATGAAGGGAAAGGCGTAATGACTTAATTTGCCTTTAAATAATGTCCTTGCTGCCTATGACTTTATTGGTCAATGAGAATCTATGATATGATGACAGCATGGTTGAAACACAGCTCCAAATAGTAAGGTTCAAATATAGCTGTCAATATATGAGCTAGCAGAGAGCTGAATAGCTCTCCAGACCCTACTAACTATATTGTATAGGTGTCCACTGATTACACCGGCAGCTTAGAATTTTGGTGTTTTTTTTTTTTTTTTTTTTTTTTTTTTTCTCCACATATATTCTGTACACACAAATACAATAAAGAAAGGTGTCAGCTGAGGTCAGGAGTTAAATGGTCAGTGGAATAATGGCTGAAAGAGCTTTGAGATCACTGTGGTGTCATAGCAGCTGGGTTATACAGTTAAAAAAAGAAAAAGAGTTTTTCAGATCTGTCTCGTGAGACTGCTTGATTCCCTTCTACCAAGAGATTTTTGTTTGCTTTGTTTAAAGAAATATTTTTATTATATCTGACAGATGCGTGGAGTCTTCAAATGCATCTCTGCCCTCAGCAGTTGAACAGTTTCTCAAGCAGTGCACTATCAAGCTGATGTGAACTGACAGTACTTACACCCAGGTGTCATTGTCTAACATGCCTGTTGACAAAAAATGTGGCTTGACAGATCTTATTGTTCTGTTTCACCTCTCCATGCAGCATTCCTTTTCTTAACAGTAAATGTTAAGGGACTATTTGTTTAGTCTGTAAAAAGTTCGTGTTCATGAAGGCCTCCTGTGTACCTGTGGATCCTCATGATTTCTATACATAGACTTATCTGGTCTCCCTAGATAGTTCCCATTCGTTCCATAACTTCCTCTACAAGGCTCTTGGCTATACTACGATTCTGAAAAATTATGGTGTCATGGTTTAAACCCAGCTGGCAACTAAGCACCACACAGCCTCTTGTTCACTCCCTTGTAGTGGGATGGGGGAGAGAATCAGAAGAGTAAAGGTGAGAAAACTCGTGCATTGAGATTAAGACATTTTATTAAGTAAAGCAAAAGCTGCACATGCAAGTAAAGCAAAACAAAGAGTTAATTCACTACGTCCCACGTAGGTGTTCAGCCATCTCCAGGAACGCAGGGCTCCATCACTTGTAAAAGTTACTTTGGAAAACAAAACACCATCACTCTGAACGTCTTCCCCTTCCTCCTTCTTCCCCCAGCTTATTATTGCTCAGCATGATGTCATATGGTATGGAATATCTCTTTGGTCAGTTGGAGTCAGATGTCCTGGCTGTGTCTCCTCCCAGTTTCTTGAGTGTCCACCACCTTCTTGTTGGCAGGACAATATGAGAAGCTGAAAAGTCCTTCACTGCTTAGCAACAACTAAAATATTAGTGCACTAGCAACATTATTCTCATCCTAAATCCAAAACACAGCACTATACCAGCTGCTAGTAAGAAAATTATCTCAGCTGAAACCAGCACGGGTGGGATTTTTTTTTTTTTTTGTCTAATACAATTTCTAGGTGATGGAATGAAGTGTTCATGAGCATTGTACATTTCTGAAATAGCTGATTAGCGGGCAATTTCTGGCAAATTGAGAATTTACTACATGACTAAAAGATGGCAAATATTTTGATTGTCAATAAAAAGATATCAGAAGCCTGTCAAAATTTTATTTCTGATTAGAGTCAGAAATGACACGTAAGGCTCAAATAGTTCAGAAGTATGTTTTGCTTTATTGCTTAATTTAAAATTTACCAATTCAAGCTATAGGTGCTTTATCACAGGTGATCAACAGTAGCAAGCACTGAGTAAGATGCCCCTGACATTATACAAAGCAATTTGTTCTGCTGCCTCTGGTAAGTAAATTAGGGAGCTACAACAATGAAAAAAAAGTACTTATGTGTACTAGCAGTGAAATGCACAATAGTAAAAAACAATTGTGTACACAGCAGAGGAGAGGGAAGCAGTTTAGTAGAAGTTCACTGGGTGGAGCATGAATTTAATGTTTAGGTGATGCATCTTTAAACCTGTATTCTATTTATTTAATACATTACATAAAACACTGCTGCAGAATATCTGAATCTTGGCGGGGATGAGGGGTGGTGGTAACTGTTTCAAGCTGATATGAAGCCAGTAGGAAAATCTACAAACAGCAGTTGAATGTACGGATATGATGTATGACCATCCAGGGAGGCATGAGACAGCATGGGCATAAGAACACCACAAAGTAATCCAGTTTATGCCTAAAGTTCTTTTTCTCTCTGAGCATGCAGAGCATAGTAAAAAGAGCAACAACAACATACCCTATGTGCACTTTAGACGTAAAAGGATCATGAAATACAGGTTGTGATGAGTCAATGAAGAAGGGCAGAAATGGACTGCATTCATGCAATTGATGGCTTGACAGTAATGTGACAAGAACCAGTGGAGAGATAGAAAAACCTGAACTGTCAGTGACAATAACTATGCAAAGCTGAATTTCCTAAATATTATGTGACAAGTTAACAGCAACATAACAAAATGCAGCAGACAAGTACACACTATCTGAGCCTATCAGAGGCCTAATGATTGAGACGGATTTAACATGGCTGTTGAGTGATGCACATTTTGGTCATGGCAAATGTAGCCAAAGCAGAGATATATGGCATCAAGTACCACAGATGTCAGTGATAACAGACATCAATTCCATGTTACTGTACAGTCACAGCTAATTTACAATATAAATGGTATAAATTTTAAAGATGAAGTGCTGTATGTGCAGTGATGACAGGACACCATAAAGAAGATGGAGTCAGACGTGGCAAGAGGTCAAAAGGCATAAAATAATCAGAAATTCTCATTAAATATAAGGAAAAAAAAATTACCCTGAAAGCAGTCAGACGGGAACAAGTTACTGAGGGAGGCTGTGGTTATGTCTGTCCTTAGAAGTATTCAAAACTTGACTGGACACAACCTTGGACAACCTGATCTGTTTTGAGTAGGATTTGGAGTATATGTTCTCTGGATGTCCCTCCCAATGAAAATTGTTCTACGGTTCTAATATTGAATATTTTTAATTTCTCTGTGGTAGTGCTGTCGTGGCTGTGATGATCAAAAGTTAATAAAACAAGATTTGTAGAAACAGATGACATCACTCGCAGAAGGCAGGTATACAAGCTTCAGGGGATGCAAAATCCTTTCCTAGAGCTTGTTTTTAACACACATTTTGGATGATCCATCAGTATTTTTTGTTAGTTTTAATGGTTAGATATTAGTGTTCCATGTCCATCAACTCCTTATTGCCAAGGTGGTGAATTAACCAGGCTCCAGCATGTCTGGAAGCAAGAGTACATGGCGCATTTTTAATATTTCTCTCCTAAGGTCTCGCTCTTTATGCTGAGCAAAGTTTAAAACCGTTACCCTCATCCTATCATTACGCTCTCTAATAAAGAGTCCCTCCCCATCTTTCCTGTAGGCCCCCTTTAGGGACTGGAAGGCTGCTGTAATGTCTCCCCAGTGCCTTCTCTTCTCCAGTCTGAACAATCCCAACTCACTCGGCCTGTCTTCATGGGAGATGTGCTCCAGCCCTCTGATCATCTGCATGGCCCTCCTCTGGATCCAACACATCCATGTCCTTCTTATGTTTGGGCCTCCAGAGCTGGACACAGTACTCCAGGTGGGGTCTCACCAGATTGAAGTACAGGGGGAGGATCACCTCCCTCAACCTGCTGGCCATGATTCTTTTGATGCAGCCCAGGATGTGGTTGGCTTTCTGGGCTGCAGGCGCACATTGCCAGTTCATGTTGAGCTTCTCATCCACCAGCACCCCCAAGTCCTTCTCCTCAAGGCTGCTCTCAATCTGTTCTCCGCCCAGCCTGTATTTCTACTTGGGACTGCCCTAATCCATATACAGCACCTTGCACTTGGCCTTCTTGATCTTCATTAAGTTCGCACGGGCCCACCTCTGAAGCCTGTCCAGGGCCCTCTGGATGGCATCCTATCCCTACAGTGTTTTGACTGCACCACACATCTTAGTGTCATCTGCAAACCTGCTGAGGGTGCTCTCAATCCCACTGTCCGGGTGACCAATAAAGATGTTAAACAGCGCTGGTCCCAGTACTGACTGCTGAGGAACTCCACTTGTTACTGGTCTCCACTTGAATGTTGAGCCATTGACAGCAACTTTTTGAGTGCAGCCTTACAGCCAATTCATTATCCATCAAGTGGTCCATCCATCAAATCCATGCCTCCAATTTAGACACCAGGATGTCGTGCAGGACAATGTAATTCATTTCAAGTTTGTTTTTTTTTTTTTTTTTTTACATTCCCTCTGAGAGTAGGATTTTCTACCTGCCCTCTTAGGATACTCTTGCAAGTAGAGAAAAGAGGCTGAAGTCAGAGGATAAGAATTTCTCTCTTTAAACAATGAGTAATTTTTCCTCTGCTGGCTGCCGTGGAGCAGGTAACTCTATTCCTCATCCACAGACCTCCGGTGATGGAAGGGTTGGGAGGGGATGGAAAGATGGAAGGGACCTCTGGAGATCGTGTAGTCCAACCCCCCAGCCAGAGCAGGGTCACCTAAAGCAATTTGCACAGGAACGCATCCAAGCGGGTTTTGAATGTCTCCAGAGATGGAGACTCCACCACCTCTCTGGGAAGCCTGTTCCAGTGCTCTGCTACCCTCAAAGTAAAGAAGTTCCTCCTCATGTTTAGGTGGAACTTCCTATGCTCATGTTTGTGCCCATTACCTCTTGTCCTGTCACTGGACACCACTGAGAAGAGCCTGGCCCCATCCTCCTGACACGCACCCTTTAAGTATTTATAAGCATTGACAAGATCCCCCACCCAGTCTTTTTTGTTTTCAGACTGAAAAGACCCAAATACCTCAGCCTTTCTTCATAAGAGAGATGTTCTAGTCCCCTAAATAGTGCATAACCTTGTGCTTTTTGTATTATACAAACAGTTCAGATATTGATCTTTCATCAAATTTTATAAAGTAAGCATGACTTTAACAATATTAGTAATCTTTACTATTGTTCTCATTATAATCTTTTTATTATCAATGATCAATCTCATTTATTTTCCTATTATTGTATTGTCTTTTAACTGATTAACAAGGATTTGGTTTTGTTTTGTTCTTGTTTTATATTGTAACAAGACATAACATTTACAGCAGTTATGATAGCTGTTTTAGATGATTGTTATCAAGCTAGGGGTTTCCAGTCAAAAGAATCTTTTCCCATTACTGGTCTCCAAAAGCATTGTCTTACTGTTCTCTCTTTCCTTAGAAAAACGATTTTCAGACTTTGCGGATCACTTACCCTCCATTTCAGTAGCAGTTATAGCCTTTTTCTACCTCTATTCCTTTAATGGCCCCTTCTTCCCTCCAAAAGTCTCCAACATCACCACTCACTGATCTTCCTCAGTTTCCTCATTCTGAACTTCACCCTTGTCTTAAGTGGGTGAGTCCTTTTTATGTTCTTTGCCTGCAAGCTTAGTTTTTCTAAACTTCAACAAACCTGCTGTAAGCTCAGTTAACCTCTACCCTTTCGGCCATGAGTAGTGATGGTGGCAGTCACTCAGCTTCAGAAGAGACTTTATGCACCACTTTATTACCTCAGTCATTGCTTGTACTTCTCATGCATACCTCAAAAGACTCTGAACTGCAGGTTTCCCCAAAGCTTTCCTTTTGCTTCTTTCCCTATCTGCACAAAATTCTTGTGTGGCAGTAACTTCTTCCAGCCTTTTTTACTGACTACTGTGGTAATGTGGAAAAGAGCTTGCACAATCCTACAAGTTAATTTGCTGCAGTTCATAACCATAACCTACCCATTTTACGGTGGGAGGAAAAAAGATAGGAAAAAAAAACAGTTCTTGCCTAGGCAGTTGACCACCACATAGTCTGCCACAGATTAAATCTTTCCCATTGTCTATCTCTATGTCAGGAAAAATCCTACTGATGCTTCTTTGTAAGGAGCCTCTGATAACATTGACCTTCATCTTCCTTTTCTGCTACAAAACTATTTTTTATCCATCATTTTTCTTTCAGTTTGCAGATCATTCTTTTTTCTGTTTTCTTACGTATCATCTGTGTTCTGTTTTAGATCCCACACTATCTCTTTGGTCTCTTCCTTCCTCTCAAATTGAGTAGTTTTCTGTAGTCACTTTTAAAAAGTCTCATTGCCATCTCTTGATTCCTTCACTGTACATGGACTTTGACTAATGATTTTAAAGTGTTGTCACCTTGTGAAAATGCATACTCAGATTTCACATTCTTACAAATTACTAACATTATTCAGTTTGATGTAATGATTATTTGTATGCCTCACACTGATTGATGTGTTCATAGCAAGATTTAGTGATGGATTAGGCATAATTGGGACAGATGGACTCCTTCAGCATGTATCTTCACATATGGTATGAATTCAGATTATGAAAAAATTAATTTATACTGCCATTTATGCTGAAAAAAAAAATCCTCAAAATAATTTTTAAAAAAGAGAAATGGTTTTACTGATTTATAGAATGAAACGTGGAGGAGTAATCCAGATTTTTCTCTAATTTCTTATCAGAATACTTCTTCCATTTTTTTCATAGTTGAATATTTATAGTTAGCTTTATCTAACGATGAATGCTCCTCACTTCTGCTGCCTATGCAATACAGAATAATTTCATTATTATATTTAAAAGCAAAATAAAACTATGTTAAAATTGCTAAATTAACTACTAAAATTAGAAAGTACTTGTTGGTACAGTCTTCAATTAAATGATAGCATATCAGTCAATTATGTATCTGCAAAGTGCTGATGCTAGGGAACTTTCTACCAAATGCCAAACTCCATGTCCCAGTAACTGATATTTTAGATTTGCTTAATTAAATAGCTGTATTTACAGAAATTAACAGCATTTTCATAATAATTTGTGAAATAATCTCAGAAATGGGTAAAAAGCCACAAAACCCAAAACCTCATATCAGTTATGATAACCAAAGAAAGACTTCTAATTGAAAGACAACATTAGCCATGGGCAACATATGAAATTAATTATAGGAATTGATGACTGCAGTGGCTCTAATTCTGTATCACACAAGCTCAGTTCTATGTGTGGGTTTTCTGACCTTAAAAAAAAAAAAAAAAGAAAAAAGACAAATCAATATACCAAATTGGTTTAAGATTTAAATAAAAATAGTTTATATACATTAAAAGATCTGTATAATTAACATGGTGAATCTGTCACATCTCTAAAATATAGCAACTAAAAACTATCCAACTCTGCGCGTGCTTTAACTATACAAGATATAAAATTAGATCTTCTAGCAACATGCACTTTTTGTATGCAAATATTACATGACATAATTCTCATCTGGTCTGAGAAAACTTAGTAGGTTCTCACTCTTGCTTTTGCCTATAATGTCAAACCAGGCAGTTGCCAGTTACCATAAGCTCACGTGATACATGGGTGTTTGGTCTTTGACAGGCTCATGGCTAGAAGGCTGAATTCAGTGTCTCAAAAATGTGGATCTAGGTATCGTTTCAGATATCTTAGGGTGTGACTTCTGACTCCCCACTTAACAGTCCAGAAGGATATGGGTACTCCAGCTGTGACATATCTGCCAGCTTTGGTTTCAGATAACCCAGGACATCTTAAAATCCATCAGAAGTCTATGTTTAGGTAACTAAATCAAAGACAGTGAGTTCTTTTAAGGGCTAGCACCTACATCGGCTGTTTTGCTTTTTTCCTGACTGCTTCATCTCTTGTGAAACCCTTTCTTTCAGAGTTTGATGGAATTACCTGAATATGACCAGTGCATCTGATATGCTATAGGTTATCTGAGAAATTCATATGAAGCTGACATTTATGCTAAGGACCTATAGAAGACCGTATCAAGCAGCCACAGACGAAACATGGGATATCCCACACAGACACTGAAGACTTAATTTCAGGCAGGTTTATTACAACCTGGTTGTATAGCCTTTCTTCTGTGGTACAAATGCAGCCTGGGCATTGATTCTGTTGCCTAAACACAGGATTTGAAATTTGTCATTTGAAATATTTTAGGATAGTCCATATATTTTCAGCTACTCCTCTAGAAAGCCACGGTTATCTCATAAATCAATATTATATGTCAGCCTTGTAGATGTCTCAGATACCCTAGTATATTTCAAATAACAGTAGATGAGGAGGAGGGGATGGTAGAGGTAACTTAATTGAGCCCCTAGGGAATGGGCTTTTAATCCTTTTAGAGAATAGCTATATAAAAGTTAGATGCTAAAATCCAAATTCTAAAGCCCTTATAACATTCTAACCTATTGCATCTTGGAGCTACAATTTTTATCATATAATGTAATCATAATAAAATTCATGCTTGCTTTATACAACCCCACTCTAACTAAAGCAATGTATGTTTTCTGTTTGTAACTCTTATCTAAGTATTGACATTAATATCAATATTGATACAGAATATTTATTTTAGGGATAATAGAAATTATTATTGTGCAAAGCCTGTCAATAATTAAAAAAAATAGAGAGAGAGTTAAAATATAAGTCCTGTCAAATATTTGTAGAAGTATAAGGAAGTAACTTTGGAATATAAATGAGAAAAAAAATGTGTCATTCTCTGTCCAACAATTTTATTGAGATACATCTTTTAATATTCATGTTGAAAAATTATTATTGTTCATCTCGTACAATCTTTAAAATAGTCTATGATTTCCAGTTGGTAGATTTTACAGCACAGATACTTTTCCTTACACTGTAACCAGGAGGTCAATACCAAAAACGTGATCTGACTTTGAAGCAGAATGAAGCGAAGTGTGAAAAGGACTTTCACAATGATAAGGGAAAAGATACGGGGGTTTATTGTTAGTACTAGATATCTTTTCTTTTATCAGTTTTATTTTCTAAATTCATGGATGTAGACTGAGAACCTAGGTATAGTAGAGAAGGATGTAGATGTTATGCATTTAAAAAAGCCCCAGGGTTTCTCCATTTTCGCTGTAGAGGCGTGTCACAGGTCTGTCTAGTTTTGATGTGTTTTAAGGTATTTTGAATACATAATAGGTTTGGCATTGTAAAATTGTGACCGTTGTGCTGGGTGCATTAAGAGAATCTGTTTATATTAGGCATATGCAACCACGGTGAATTAATCAGACTGCATCTTCGTTGTATTTTAAAATCATCCTATGAGATTCATTTAAGTAGTAAGCTTTGAAAAGCATTTAGGAAGATGCTTCACAGTACCTCTTGTATCTAGGTATGGTTTTTAATATTGTAAACTACTTCACATAGAAAAGTTTTTAGATTCCTTTTTTGAAGTTTCTAAAATATTACCAGTCACACGGATATTATTTTTTTTTATACAGTGAGGTAAAACCACATCTCATTTTCAGATTAAACTCCAGTGACCTTCTAAACTGCTAACAAACCTTCTCTGTTCTGTAGCCCGGGCCTCGCCTACCTTGAATTTGATCCTTGAAAGTTATAAGACATATACTTATAGAGAAAGGTAACTTTTTGGGTAAGCCTGTGCTTTTGAGTGGAATGGTAGTAAAGCACAGAGATCTCAGCAAGTGGTGATTTCACGTAGGATGTTGATATTGTTACCCAGGAAGCGGAACTCATCTGGTCTATGTGCTTCTCGATCTCAACAGATTTTCCCTATAAACTAAAACTCCATAGTTCATACTGGGTGATGGTGTAATCTGGCCTAATCCTTTCCTTTTGAAGCTGGATTTCTGAAGAACCAGCTACACAGATGTCAAAGGAGGAAGGGGTCATGGGCCCTTTGGCCCCTACTCAAAGGACTGTTTAGACTGACTTTGCGCTATAGTCTAGGAAAGAGATCTTCTCCCTCTGTGGAGTGTTTAGTTCATAGCCTTTCATAATTTAAGTGGACTAGTTCTCTGATGGTGCTTAAATTTCCTAAACAATCAATAAAGAAAGAGAGGTCAAGATTGTACTCTGAAAGCCAATAGAGGATTGTAGATTTCTCCTGCTCTTTACAAGAAAACTCAGGGCATACCTGAAATCACCACAAATTTACATGCCCAAAACATAAAATCACAGAATCACAGAACAGTTGAGGATGGAAGGCACTTCTTGAGATCACATAGTCCAAAACGCCTGCTCAAACACTGTTAGCTAGAGCTGGTTACTCCATGGCCTGCAGGGGGACAACCTGCCTCACCATGGTCTTCACCACAGCCTGCAGGGGAATCTCTGCTTTGGCTCCTCGAGCACCGCTTCCCCCTCCTTCTTCACGGACCTTGGTGTCTGCACAGTTGTTTCTCCCACATATTCTCACTTGTCTCTCCCAGCTGCTGTTGCACAGCAGGTTTGTTACCCTGTCTTTAATATGTTATCACAGAGGCGCTACTACCGTCACTGATTGGCTCAGGTTTGGCCAGTGGCGGGTCTGTCTTGGAGACAGCTGGAACTTGCTCCATCTGACATGGGGGCAGCTTCTGGTGCCTTCTCACAGAAACTAACCCTGCAGCACCCTTGCTACCAAAACCTTGCCACAAACCCAAATACAGTAAGCTTGCTAAGGATGGTCTGTTGTATGATTGTCCAGGTAATTAAGATTCCAAACAGTATTGGACACAGTGCTGACCCCGAGACACATTGCTGTTGATTGGCCTCCAACTGGATTTTATGCCAGCAAACACAATTTCTGAGACTTACAGTTCACTTAGTTTTCAATCCACCTCACTGTCCTCTTGTGTAGCTGATATTTAATCAGCTTGTCTATGACAATCTTTAGGAACATAGCGTCAAAAGCATAGACAACATCCACCACTCTCCCTCATTCACCACACCATTCATTTCACCGTATTTGTTAAACATGACTCCAGGTTTAGTGTTACAGTTCAGTGAAATAGAGAGCCTAGACATGCAGTTGGCACGCGTCTGGAATTAGGCAGTCAAAGGAAAGTTAGGGCAGCCAAGAGATTTATACTGAGAAGAAGACTGAGACATAGGAGTCTTAGTCCCAGACTGATCTGTAAAGTAAGATTAGGATTATGATTAGGATGCAGCAAAAGACAGAGCCGGGATGTGCTTTTGCCATGGGTCTAGAACTGTGTGGCCAGAAGAAAGTTAGGGCAGCCAAGAGATGCATGTTGAGAAGTTTGTGGTGCGGGCCAGAGGTGATTCCACCTTCATAAATCAAAGTTGACTACTGATCAACTTCTTGTCCTTCATGGGTCTTTAAATTGTTCACAATAACATTGTTCCATCCCTTTTCCCCAGGACTAAGGTGAAACTGACCAGCCTGCAGGTCCCTGTGTCCTGTTTCTTGCTCTTCTTGTTGATAGGAGTGATACTTTTTCTCTTCTAGAATCTCCCCCAGTTGCCACAGTCTTTTAAAGATGATAGACAGTACCCTCACAGTGACATCAGCCAGGTTCCTCTGTTAAACCCATGCTTTTGTTTCCTGTTTCTTCATATGCTTTCTGATAGGTAAGCTTTCATTGTTTCCTCTACTCTTACATAACCCTTCAAATTTTATCATCTTGAGCTACTTTCCATAAATTTAATGTTCTGTAAATATCTTCTATAACTTTCTCAGGACCATAAACATAAGCAGTGAACAACCAAAGAAAGAAGCCTAACTCTAACACTAAAGAGAGAATGTGAAGTTATATATAGGAAAGATGACAAATAATAACTTGATAATGGTTTTGGTAAATTTTGTACTATTTATA
>VXBH01001597.1:0-12483 GCA_013400035.1 Rynchops niger | reverse complement strand
TGTGAAATTTAATAGCATCTCATTGATATTTTAATTCAGGTCCGGTATTTTATACCTGTGGGAAAAGTATATTGTATTACAATTTTTCTCTTTTTGATTAAAAGTGTCCAATAAAACTGTTCAAAAAGCACTATAGACCAATGGTAAGTAATCTATTTGAGCTTCAGAGCTAAAGACAGTGCTTCAAAATATTTAAGGGCTATAGGCAGGCCTGGAAAAATATTCCCTGATAAATGGGGGCATGCCTGTCAAACCTGATCTCCTTCTATGATAAGGTGACCTGCTTAGTGGATGAGGGAAAAGCTGTGGATGTCATCTACCTGGATTTTTGCAAAGCTTTTGACATGGTTTCCCACAGCATTCTCCTGGAGAAACTGGCTGCTCGTGGCCTGGACAGGTGTACTCTTCGCTGGGTAAAAAACTGGCTGGACGGCCGTGCCCAGAGAGTGGTGGTAAATGGAGTTAAATCCAGTTGGTGTCTGGTCACAAGTGGTGACCCCAGGGCTCGGTGCTGGTTCTCTTTAATATCTTTATCAATGATCAGGACGAGGGGATCGAATGCACCCTCAGTAAGTTTGCAGATGACACTAAACGAGGCGGGCGTGTTGATCTGCTTGAGGGTAGGTTGGCTCTGCAGAGGGATCTGGACAGGCTGGACCGATGGGCTGAGACCAATGGTATGAGGTTCAACAAGGCCAAGTGCCGGGTCCTGCACTTGGGTCACAACAACCCCATGCAGCGCTACAGGATTGGGGCGGAGTGGCTGGAAAGCTGCCCGGCAGAAAAGGACCTGGGGGTGTTGGTGGACAGCCGGCTGAATATGAGCCAGCAGTGTGCCCAGGTGGCCAAGAAGGCCAACAGCATCCTAGCCTGTATCAGGAACAGCGTGGTGAGCCGGACTAGGGAAGTGATCATCCCCCTGTACTCGGCACTGGTGAGGCCCCACCTCGAGTACTGTGTTCAGTTTTGGGCCCCTGACTACAAGAAGGACATTGAGGTGTTGGAGTGTGTCCAGAGGAGGGCTACAAAGCTGGTGAGGGGTCTGGAGGACAAACCTTATGAGGAACGACTGAGGGAGCTGGGGTTGCTCAGCCTGGAGAAGAGGAGGCTGAGGGGAGACCTTATCACCCTCTACAGCTACCTGAAAGGAGGTTGTAGAGAGGTGGGGGCTGACCTCTTCTCCCTGGTGACAAGTGCTAGGACAAGAGGAAACGGGTTCAAGTTATGTCAGGGGAGGTTTAGATTGGATATTAGGAAACATTTTTTCACTGAAAGGGTTATTAAACATTGGAATAGGCTGCCCAGGGAGGTGGTGGATTCACCATCCCTGGCGGTGTTTAAAAAAAGGGTAGATGGGGTACTTAGGGACATGGTTTAGAAGTGGCTTTTGTCAGGGCAGGTTAATGGTTGGACTTGATGATCTTAAAGGTCCCTTCCAACCTCAGCGATTCTATGATTCTATGGTTCTATGATTCTATGGTGTAAAGAGATTTCAGAATCTTGTGAAACGCCTAACTGATGGGTGCATCCACGGCAGGCATCACCCTGCCACTGATGGTTCTTACACCTCTGGCTTTTTGTTGCTGCGTGTGCAAGGCTGCGTCAGGGCTATGGAGAAGGAAAAGTCAACTGTCCGTGTGAATCTGCTGTTTCTAGGGGATGATTAATATCCTGGTAAAAATGGGTAATTAGCATAAATCATGATGTGGCCTGATGTTATGCCTAGGCTAAGACAAAGACCTGAGGAACCAGGCTGCTGGTTAGATTTCAGATTCTCTGCAGATCTCCAGCACTTCTGGTGCCGGATGAAAGCAGTTCGTCTGCCAGCACCCACGCTGCTCCCAGCTATTCATACGGGGACAGGACTTAGGCAAGGCCCTTTTTCTCCACCTCTGTGTGTACTCACACTTGATAATTTTCTCTGTCTCTCTCTCTCTTTTTTTTTTTTTTTAATGCTCTATTAATGACTATTATTCAGGACTTTGCCACCTGGCCTTGGGGAATTAGATACTCCTGCTCTTCGCCCACAGAGGCTCTGATTTTTTTAATTAATAAGTCTATGTCCAGTTTTTCCCTTAATGAGGAAAAAATAGTTTCAGTGGCAAAGTACTTTGATAATGCAAAAATGAAAATACATTTAGATTGCCCCTAACTTTCTGTAAACAAACTTTTGCACAATAAACTTCTAAATTTGTATGCTCATACTTATGAATGTTCTGTTATTTGGAAATTGCAGGAAACCAAACTTACCTTAGATTCTGGGGTGGTGTAGGGAATGGGCTGCAGATCCCACTCTGTCTCATATCAGTTTTATTTCCAGGTTCTAAAAAGATAGAGGCAGACAAAGCAATGCTATGTCAGAATAATAAAAGAACTAGGGTTTATGCAGATATGAATGGGGAGCTCTGTCCTAAACTGAGACATCTACTAGATGTGCTGATTTTAGGAGCTGTTTATCTAGGTAGTTAATGGGGGAAGAGAAATTGCCTCAAGGACTAATTCAGAGCACCTTGGTTAGGAGGCTCTCTCTTTTTTTTCACTCAGTTACTATCTGAAGTTAAATACCCTTCCTAAATGCTGACTGATAGATTATTTTTGTTTCCTTTGCGTGAGCCATTTTTCTTTACTGCTGTTACTTCAGCAGCCAAGATTTCCATCAGATTTTTCTATAATTTTTTAGCTTTAGATTTCCCTTGAACACTGTTCTTACGTTTTAAAGAATTCCTGTATTCATAGTGCATTTTTTACTTTCAGTCTTTTCTGTCTGTCCCTAGTATGGATAAAAGAAGACAGATTTTATTACCTCTCTTTGGTAACCGCAAGAATGAATTCATTAAGTGACCATGAAAAAAATATTTAAGTTTCCAGAAGCGTACTTGGTGTCTGTGTTTCTAAAGGCTTTTAGAGGAGCTACTGTATGTACTTCTAGCTCAAAAAAGCACTAAGAAGTTAACGTTATCCTGCAGCTCTCGTGGTGTAATGGAAGTGCTTTGTCTTAGTTTAAATAAATATTTGCTTTGAAAGTCCAAATTTACATTAGCCAAAAAGACGGTTACTGTGTATTGTAGATTGTGTATTCTGATAATGGCACTGGATAACACATAATGGATAAGCGTTCTCAGAATGCCACAGTTATTCTGAGATTTGCATGTTATTTACGGTACATTCAGGCTTTCATTATTTGGAACAACTGGAAGNTTAATATAATTATTAAATAAAATTTGAAAATTTTAACAATAATAATAACTTTAGGTTTGGATGTGTACCTATGAATGGCAGAAGCTTTCTATGTGTCTCCTGGGTTTCGGTAGGGAAATAGCAGGAAGGGTAAATTTAGCTGCCTCCTAGTGATGTGTCTCAAATATTGAACCTCTGCCTACTTCTGTCTAAGGAAACTGGCCTGCCATAGTGCAAGAAAAACATGATGTGAAAAGCTGATCCACCGTCCCGTTGAACAGGATCACTGGTATGAGGGAGTAGCCATCGGTACTGCTGGGTGAAAGAGCAGCAGGCTTTGGGAACCTGGCTGAGATAACTGTTTTGGAAACAGATAAAAAGAGAGGGCTGGTTAATTTGAAGGTACCGTAGGGAAAACATAGCAATGGGATAAGAGAAAACACAGTGCTTCAGGTGTTAACAGTAGTTTAAATATAATCTGGTGCTTTTCAGTGATACGTATGTGCTCTATATTAACAAAAGGTAGCTATATAGTGCTCTATTAATTTTAATTTAAAAAAAAACCCTCTAATTTGATCTCATGATGTCGTATTTAAAGTTTTTAAGGTGAAAAGAGGTATTTAAAGCTTTTATATTTTAATAATCTTNTGTACTTCTAGCTCAAAAAAGCACTAAGAAGTTAACGTTATCCTGCAGCTCTCGTGGTGTAATGGAAGTGCTTTGTCTTAGTTTAAATAAATATTTGCTTTGAAAGTCCAAATTTACATTAGCCAAAAAGACGGTTACTGTGTATTGTAGATTGTGTATTCTGATAATGGCACTGGATAACACATAATGGATAAGCGTTCTCAGAATGCCACAGTTATTCTGAGATTTGCATGTTATTTACGGTACATTCAGGCTTTCATTATTTGGAACAACTGGAAGTCGAACCACGCTGTTCCTGTCAGCGGTGCCACTTCTTGCTGCGGGTGGGGATTCTGACGAGTGGCATCTGGAGCTGAATGAGGTACGGGGAGGACCAGAGACAGAGACCGATGAATGCTCTGGCAACTGCTAGCCCCGCCAGTAACAAATTGCGGAAGAGGCTTGNAAAAAAAAAACCCTCTAATTTGATCTCATGATGTCGTATTTAAAGTTTTTAAGGTGAAAAGAGGTATTTAAAGCTTTTATATTTTAATAATCTTATAGTATAGAGAAATACGAAGATGTTGGCTTTGTACAGCATGCTGAGTGGTAACTTCATTCTGCATGTATTTAAACACGCAGCACAAAAGAAAAGCTTATCTTTATTGATTTATGGCCAAGTCAGTAAAGCACACTACATTTGCTTTTAATAAACAGATAAGATGCAAGAAGAGTTCTGCGTGTGTTTGCTCAGGAAACCGGCACCTTTATATTTCATAGAACTTTAATAAACATGAGGGACAGGGAGGCAAAGTGGAGAATGTGGTGGGTTTTTTTTCCTAATGTTGGAGAATTGGCTTTTACTCTTGTGTGCGAATCCAGTCAGTTCAACCAAATGAAAAGCTCGGAAGCACTCGGTGGAGGCTAATTAGGAGCCTCCACCGTTGCTGCCCACAGAATCTGTTTGCACTCAGTGTTCTTGGCACCCCTCACACCGCTGCACTGATTTCACTCTTCATCTGCCGTCTCTGCTGCTGCTGACCTTATTCCAGTCCTGAGTGGGATTTTCCAAGTAGTTACATCTCCGATAGACTGGATCCTTTTGGTACCAAACCTTAAAGCTGGTTTGGGAAAGGCTTTGTACCTCTTCTCCCACTCGATGAATGTGTTGATAAATGCAGGACCAGGGAAAAGCATGAAAGCAGAAAAACACAATTATGAGCCAGGAGTGGATGTTGGGAGTGGAAATGGTGAATGAGGCAGAACAGGCAGGAAAAGCCAATAAATTGTAAGCAGAAATCAATACATAAGAACACTTGAGTGCACTCTGCATAAAAAACCTTGAATTGAAATCCTGGGTTCCTAGGTCTTCCTGTTTGTTCCTTGGCTATTTAGAAATAGTTGTGAAACACTAGGAAAGTGTGATTTCTTGCTCTGGTAAACTCTGAGGATTACTTAATTTATTATTATTACCAGTCAGAGTACTGAAGCAGTAGAGGTTTCTGCTCTGAACGTAAAGGCTAATGAGTTATGCAGAGGTGAGTGTCAGTTTACATGGCAGGGTGTATGTTTTTCAGCTTAAAAAAAATACCAAAACAATTAGCATACTTCACTGCTCATGTTAAGTGGGTTGGACAGAGAGGGGCAGGGCTACATCAGTCTTCATTGCAGTGCCAGTGATTGACGTCTGTTGAAGTTCTGCTCACCCGGTTACTCCTCCTCCAGTGAAAAGTTTTCACTGTCATCATAAGAACAACTTTTTTTTTGTATAGGATCTACTTGGTGTTGTAGATAAAGACATAATTTGTGCAACAGTGTTATGGCATCAGGGACAACTGGGCCACTCCCTGCTCTTTCAGTTAGCCAAAATATTAATCTTAACTCTGCTTCCTACCATGATCATTTCTTTGCTTTACCACCCCCCCCTTATTTATTTATTTATTTATTTATTTTTGCAACAGCCAGAGAATATGTTTTGTTGAGGATCTGTCGTGTGACACAGAATGAGTCCTGCCTCTCAACTTTTGACAAAGCACCTCACCCTTAATCTGAAGTTTTGCTGCCTGATATGTCTTTGACTGTGGGACAAAGAGATGCCATGTGTGTTGGATGAAGGGAGGTGATGAAGGATGCTGCCTCTGGAGTCATACTAGTCCTGTGCTTGCAAAAGGTTTCTCATGTGTGGTGGAGATCAGTGACATTCCTCGCGCTGGAAGCCAGAAGCTTCCTTGACGATTTGTAGTTGATGTGTTGTTGTCTTTGTATGTTACCTTAGGTTACTTGAGATGCACTAGAGTATGTTTGGGCTTTTTTAGTAAAATGGAATTTTTTTTTTTAAGTAGTTTAGCAAAGTAGAAGTGTTATTTAATGAAAAATGCAAAAGCTCAACGGCTTAGTAATATTTACTGTTTGAATGGAAACATATCTGCATAAATTCTTGGGTAGAAATATAAAAAGAAATTTTCTCCCAGAGTAGGAAAACTTGGATATTACATCAAGAAGTTTCTGAAAACTTAAGTGATAAACTTGAATAACATGCTAGAAATTTTATTAAAGTCATGTTTTAAATGACAGAAAACCATTAATGTAGTATTGTCTGGAAAATGGTGGTATCTTACAGTTTTACTGTTTTAAGTATGTATCATAGAATCACAGAATGGTTCGGGTTGGAAGGGACCTTAAAGACCATCTAGTTCCACCCCCCCTGCCATGGGCAGTGACACCTCCAAGAGACCAGGCATATATTTAAGTATAGAATTTTAAAAAATATATACTTAAAATTGTTTTGAGAAGTGCATTATTGAAATTGTTCTAAGTAGTATTTTGAACGTAGTTAATGACTACAGAAGAGAGCTAAACAAATACACATCTCAGACATTGCATTTGTTCTTTGAAATTGTGCATAGCCTGTTCTCTAAGTCTGACTCAGCTCTTAAATTAATTAAAAGAATTACTTGACATCAGCTGGCTCTTCATCCAGGTTCAGCAATATTTTATATTTGAAATTCAGCTTGCTAGGAATTCTTTGCTTAAGTAGGACATCTATCACTTATTTTGAAACAAATGTGAAATTCCATTAGCCTAAATAGATTTTGCATTATTTTTGTATCTCCTGAAGACTCCCTGGCTGTAGTACTTTAATCAGAAACATATGGTAGTTCTTATGAGTGAATAGAAGAATAGGGACTTTGCTGTTCGAGTAACTGTATGGTAATAAAGTTTTTTTTTTTTTGGTTTGTTTGTTTTTTTCTTCTTGATCAGTATGTCCTGATACACAAACAAAGCCCAACCTGCCCAGGCAGCGGGGCGCAGAGTCTCTGGGGCCGGCAGTAACTTAGGAAAAGTATGCAGAGAGGTCAGAGATCAGTTTAGGGGCCTATTTATCACGGGAATGAGTCGGGAGGGCTGCCTCGCCATTGGTTCACGAGTTGATTTAGAAACCAGGAGTGAAAGCCGGCGGATGGAAAGCGCAGCTGAGATCTCTCAAGCGAGCACATTGATGGCACTGGATGCCTTTCTGGGTCATGGTCGTCTCACCAGCAAAGGGTTGGTTCCCCAGCCCCGGCTTGGGGGGAGGGAGGAGGAGGAGGAGGAGGGCATGTGGCTCACGCCGTTTCATTCACAAGCACAAGGATGGCAGAGGGCCCAGACTCTTCACAGAAGTCCGGCACAGCAGCTTTCAGTCTAAATTCACGCCACTGATTAGATGCAAAGTTTCTTTTCATTCATAGCAGCCAATTTGTTCCAGCGAGCAGAGAAACATAACATAAAGTATAGAAAACACAGCGAGCGGTTGCCAATTTCTAGGCAGATTAAAACCTTTTTTCTGTAGCTGAAGTATGCTTACCATGTAGATTTCCCTCATCATGACTTGTTTTCAAAGTTAAACACAATAGCAGAGTGAGCTCTAGTAAGCATTTGGTACGCTTTGAAACTTTGCTGCCCTAGCTAATTAATGTGATTTCGGTTTGGAGGATGGGCGGTGATCCTGTTGTTGTTGTTGATTTTGTAAAGAAAAAAACTCTATCGAGAATTTAGGATAAAGTTGTAATGATCGCTGTGACTGTTAATCAGCTTTTTGTCAAGGTTTTTTTTAACCTTGAAAACTATCCATACCTGTTTCCACGTGTAAGGTTTTTGTGTACATCTCTAATGAGAAGTGTATAATTTTTGATTTGTGGGTTGGTTGGTTGTTTTTTTTCACTCCAAGTTATGTTAATGAATGAAAACCATTAATTGGAAAGTCAAACTGTTTCCAGTAAGGACAAAGAATTCTGTGGGTAGCTGAAAAAAATTGCAAAAAGCATTCCCCCTTATTAGCTATTAATTCTTTAAAGATGAAGGTAGTCTATATGACTTAGAAAACTAATTTGCTTACCAGCTCTTGAAATACATGGAGCAAATAATCTTCTGCTGTACAGTCATAGCTTTGCTGAGTTTGAATAGGTCTGCAGAGCTAGAAATGTAAGCAGAATTTTTCCCTATTGTTACTCAGATACCCAAGTAGCAGGCACTCTTTTGAACCACTGTCTTTTCCTAGTTTTTTGGCTTGTTTTGCATGATGAATGTGATGTGTACTGTCAGATTGTGGGTTAATTTAGGTCTCAGTTCTTTTGGAAAATTAAATTCAAGCCACAATAAACTCATTTTTGTGTATGGAATGCGCCTGGATCATCCTACTGGCTAGTAGGTAAAGGCTCCTAAAACTTTTTCCAAACCACACAGAAACATTCAAGTAGTGATACAGTTCTGGGTTCAGTGCATGAGAAAAAATAAATATTTCAAGGAATTAAAGATGGTGATGAATCAGAATAAAAGATCTTAGTGATCTAAATTCAAAGGATGAGCTAAGTACTGTCGTGCCCAATCGTCACTAGGTCTGGCCAGAATAAAAGGGTGTTTGTTTATTATTGCTGTCTGAAGACATTCTTCTTCCCCTCTATTGCACTGAGTTGTCTGCAGTTTCTTATGATGGTTAAATATGAAAATAAGTCTTCAAAATTGAAATATTTGTGTAGCTGTTTTTAGGCCTTGAAACATACTTGATTGTACTAAAGCAGAATTTGGAGGTAGTATTTAAATTATTTGCACACAATAGAAAAGACATTCAGGAAAAAGGACCCCCAAAAGTGTATGAAAACAAAACAGTGGTTACAACAGTGCCGTTGATGATGATGATTAGACGAATATTTCTGCCTTATTTTTCAAGTGGTAAGAAGTGTTCTCATTGTTAGTGGGACCCAATTAAAAATAATTATGCTGTGGCATTTTCCTTTTTGTTACAATTTGGGCTGCAATGCTTCTCCATTCTCTCCCTTGAAGTTTAGGATATGAATTGACTAGGAGTCTTTTGGTGTTTTGTTCTGTTTGTTTGTTGGGTTTTTTTTTTTTTTTTTTTTCTCCAGAAAGGATGATGTCTCCAACGTATTAATATGTTTGAAAGGCAATGCGTTGTACCTCACATTCCATGAGTCTTGAATTGAAAGTCAGAGATTTCAGCAACTGTATGCATTGACTTATGAGGCTCAATGTGTTAGTAAAATTACTTGAATTCTTTATCCCTACAAAATCCAACAGGCAGCTGCAGAGTTTCACAATTTTTTGCATTTTCAAAAAATTAGGCTCCATAAACCCAGAATTGTTTGAGGATTTTTTCCATTCCTTCATTGCACTTGGAAAATTATTTCCTTTGTTTAATTTCTGTATAGTATGACAGCTATAAATGTGAAGTAAAAGAAAACAGATGCTGATGCAACATCTTTTTTCCTAGTGATGGTTCAAAAAGATGCAACTCATTCTTCCCGTGCTGCACAGATTACCTGGCTTCTTACCTATAGATTGTGGAACAAAATTGTCTCTTTTCAATATTTTTTTAATATTTATTCAGTGGGACACCCAAGAATTTGAGGAAGAGACTGTATTGATTATTCTTGATGGTGACAGCGTATTTACTATTTTATGAAGGGAATACTGTAATTCCCTAAATTTAGTTCCGCTGCTTCTGAATAAAACCTAGGGTTTTTCAGAGATGGTCAAAAGAATCTGAAGACTGTATCCTGTTGAAGTTCAGTATGAATTAGAGATAAGATCCAATTAGGTGTCTGCCATTTCTAACAGGAAGACTTTGAGGCATGTGTATCTTATTATCTAAACGAAGTTGTTAACAAATGATACAGGTACAGAGGTCCCATGCTCTGCAGTTGGTGTAATTAGGAGTTAGGCAGTGCGTTCCTGATATTCCTGCTCTTTGCAAACACGGAACCTCAGTGGTCTGAGATACAGGCTTTGTCGTAACAGTATTTCCAGACAAACCAAGCCACCAAAACTCTCAAGTGTTTCTCTTTCATCCTCCACAGCACTGTAAATACCTATGAAAATATAGGAGAGACTAAGAATATTGTAATGCTGAAATCTAATTTTGCTTCCACAAGTAAAGTATTTATATAAAAAAAACCATCAAATGGAAGTTACGCTTCAAATATTATACTAAAAGGTAATTAAATTGTAGAAATCTGTGTTAAGATGTGGTGATGATTCGCAGATGCCCTTAAGTTTATCCCATACCGTCCAGTACAAGGATAGGCTGATCACGACTAATTATTGCATTTTCAGTGCTTTAAGTTGATTTTAAACAACAAAAGCCTCGGATACTTGTCGTAATATTGTTACCAAGCAAAGTTTGGCAGTAATTGGAGTACATTCATTGGGTTTATGTTGCTGTTCTACATCACTGTTTTTTGCATCAGATGAAAATCCAGTCAGAGGTAAAAACTGGGAGAAGTTTTGAATCTTTACATTCTGAGGATTTAAAGCAATGCATATGAGGAAACTATTTCCGTAATGATATGCTCTAATCAATTCAGTTAATTGAAAAAGAACTCAAAGAAAGGAATTTATATTTTTATTTCAAGGATCAGTTCATGCTACGGTAAATGAAGGAAGTCCAAATTTATGCTTAAACTCAATAATCTTTGGAATTTGGTCCGTAGGCAGAATATTAACATTCGTAAGTATTTATTTCCTGTCCTAATCTTTCTGTAACTTCTCTTACAGTTTTTTTTACTAAAAGTGCTCTTAAATATATTGCTCAGTGGGTAAATTCCTCCACATAGTTCCTTAAGTGGAGTGATTCGCTTACTGTTGCAGCCTGTTGCAGGTATGCGCGGTGCTTTTTTAACTCTGCAATTTCTGGCTTATATGTGCTCACTCATTAACAGTTAACTGTAGATATGGCAGATGATGATGATTTTAGGAAACAAGACATTTACATAGTAGATGTTGATTAAAATAATCTTTAAACAGTTTTTAAACAAATCCGCTGTTACTGTTACAAATTCCCTGAGTTCTGAGGTGGTAATGATTTTTTTTGTTTGTTTCTTTAGCTCGTGAGGCAGTATGAAAATGATAGTTTAATAAGAAAAGAAGTAATTAAAACAGTAATACACATTCAGCTCCTTCTTTTATTATACCAACCTCCCTGCTTGCTACCAAAAGAAGTGGGAGGCAGTGGTCGTAGCCCCTTCACAGAGATGTCTTGGCAGCACTGCCTTCCTCTGTCGGCCAGCGGGCTCTGCTGCAGAGGAGTATATGAGAGATAATACCGTGTAGCAACAGATCACGTTATTATCAGAAGGAAGCTGGAAGTATTAGTATTTGAGAATTTGTTAATAAATGGTATAAAAAGTCAAAGATGGGTGCTGTCTGTGCCGCTCTTGCGAAAACCCAAAGCAGCTGCTGCTAACTTCAAACCTTAAAGGTTACCTGTGGTACACTAACCACCATTTTAGCCAGTTCTTTGATCCGTGTTGAAGGGATCGGTTTATGTGGGTCAGAAATATTACTTTTGTGAAGCAGATTGACAGAATTCTCAAATACTGACTCTTGATAGGGCAGATGGTAATATTAGTCATCATTTAATGTTACTCTTAGAAGTACAGCTTTGCGCAAGTTAAGGCGGCCATTGAAAGGAAGTCCTTACTTTTGACGGAATCCCATTTCATTCATACTGACGCTTTGGGAGTGAAAGAAAAAAAATAAACTATAATAATCCACTGTAGACTTCCCCTGTTTTTTATATAAAGGGTGGCACTGAACTGGTGCTTGGCTCTGATCTCAGCGTTGCTGTGAGTGGTTGCTGATAAAGTTCAAGCCTAAACTATCTGTACTTTTCTCTCAGGCCACTGAATTTCTGCACTGTGTGGAGAAGGCAAATGGTGGATCTCCCTGCTGCAAAGGCAGCTGTTTCCCTCACGTTCTTCCCTGGGGTGTTGTCTGAAGGGTGAATAGATGTACTTCGTTTTTCTTTAGATTTTTAACTCAGTGTATTTCACAGCCTTATGGTCTTGAGATGAGGAATGGATGCAGAAAAAGGAAAGGAAGGAAGTTAATATATCTTGTTACCTCAAACACGTTATACATGGGAGAAAATTATTACCGTGGTTATCTTCTTTTTAGATTTACAGAGCATCTCCGCTATATCCGTGCGTTAAATGTAATCCACAGTGGTCTGGTGTCTGTAGGACTGTGATCTGCAAATTCAGGAAGGGCCCACCATTCTGCCCAGTGTTCCCGCAGTTCCATGGAAGCCATCAGCTGGTAGTGTGGTTAAGGTTCGTGTCTCTGTGACTTTCTTTTTAACTTTTTATTCTAACTTCTTAATAATTATTAAAAATAAAAATA
>VXBH01001596.1:183775-204091 GCA_013400035.1 Rynchops niger | reverse complement strand
CCGTGCCCATGCTCAGTGTGCAGACGTTCCANAGGCGCTCCATGCCCATGCTCAGTGTGCAGGTGTTCCATGCCCGTGCTCCGTGTGCAGGTGTTCCGTGCCCATGATCGGTGTGCAGGCGTTCCATGCCCGTGCTCGCTGTGCAGGCGTCCCGTGCCCGGTGCCCAGGCGGTGCCGTGCCCGCTACCAGCCTGTCGGGTGCGAGGCCGCCCTGTCTCCCCAGCATCTCCCAGGCACCAACACCAGCGACCCACCACTCAGGCTGACCCACAGGCTGTCCTTAGGTACGACTGTACCTTGGATACACTTTGTAAGAGCTCAGCTGCCCTCAAAGGCCTCTGTGAGAGGTTTGATACCTGGTGCTTGCAAAGCAGCCACCCGAAGCTCTGCTCTGAAGGCATCTTCACAGAGCACGGTGCCAGTGCAGGAGAACGGGGTGAGGCCAAGGTGTCTGGTACTGCGGTCGTTATTCGCATGTGTTTTACCTGCTGCTTTGGGTGTATTGCAGTCACCCTTTGAGAGTACAGCTCATGTTAAAGGGCAACTGTAGTTTGCAGTACGGAAGATGGGCAAAATACAGCACCAAAATAGGGGGAATACGTTTAAAGTCATACGGAAAGTGAAAGACAGAAATCAACTCTCCCACGTCCTGGGCCTCAGCTGTAATCACAAACCTGTTTCACTCACATTTACTTGTATTGTCATCAGGAGCTGATTTATTAAAATCCCTAAAGGTCACAGTGCTCCCTATAGTAAGAATGAGACAATGCAATAAACTATTGTCTGCTGTACTTGCCATAATCTGATATAATTGTTTGTGTTAGCATTTATGTTTATTTATATACCTAGGAAACTCTCCTTACAGTTTACTTTTGCTTGCTCCAAATGTACATTCTCAGGCAAATCACTAAACCTTGATATCCCACTGGAAACCACCATCTATCCTCAGTTTACTCGAAGAATGACCTCAGCGCGAGGAGTGTTTTGGTGTAGACCCCTCGCTCCGACTGCGCCAGCGCTCCAGCCTGGCTGTGGTGCTGAGTTCTGGGAACTGGGACAGGCCCCTCTGCCACGGCTGTGCGCTGGTCGTTGTTGGCACACGGAGCTGAGCTGCTAACGTAGTGGAAGAATTCAGAGCCATCCTTCTTAATGTCAGACGAAAGATCGGTAAGATTTGCAGAACAAAAGAAATAGTTGTGTTTCTGAAATGTCCTGCTCTTGGTTTTGTCCTTAATCCTTTTTCTGGTTATGAAGGAAATTGTGGGTTTTCCTGTCAGAAGGACCCTGTGCTCAGATAATGGAGAATCCTGCCCTGGGGGCTCCGTCTCCGTGTTTGACAGCCTCTGGTGTACGAACGTCCTCTGATGTACGACCGTCCTTTATGAATGTGAGTAGCCACTTTCCTCACCTTCGCTGAATGCGTTTGTCATCCGGAGCCACGCTGGCAGCAAGTTCCTCGGCAGAACCGCCTGGCGAGTGAAGAATATCCCCGTGTGGTTTTTGGAGCTTCCCACACGGTGATTTCAGCCGGCCCTTACCGCCTTGCTGGTGGCAGCGAGTGCCTCTCGCCGTCACGCTGCCCCTCAGGCTGCCCTGGCCCAGGCTGGGCTCCAGCCCCGCTCTGCCGGCGGCACCTCTCTGCCCGCAGCCCTTTGGGAGGTCACTGGCTTTCCCCGGGGCATGCTGTGAGCTCGGCGTGGAGCTGCCGCCCTGACGGCATCCAGGCGCACCAGCCTTTGATCCTGCGGTCGCTCCAGGCTCTGCTGCTCTGAAGAGTCAGCAGAGATTTTGTCGCTTTTTGATTATTTCCGCCACAGCTTTCATTTTCATTGACCCTTGTTCAGATGCAGGGGGAAATAATTTTATGGAAAATACAAGCGCTGCTCTTTCACCTGCTCTGGAAGGAGGAGGCGAGGCAGCCGGGAACAGCACAGAAATTAATGAGATGGCAAAGACGTGAGGAGTTGGCTTGTGTGCCCCCTTGGACAGCAACAGCATCTTAACATGGAGTTGCACGAGCGGGGAACGGTTTGTTCATTGCACAGAAAGGATCCCAGACCTGACCCCAGGAGCTGCATCTTCACAGGGCCGGAGGAGGAGGAACGACGACACCCCGACAAGGCCAGGTGACAGACATGGGGCTGCCGCAGGCTCCCACGGGGAGTGCTCCTGGGCGCCAGGTGGGACGCGCCCGCACTGACGGCCACCACCGCCATGGCCACCACCACCATGGCCACGACCACCACCATGGCCTCTGCTGCCACGGCCACCACCGCCACGGCCATCGCAGCTGGGGACAGAAGAGCTTGTGCTGCGCAGCACCAAGGGGATTCAGGCAGTGCCACTGCCAGGAGGAAACCCAGCCCGGCCACGGGGGGCTGCGGGGAAGGCCCGTGCCCGCAGAAAACAACCGGGTTCAGGTTCAGAGATTTTCTTTTTTCCTTATTGGACTCAAAAACTGGAGAAAAAGTAAAAAAAAAAAATGTTTAGTTTGGGATTTTTTTATGCTTTTGCCTAACTGTAATGGAATTTATGAACATATACCTGAAATTATTTAGCTAAACATTTTTCACCCAACTCTTATTTTAATATTTTAAGCTTGTATTAAAATGGAAACTACTGAACAAACATTTCTGAAGTGCCACATCCGTAGCTGTGAAGATCAACATCTTTTCCACAGAGAGGTAGTATATTTGCGCCTGTCATTTCAGATTTGACTTCTGATCTTTAAAAATGCATTTTTCCAATGACGTTGTGTGCTACTTTAATTTTCTATCCTCTGCATTCATAATAGTAATAACAATTCCAAACAATTACTATAATAGTAGTACAAAGACTTGGTGTTTGTTACCAATTGTAGGGAGAATCAGAGACATAGCCAATATGAAACTCACTGAAAATAATATGTCTGTATATGACAACTAAATCCAGAAAAGGTGGCTTTGGATTCAGCTGTTTGAGTAAGAACCTCTGTTCAATTTCTTGTAATTCTTTATTTTCATATGACTCATTTTTTATTTAATTTGTGAAAAATTAATTTCATAGTTTTTATTTTCATCCTTACTACGTCACCGTAGCTCTTCAATTCCGCAAGAGAAGAGCTTTCCCTTGGTGTCTTCGCAGGCCCCCGGCTGTGCTGCCAGTGGAGGGATGGTGCGAGGAGGAGCCTTGCGCCTGCCTGTGGACTGGTCATTTCCTACTTTTAATCACTCCGAGCTTCAGGAACTGTGTTTTTGGGGTTTTATTTTTGTCTTCTCCCTGACGGGGCAGAGCATCAGCTCATCTCGGCCGTCACGCTGCCCGTCCCCGTGCCTGGTGCGCAGTGGAGAAGCGCCGTGGGCTTGGGAGCGGTGCTTGCAGCCCGGACACAGCCACCGTCGGCCTGTCCCCCCACGCACAGCGCGGGTTTATTGCTCAGGCACGTTTCTCCTGGCAGTGCAGTGAGGATGACATTGTAAGCTAGCTCTGAGTACTCCTGTAGCTGTTTCGGGGCCGGGCTTGGCAGAGCCCCAGGGCACTGCCTGTCTGTGTGGGGTCGCTGCCGGGGAGCGAGCGGTGGCCACGCTGCTGCTGCCCCAGTCCTGTGGCTCCCGCGCTGCAGCCGGAGCTGGTGCTGGCCCTGGCGCTGCTGCCCCTCCAGGGTTCCTCAGGTGTTTGTTACCTGGTGGTGTTTTCTCCCTGGACCAAGCTCTCTCAGCCTGGCTGTCCGTGGAGTTACTTGACTGTGCGTTACTTTACAGTGTGTTACTCAACAGCGGCCACTGCTCAAAAGGAGAAAGTGCAGCTAATTTCTGGAGGAGAAACACATGTCTAATACTGGAAAGGTAAAACCCACTATACAGTTCTACCAGTCTGATCCTGGGCTGTAGTTCTGGGGTTTCCTCCGTGGCAGACTGCTGGGGTGGGAGTACATCGATCCTCGGGGCATGATGACAGTCTGATTCGCTTTAAATAAAAAGAAAAGTTAGTTTTACAAGGTGTTTTAATTATCATTGCTAAAGCCCCTTGCTGCCATGTGAAAAGCCAGGTGGGGCCGTGCTTTGGCTGTTCTGGCATCACAGCCGAGGTACCCGGCACAGCAGCAGAGCCGCGAGCCCCGGGGAGAAGGGCAGATCTCGGCCTCTGCCTCTCCCCTCGCGGTTTTTCTGAGGAATAGTTACACCTCCCAGAGTCGCAGCACTGAGCTGCTGCCAGCGGCGCTGATATCCTTGACATCGTTTTGTCCCAAGGTTAATAATGTCACACTTTTTTGTTTAAAACTACTAACAGCATTCTCAGTGTGCACTGGGACTCGGATGTCTGAATTACAATGTCAACAGCCTCAGCTGTTTCACTTCTGCGGAATGAGCTGTAGTCGCCAGAACCCAGATTACTCCCTCTGCTTCTGCTTTTCCTCAGATCTCTCCTGTGCTGCCTTTCTTGACAATTAATGTGCAGGTCCCTTCCATCTTCCCTTAGAGCCCATTCCTGAAGCTCCTGTGGACGCAGCGGTGTGAACTGGGGATGCTCACACAACCGCCTCGTTTATTAATTACGATCAAATTACATAGGGTGCAGACAGCGAAGGCAAATAATGATAATCATCAAGCTGGTTTTCTTTCTTTTCAACCATTGATTTCTGTCAGTGTTGAGAACTTGGGGTTTGGAGCTGAGACGCCTTTGCTGTGCAGCGGTAGCACTGGCTGGCATGTTTGGGGCACAGCAAGGTCGTTTGCTTCTTTTTCCTGGCTGGGTTTTGGAGATAGGTTTTATATCTCCCTTTGCCACTTTGATTGATTTATATTTATTGTTTGCCTCTTGATTTTTTAAAAAGTTTCCATCTTACTACTTTCTGACCATATTTCGAAAACACACGTGCTAGAGATTTTCCATGACAGAAAATTCAAACTCAGTACAAGGATTTCTTCTTAGGAAATGGCTGAGGGAATAGGTTTTGCTGTGTGTCCTGAAGATCAACAGACCTGGATCCCCATCAGTCAACGACAGGAGATAATTCCAGAGTCAGGGGGCTGAAAAACTCCATCTTCTGTTCCAGAATAGTTGGCAATGGCAATGAACAATTAGATGGTATGGAAATCCCAGGACCTCTCAGTGCCTGTGCTGTGTAAGACCCTAATTAGATTAAAGCAGAGTGAAGGATGAGGGAAGACGTTAAGGGGAGCTAGGCTGAAATGACTCCGCTATTGACATACTCACTTGAAGCTAAGCTGTTTAGAGTAACTTCAGTGAATGATAACCTTAGCTGAGAGATTTATAAAGATGCATAAGAACATGTCTGGCACTTTAGACTGTCTGAAATTTCTACCCTGAATTTTTTATTGCTTCCATCTCTAAAATAGTGCGAGCCATTTATATAACGCTCTGAACGCCCTTGATATGGAGTAGCTATACATCCTCTTCCTAAGCAACTCGGCACGAGAAATGTTTTTTATTCGACTCTGCAAAGAGGCTGGAGAACTCCACAATGATACGTTGCAGACCCTTGAAAATTAGCGAAAGTGGAGAAAGAAAGGTAATGCGACAGTAAATCGAGGGGAGTGAGCTAGAATAGTAAATCCAAAATTATTGAATGAGGGTTCATTACTATGAGCTACGAGTGCTGTGTGATTAAAGAATTGGGCCAGATTTCCTGTGGTGTGCTGCTATAATCACAATAATCATATCTCGGCTCTGTTAATATAATGCAAAGGAAAATGTGACCCTAGAAATATTTATGATTAGGCGTTAGCAGCTCAAAGGAAACAGTCCAATCATGTGGCTTCCAGTGACACAAAGCTCCTGGTGAAGGCAGCAATTAAAAGGTGTGTGGTGTGTGCTGCTCCAAGGAACAAGTTCTGTGGGTGGGAGTGTCGGGGAGCAGTGAGGGCTTGGAGAACATCATCCCGTTACGTTTGTCTTGCGTCAGGTCCCTGCTCCCGACCCTGACAGAGATTTGTGCCTGGTAATACCGCAGGGTTCAGTCCTTCAGCTGCAGACGAAGAGAGAGCATCCAAAGTGAGTTACGCAGGAAGGCTCTTCAGATACTGGCAGCATCTGTGCAACATTCCTCGCCATCGCATGAGTTTTAAGAGCTTAGTTTTCAGTTGTATCTGTGCTTTTCTGTAAGACTGCGAAGTTGCAACAAGCTGTCCAGCACTTTTGCAGGTTTTTACATTAAATTGTATGATAATAAACCAGAATCTTTTAGGAGACCTGTACATGTCAGCATGTTTTTGTAGCACCATGCCTACATACCTCCCGTTCCACCAATAATGGAATTTCAGCAGGTGGCTTTTAGTGACACCAGTAATTCCTTGTGTCTGTAGGAAGCTCAGTGAACATGAACATGACAGGACAGGGAACTGCTGGAGAGGGTGCAGCAAAGGGCTGCCAAGATGCTGAGGGGGCTGGAACACCTCTCTGATGAAGAAAGGCTGAGGGATTGGGGTCCCTTCAGTCTGGAAAAAAGACGGCTGAGGGGGGACCTTATCAACACTTATAAACACTTAAAGGGTGGGTGTCAGGAGGATGGGGCCAGGCTCTTCTCAGTGTTGCCCGGGGACAGGACAAGAGGTAACGGGCACAAACTTGACCATGGGAAGTTCCACCTAAAATGAGGAGGAACTTCTTTACCCCGAGGGTGGCAGAGCCCTGGCACAGGCTGCCCAGAGAGGTGGGGGAGTCTCATCTCTGGAGACATCCCAACCCCGCCTGGACGCGTTCCTGTGCCACCTGCTCTGGGTGACCCTGCTCTGGCCGGGGGTTGGACTGGGTGATCTCCAGAGGGCCCTTCCAACCCATATGGTTCTATGATTTGCAGACACATGCAATTAATAACATCATTGATGTTACACGGTTGGCTAAGGCATGCACGTTCCTGTCTTACATGGCTTTCTCAGAGACCGGTGTGGGCAGTGACCGCAGGGGCACTTGGGCAGTGTGTTTATTAGGTCACTTTAGTTATCATCATAAAGGTCTACTCACGAGGATAACCTATAGCATTACAAGGAATTTTCATCCTTACTCATTGCGTGCTCTTTTGGGAGGATGCAGGCTAGCAAACAGTTACTTTTTCAGTCCAGTATTAACCAGAAAAGCTGAAACCAAAGGTGAGAGAATGGATCTCAAAGTCTCAAAAGCAAAGATTTATGTTTGCTTATGTTTGAACTCCCCGCGGAGTGGTCAGTTTGTTATGATCAGTAACTTCTGTTCATCTGATATCCTGAACCTTCTTGTTGAATCACTTTTCCTCTCTGATTTAGAGTTGCTGGTTCTTTTTTTAAGCTCAAGTTAACTCCAGCTGGCATTACATGCCACTACACATTATGTTAGAGGTTTGTTTAACTCCCCACAGAAATCTGTGGTGACAGATTGAGCTCATTCATTTCACCTATTCTCCAGCTTGAGACTTTGCTAGCCACTTGGAGACCTGTTTCTCAACAGGGATTGTGGATGCTACCAGAAGGGTTAGGGTATTTGAAGGTGAGAGTCAATAGTCTCATGCTTTGCCAGCACTGTGTACTGCCAAAACAAAGCTATCATATTAAAGGAAAATGCACTCTAGACTTTTTTCATGTATTATCTATTGAAGCTAGAAATGACCAGTACATTCAATGGTACGAAGTTGGGAACTAAACTCTGTTCTTCTTTTCTGCTTAAGACAGTTTGTGGCCCTTCTTCCTAAGGAAACTTTCTGCTGCTATGCAGGTTTCAGCTGTTGGAGCTCTGCCTCCAGATGCCGGCAAAATCAACGCTGACCCTCGTTAATGCCAACAAGCGCTGCTGGCCAAGACCCCCACTCAAAGGGGAACAGGTACTCCTTTGCCTTTGAGCTCGTTAAAGGCTGAGTGTCTGAGCGTGGCTGCGTGCCAGCCTCTGCTGGCACGTCCACCCTCTGTGGCAGCACCCGCCTCGAGTTCAGCCCTGGGCTGTGACCGTGCTCTCAGAGGCCGGGGTGCACCCGTACGCACCTCTCCATGGTGGCTGCCAAGGAGACTCTGGCACAGGCCTCGTCAGCGTGTGATTCAACGCCCCCTTTAGAGCGGGCGCCCACACGCTGCCTTCTGGCCCGACAGCCCAGGAGCGGGGCTCAGGCAGTCCCAGGTTGTAGGGAGTTAGTCGTGCTGGGGTTTTGTGAGCCCACCAGGAGCTCACGTGCATTTAAACTGCTCAGGCCAGAGATGACGCTGGTGTTTGTCTGCTGGGGACGACCTGGAGGCCAAGCGCCGCCCGGCTGAGAAGGGAATGCGAGCTGGCTGGGTGAGCGCGGGCTCCTGTCCCCAGGTGCGGGTGGCTGGGAGGGGAGACCACAGCTGGGAGGGGGAGGAACCGGTGATGAAGGGCCTCCAGGTGTGGGTGGGAGAGTGTGGTGTGCTTGTGTGCTGCTCCCAGCCTTTCTCGTTCATCCTCCCCAGATCGTTCACTGTGTCTGCGAGCGAGGACATCAGACGGGGACGTCTGACTCTGTTCTGTTCCTGGAAAAGGGTGGTTGCGATGCTGGCAGCCGCGCGTGGGTAAGTCGCCCTCTGAAATGAGCTGTGCGGTCGTGGTGCCGGCTGTCTGGCCAGCCCTGCGGGCAGTGTGTTCTGGAGGTGGCACGAGCCGCCCTGGCAGTGCTTCTCTGCTCAGGGGTAGTTTGCCACCTTTGCTATGGTGCCTTTTTTCAGCAAGGGGAATTGTCACTGTCTGCTTTGGATTTTACTTTGGTGTGAGTTTCCAGTCTTGGCCCTTGCGTAACCTGCCTACTCTAAGAAGTGACAAGTGCTCCGTGTCTGTGGACATGGTCATACCCTTACCTGAGTGAGCTCTGCCTCGCTGACATCTAAAAATGTCAGGATTGGGATTCCTTCATGTGTAGAATGCTATCAATGAAGAAAAAAGTGGAGGACACAAATCAGTTTGGCAGGTCTGACCGTTTGAAGGAATGTCTTTAACGAAGGGCAGCTCAAGAACTGTAACTGGATCACAGAAAAGCCTGAAGTCTTAAAATAGGCTTCAGAAACTGGTTGAAAACAGCACAAGGACAAACTGACAAAGGACTACTGCCCTGCCTGTCTGGTACGCTTGAGGTGATGGTCTGGCATTGAGATTCTTGTTGCAGGCAGTCGTTAAATCCCAGAACTTCACAGACCTTGGTTAAATCGTGTTAAGCTATGATAAAAATCGGGTGATCTATCAATAATAGCTTTAATAGAGCGATGCTGGGGTAACGCTTTTTTATTTTTCCTCTGGTCTGGACTGATGCAATGGAAGCCCCTCTGATGGGCACCCAGTGATGCCGTGTCCAGTGACCAGAGTCACTGCAGGGGAGGGAGAAGGCAAGCGGGGGGTGGGAACCGGCTCTTGGGCTATTGAAAAGGGTGCTTGGAGCCCTGGCATCTATTCCCGGTGTCCCACGCCGCTCCTGTAATGCGGGATATAAAAGTTGTCTTGCAGCCAGACCCATGAAGCAAAGATGTGGGGTTTTTTCCTAGTGGGTTTTTTTTCCCCAGAAGTTGGAGTCGGCAGTACCTGGCTCGTTGTTACCTCCGGGTAGGTCCAGGAACACGCGTCAGCAATACGTTGTTTGTTAAATGAAGGTTTGTGCTCTGTGCCAGACTGTAAAAGTATCTGCGTGATGTGAGTCATTCCACCAGAAATAGACCCTAAATGACCAAAAGCTCGTTGCACTGTGTCAGGAATAAAGTTTGGACAGGAAACAGAGGTTTTTTGGCTTCAGCAGGCAAAGTGAACCCCTTGTGAAAAGAATTTGCAATTTCAAATGGAAAATGTGGAAGGAGGGAAGAATGCACAAATAATGCCAAGAAACAGACTCACTTCTCTGGCACAAAATACGAAGAAGTCGTTCCAGCTGATGGTGGGGGACCCAAAAGCTGTGCAGTGGTCAAAAGTCAGTAAACTGAGTTGTCTTTTCATTCCGGTTAGTATGTGTAATTTTTAAGTAGATTTTGAGGACCCTTCAGTATGTTATAAAATCCCTTTTGGGTGACAGGAGCAAGAACAAAAAGCAGATTCTAAGTTTGTCAGCCGCATGTATTCACGTTTCACTGGTGAAAACAAACAGAAGGGACGGTTCTTTTGAGCTTGGGTGTAGGTGTATACAATGAGCTCATGTAGGTCCAGGTGCAGCCGTTAAGGAAACATTTGATACTGCTCAGTTCCTTCAACTTCAAATGCTGGTACTTCTAGAAAGTGTGTTATTTCATGTAAGTGTAAATACCAGGCAAGAAAGGGAACAGCTTTTTATAGCTTGGGAAGTCATGTGCTTCCTCAAGGATAAATACAGTTAACCATTTCCTACACTTTGCACACAAGAAGAGGGTTTTAACGATGTAGAACCTGTGACATTATCCCGCTGCTGATAGACGAGACTGCAGCATTGCTCACCTACCAAAAGCCGGGCTTGAACCGTCTTCTGCCTGCGAAGCGTAACCCAGCCCGGCTTCTGGGGCCGTTCCCAGCTGTTTCTTTGCAGAACTCGTCTCGGTGGTTTTCCTGCCTTCAGACTTTGAATTCTGTCCTAGAACCAGCTTAGAGACGCGCTGAAGCCATGCAGCGTGCTGCAGGCGGCTGCGGAGCAGGAGGGAGGGGACAGCGGCTGGCCCGCAGGGGGGGGAGGTGGTCCTCGCAGGGACCCCGCTGGCCATGCCTGGGGCGAGCCGGCTGCCGCGGGGGCTCCGCTTGTTGCCGTTCCGCACAGTGCCTGCGAGGAAGAGCTGATGGTCCGTGTTAGTGCCCGTGGTGAGAACCTGTCTGGGGTAAGCAACCTACTTTGGTGCGGGCTAAGCAAAATATTAGTATGGTATTAAGGAAGACAGGCCTCCCCCTGCACTCCAAATTAATTTGTTTCAACGTTGTACAGCAGTAATTAATTTTTTTTCCCCACTGTTTTGTCTCCTTTTAAAAATTATTTCCAACTTCTGTCAGCCTCTAAAGTTGGTAAAGTATTAAGGCAGTAAAAAATCTTCGTAATGGTGTTAAGCGTTGGGGGCATCAGCATAGTTTAACGTATTTGTGAGGGGAATTCAATGACAGATATTTGCTCCACAAAACTTTAGGCCAGCCTCTACTATCCACAGATGTTTATCCTGTGAAATGCGGACACAAAATCTCTTCAGATTTTAAAGGCTGTGTTTTACACTTCAGTTTCTCAGTTCCTAGTATTACTCGCAAGTATTGCCTAAAATTCTTACATCCTGGCCTTCATTGATGTTTTTAGATCCTGAAATGTATCGATCATATCTCTTAAGTTCCTTTGTGCAGGACTAGAAATAAATTACCCTAGGTCAAGTTCTGTTTATACAGTGGACTGTTCTTGCAGAATTACCTTCTTGACTTAATAGCTTCCTTTTGGATGACATTTCTGCCAGAAAGAAGACAAATTGTCTAAGGTCAGCGTGCAGATCAGCTCAGAGTGTAGGAGGAAATTGTGGCGGATCAGGTAAATTGCGGTGGGGCTGGCGGGCAGCACGCCGACGGGCAGCGGCAGCGCGGCCCCCCTGGCACGGCAATGCGCAGAGAGAGCCCCTCGTCTCCCAAACGCCGTCGTGGTGTGCTTTGTCCAGTTTGGGCTGGTCTTGAGGTTGCAGGGTTGTAACCGGTGTGGCGGCAGCGGATTAGATCAGCGTGGCTATCCTTCCAGCTTCATGTTGACGCGTTCGCGGGTCCCCCAGACTCCTTGTATTAAACCTGACAATTACCCGGCCGTATCCAACGTGGTCACGTTTACTCTGAGGATGTTACAAGGCGTAATTTTCCCTGCGCCTTCCTTCCCACTCATTCCTGCAAGCTTTGAAATCGTTGTCTTGCAAATAGGTGGGAGCCGGCACCTCGCAGCCGAGCCTGCCCTCCCAACCGCCCAGCGGCTGCGATGGTGAGTTTGTTTCCTGATGTGCAGCATCGGGGGACAGGACTGAGGGACCCGGCGCAGATCCCGTCATCCTGCGCACCGTGAATTTGATGCCGTTCCATACGCCTGTGTGTATGCGTGTGTGTGTATTATAGAACACATTATGTTCTGGGTAACACATGTCAAATAGAACACGTTAGCTATACAACATATAGATGTAAAATATATTCCTTGTTTTATGTATATATAAAAACAAATAAATATGAGTTGATGGAGAATGGTTCTGCTGACGTTAGTGGCCTTATATCGTATGAAATCTATGGTAGGAGAACCATCAGGGCTGCAGGCACGGATCAGAGTGGCACCAAACCTGTGAGTTTCGCGGAGTTCGTGAAAAGCCAAGCTAGAGCTTGCCTCCCGCCTGTCTCGGGATATACTCTGTCCACGGAGCGGGGTTAGCCCACTCCTCTCATGCCTTGCTCGTGGCTGCGGCGTAGCGCTAGTTAAAGCGCACCTCCAAAGCCCCCGCGCGGGGGGGAACTAAAGCACAACTGCGTCATATTTAAGACGACGGAGTTAGCTTTTCCCTTTGCAAATTCTTCTGTTAATTCTGTACTCTACAAGAGAAGAAATATAAAAGTCTCCTTTTAATTAAGCTCTCTATCCTTTGAAGTGAATTTTGGATTTTTTTTCCACATTGATGATGTAATTTATGTAAATAATCATCTATCTATGAAAGGAGTGTGTCTGTCAAAAGCTAAAATAAAAAACATCCGTCATTTTGAAGTGATTAACATTCTCCAGATGTTTAAATCATCAGATTTCAGGAGTTTCCCTTTGTTGTGATAATGATATAGTATCCAGAACAAGAATGTTTACTTTTTTCTATGGGTCAAACACAGATTTTTCACAATCCTATTAAAGCATGCAGTTTATTGTAATTGTATGTGCAGATGAAAGCATATGCAGTTATTATTATTTCCCTTAATTGTAAACTGCTGCTGGTAATTTTACTGTAAAGCTGAAACAAAAGGAGCGTACTTGAAAGGACCACCACGGCCCGCTTATGTGATCAATTTATGGATGTCGGGGCTGCACAGCGATGGTTATCCCTCTGCGAGGGGACCGGTGACACGCTGCCACCCTGCAGCGCTCCCCCCCGTGCTTCGGGGAGTTCTCGGGCGTACAGTAGATGTAGCTGATAATATTAAGTGACAGTTCTGAAACGCTGTAGTCAAACGTGTTCAGCTTTAGCCTTTGGGGAGGAAACAAGACGTGCATTCCCTCCTGATGCTGTGGGCCTTGTGGCTGATCAAGGGGGCTTGGCCCGGCCCCCGCCGGCCGGCTCGCTGTGGTAACTGGAGCCACAAAGCCGTGCTGCAGGAGAAGGGGGGGCTTATAGTCGAGGAAAATGGCTACACATGTACTGAATGGACCGTTGCCTTTCCCTTCTGTAGTCCTTGCAGAGCAACACCCTTCAGTTCACATAACCAGGAAACGCAGGAGAGGGATGTGCGGATCTGGCGTGTCACCGCGCTGGCCAGCTTGTCTGAGAGCTGACAAAATACACCTGGATAAAACTCTGAGTGGGCTGATGCATGATGGCAACTAGCTGACGTGTTTGGTTTTAACAAAATCTCTCCCAAAAGAAAAAATTTTGAAAAAATTTCCACAAAAAATAATAAACAGTCGTACCAGATAAATAACCGCTTTTTCTTCCCCAAGATTTCATTTGAGCTGAAAATGTTAACCAAACAATTGTTCAAGGTTTTTCATTTTGTTCAGTTGGTGGAAGGTTCGTGTCAAGCGAATAGGTGCGCGGTGCGGGAAGGGGGTGTTGGGTGGCGAAGGCGGGGCGGGCTGTGGCCATTCCTGCCCTCCAGCGGCTTCCCCCGGGGCTTCTCTTACCCCCGTCCCTTCAGCAGCTCCCTCCAGGCTTTCCTTGGACGGAGCCCCAAACCTGCCGGAGTGATTTCTCCTTTGTCCCACCCAGAGCTCGCGTTTCCCTACGGCTGCGCTTGGCTGGGGTCCGGGCCGGGGGAGCGCAGCCTGTGCCAATCTCCAGCGCCTGCTGCGGAAAACGCGCCGTTTCCCAAGCATTATCTCATCCCCTCGCTGGCCCCGACACCGCTGCGGAGGGGGAGATAAGTGAAAGCTGCGTTTTGTGGAAGATGAGAAACCAGAATTTCGCTGTTTCTCTCCAGGGGGCCCCTAAGACACTATACATGATTAACTCTCTCAAATGTTTGTCTGTGGGGTTTTTTTTTTATCTGGCTCCTCAGATCTGATCTTGCCTCTGGCAAGGTGAAAGAGAAATCTCACCAAAGTACAGCTTTTTAAAAGTCTAAGCTGTCCTGAAGTAAGTTTTCTGTGGCATGCGACCTTTACAGGGTCATTGGTGTACTTGCTTAGGGTGGCCAAAATAATTTATTAAGGACTTTAAGATGTATTTGCAAATAAAACAGCTCATTCCACCAGAGACTCGCTCTTTAGCCAAGGGGCTGAAATGGTGAGACACATCGGCCGAGGAGAAAAAGTACAGGCGGGGTCCAACCCCCCTCCGGGTGCTGCTCCCGGGCGGCCGGAGAACGGCGGGGACACGGGACGGGGTGGTGGCACGGGCAGGAGGGCGGCAGGGCATGGGGACAGCAGGGGGACGAGGCACAGGGGGGCGGCGCCGAGCGGGGCTGGGGGAGCCACGCTCCTCCGGAGGGATGGCCTGTCCCCCGCCGTCCCTGCGCGGCCTGTCCCCCGCCGTCCCAGCCCCGTGCGCGCGGCCTGGCCGCAGCCCTGGCACCATGTCCCTGCTCCGGGGCAGACCTGGCCGTGCCACCCAACCGTCCTCGCCAAACGGAGCCTGCTGCGGGCGCGGGGTGCGTGCAACATGCGTGGGGGAGCGTTTTCCGAAGGTGCGGGGTTTGGTTGGGAAGGAGCCCCCGGCTCGGGGCAGACCCCCAGGGTCTCGGGGTAGCCTGGGGGAGCCCGCTGCTCCCAGCCAGCTCCCGGGGCTTCTCAGAAGCGCTGAGCAAAGCCTCCCACTGGGAATGTCGGAGCCTGGTGCTTCTTCCCAACCATGTTGCGACACTTTGATTGCTCTTACATTATTTTTGTCGTGCCAAACTTGCTTGTAATTTTAATTACCTTAGACGGGAGAGATGGACAAAGGGCAGTTCTTCTGGGTCGTGTTTTGCATCATTTTGCATCGCTTTTTCTTCTCTGGTTCTATTGGCCTGATTGTAATGGATGCATGAAGCTCGTAATGAACGTCCGGAGCTGGCTGTCGGTTTCCTGAGCCCTTGCCCCCGGGTCAGACGGCCGCGTCGGGGACCCTGGCAGCAGCCCCCGGCTCTGCGCTGCTGCCCGGGTCTGGCTGCCCATCCCCAGGCAGCGGGGGCTCCGCTGCTCCCCCAGCCCCGCTGGCACTGAACCCTCCCCAGGGCGCGTGGGCGCAGGCAGCGGGCCAAACTCGCCCCTCCCGGTGTCCTCCCTAGGAACCAGCGCACTTCAGAAAATATGTAATCAATTATGCAGATGCGCCCGTTACAGACTAGATGAGCCTGAGCCGCTCCGTGGGCGTGTGAAACGGGGCACGTCTATCTAAGTACAAGGCAAGCGGGTGGATGGGTTTGGTTCTTAGCGCTGGGATCAGCTGGGAATAAACCCGTTCTCAGCTGGAGAGTTGTGCTAGCGCTGTCTCGCGTGAATGAAGGATGAGTTAAAGCCAAGGGCTCTCTCCTCTCTTTGTCCTGCCTTGGTATTTTCACTAACAGTCCCGTGCGGTTCACTCTGTGCTAGCTAAAAAGGTAAATGGAATCATAGGATACGATGCAGTGCAGTTTTTCTGAGTCTGTATTTTGGGTTTAAGCGTGGTTTGTTGATTGCATGTAATGTCGTGGTCAGAAACGTGCCGCTCTTCATCACTGGGTACCCCTGTACCCGGCTGCCTTTTCCCGAGCTGGTTCCCAGGCTGGGGGGTGCCGTGCCCTCTGGCTGGTTTGGGGCTGCTCCCCACCCCTCCGAACTGCCACGAGCTCCCTGCCCCTGTGATCGCAGCGGAGCCGAGCCCCGGCCCTGCCCGGGAGCCCGGAGTGGTGAGGGCAGGGTGGGACGGGGGCAATGGGGGTGGCCGAGTCCTGGGGAGGGGACGGGCTGTGCACGGGGGGTGCCAGAGGGGCAAACCCAGTGCTGCTGGGCCTTGGGGGGAAAGCGGGTACCTGGGCCGTTGCTCACCCCCGCTGCAGAGATGCTTCGGTGGGATGACTGTCCCGGTCGGGGCAGCGGTGATGCCACACAGGGGGTGGGATGCCAGGGTGCCCCCCCACCCTCTGGGCAGGACACCGGGTGGCAGAAACACCCCGCTTCCACGGGCAAATATTTCACCCTCGCCCCCCCCGCCTGACGCCGCTCTCGGGGAAGGTGTGTGTTGGAGCTCTACCAGAACCTGCTGTAAATGCAGGGGGAAGAAAGCAAATAATTCCTGTCGTTGCATTCTGGCTTTGCTGCGCGTTCCCTGTGCGTCTGGCTAACGTGGGCTTTTCCTGGGTAATGCTGAAACAGATTCTTCCCGTTTCTAAAGTAATTTCTTTTTGTGAGTCTTCCATTACCTCATGCACATAAGCTTGCTAATTGGGCTGAAATAGGAGCTGGTTGTGTCGCTAATTTTCCCTTTGATATACCGGACCCTCCAAAATGACGGCTTTGGAAAACAAATGACTGCTAAGCAGAAAGCGAGTTACAAACCTACACGAAAATACTGTTCTGCTGCATTTGCAGTCTCTAGCACCCGGAAACATTGGTTCTGTTATTTTTACTCTTCCTGTTTTTACACCCGGTAGTGAGTACTACCTTTCTAACGCGGCATTACATTACATAGCACAGTCTGGCTCCTGCGCTCCCGGGGGCCGTCGCACCATTGCCCCCGTGGATTTGGCAGCAGTTTGATGCTGAACCGCTAGTTCTAGGGACAAGCCAGTGGACCGTGGAAGCATGTTCTGTTTGGTTGGTTGACCTAAGAGTTTCTGCCTGCAAACGCACTCCGAAGCAAAATTCAGCTATTTCAGGGCAGCAGCAATTAAATAAATAAACGTATTTGTTTTAAAGGTAATTGTGGCTTTAAAAGAAATCACCACAGGTGATTGTATGCGTGTGGCTGTGTGTGTTTCTGAGCCCAACGTGCCTGTGGGTTCTGAGGCGCTGCCCACCGGCACGGGCTGGGGCAGCCGGGGGTCCAGCGGCCTCGTCCCTTGCCTGGGACCCTCCCGCTGGGCTGCGCACCTCTGGGGCAAGGCTGGGAGGGGGCACAAAACGCGATATGCCGGCAAAACAGGTGATTTCTGGAAAGACATGGTATAAATCTGGTTTTCGGGCAAACAAAGCTCTAAGCGCCAGCACCCAGACACCCGTCACGGGTTTTGGTTGACTCCAGCCCTTTGAGCGAGTCACCTCATCTCTGCTTCTGACGTTCGAGCAGATTTGGTATGTGCTGTGAGTCCGGGTGACACCCCGGCCAGCCTCAGCTCTCTTCTTCCAACTTCGTACTTGGAATTAAAGTTCACACAATATTTTCATTTCTCCCCTCCGCAGAAAAAAGGAAGGGGGAAAAAAAAATGAAAGGAAAGAAAAAGGGTGAGGAAGGAAAGGGGCGGGAGGAGAAAAGACAAACACAAAATGCAGTTCACTTAAAAATATCTCTGCTTGATGGAGGCTAAAAGGTGGCAGCTGTGCCGAAGTAGTGGACCCTAAATCGCTGAGCAAAAAAGAGCAGGGAAAGCTCTGATTGCTGCTAGTACAGTGGTGAATGTGCGCTCTCAGCCACAAATCAAGCAAGCTTAAAAAAAAAAAAAGACTCAATCAAGGCAATAATGGCCTCCACTTCACAATCAGACAAGTGCTTCTACTTCAGAAATCCTACCATTTATGGCTGATTGCTAACCCTGGCCTCATTTCTAATCTAAAGGGCGAGTAATAATTTGGAAAAGGAATTATAACAACTTCCCAACCATTTGGTAAATCGTTATTATTTTAAAGGGGTGTTGGGAGGCTGTTGCTGTTTGTCAGGTATTTTTTTCCTGCTGCTGCTCTGCCGCTTCCACCACACTGGTTCTCGCCGATGTCGTACTGGAAGGGGAGTAATGTACAGTGAAAACATATAAGAAAGAAAAGCCCGGAGCGATGCTCTGATCACAGGGCTTCGGTGCGGTAGAAGTTTATACAAAGGCTCACAAAGGTGAAATGGCTCTTTCCCGTCGTTGTGGCAGCGGTGCCCAGCGCCTTGCGTCGGGACCGGGGCTGCGCTGAGCGGGGACGGGGACACTGTGCGCCCCCCCGGAGCTCTCCCGGGGATTGTCTCAGGTGGGAAGCCCTCTGCCTTGGGCGCTTCCCGAAGGAAGGGGCGAGGGGCAGCTGCCCGTGCTGCTGCGGGAGCACCCTGCGGGCTGCACGGGGGGCGAGGGCTCCCTGCGGAGGGGGTCTCTGGGGAGAGGCTCCCCACGGAGCGCGTCGCAGCCCCCCTGTGCTCAGGGGCTGCCCAGCCCGACCGAACCGACGCTTTGCTGTCCTAACCCTACCTGCTGTGGGCAGCGTCACGCGAGACAGCAGGAATCGTGTCACCCCCAGCCTGGGTGCAGGTGGTGGTAGTTTAGAACCCTGGTACCTTCGCTGCTTTTACTGCGCTTCTTTTCCCGCTCCAAGCATGCGGAACTGCGCGTCTCGGTATTTATGTAAATATTTATTCAGACACCTTCTGCGAGGCTGGTGTGATTTTCACGTATGCGTTTTGTAGGCAGGAAACACGAACAGGAGGATCCCGACAATGCGCCTCCATCCGTGGGCGCGGGGCCCTGGGCCGGAGCGCGGGGCTGTGTCCGATGCCTCTGTTCTAAACGACAAAGCGTTTAAAAACGGGTGCGAGGTGACGCAGGGCGAAAAAAGCCAAGGGGGACCCGTGCGTGGCTTCACCTGGGTTAGCTAATCGTGTTGAAATCACGGTAGTGTTTTGATAATAGCAGGCATTTGTGATCAAAATACCTCTTATTTTAGTGAATCGAGGGCAAAATGGGACGCCGTCATTTCCCTCCTGAGTGCGGTGTGTTTTATGAAAGGGACGATCAGCGTATGTTGGAAGGTGGCAAAATTTCATCCACTGAATCGGGAGGAAATGCAGCAACAGCTTTAATGCAGTGTTATTTGCCTTCTCCCTGGTTTGTGTTGCGGAGGTATCTGTTGCCGCAGTTACTTAAGTCCCTGTTTTAAATATGATTTGAAGAGAGGCTGATTCAAAAATTTTCAATGACCCAGTGAAACCCGAACTACTTATTGCAAGACAGAAAGTATAATGCTTCGATCGAAATAACAACTTGGAATGTGTTTTATTAAATGGAGTTCATTTAATATTACCCTGGAGTGCTGTGTATTTGAAAGCACGTTATTGAATTAGAACTTTCAAATCTAGGTAATAGGAATGAGGGGAAGATGTTTGTTTGTAATATTGCACATTTTGGGCCAAATTCTGATCCCACGTAGAACTAGCCATGGCATTCCTGCGTATATTTTCCCAAAGTGGCATGTTCCTGGGTGCTGTCGATCATTCCGAGGTGAAGACGGTGCAGGGAAAACACGTAGAACCTGCACGGAACTCCACATAAAATTCTGCTGTATTTTCCTTTCTCCTGGCCGCTGTATTTCTGCAGTATTTCTGAGGTGAGTGTATTTTCAGTGAGAGAAAACAAAACCAGGTTCAGTCTCAGTGCAATCGAAGAAAATTCTGTCTAACGTATGCCACCGAGGGACGAAAAATGATGGGGGGGGGAAAGTAATTATACGCATAAACTGCGGGTGCATTTCACTTGTAGATTCTCCCTAATTTTTGTCGGCAATGTTATGCAAAAGTATTTAAATGACCATGTTATAAAAGAGCAGTACTGTCGGTTTAACGTTGATACGGAATTGATCGCGGAGGGGGGAAACTTCTTAGAAAGCAATGGGAGCCATTTACATCTCTATTAGTGGAAAATTGGTGGTCGTTCCAAGGCAAACAGGTTTTTCCAGTCGAGGTGTTTGGGGAGTTGAAATGACTCCTGCTGTCAGCAGGCAGCAGCGTGACACAAATCACCAGGACGGGTTTTTCTCCTCGCACTCGGGGGCGGGTAAAACGGGCCCCAACCCGCCGGTCCGGCACCGGGCGACCCCGGCTGCGGCGGGTCTGGGCTGGGGGCGGCGACAGCCCCGCGGTCCGCGCCCGGAGTCCCGCCGCCAGCCACGGGCGCTCCTGCCCCGCACCCGCTGCGGGAGGGACGGAGCCGCTCGGCGGCCGCCGGGCTCTGCGGGAGGGACGAGGCGGNAATACACCCGGTGAAAACCGCGCCGGGTTACGGAGGTGGCAGTGAGTCACAGCCGCCGGGAGCCCCGGCTTAAAGTTCGGTGTCGCCCGTGAAAGCGCTCCGTGCGCCTGGGTTCGGGCGCCTCCAGTACCGAAATGGGCTCCGTGCGCG
>VXBH01001596.1:171977-183450 GCA_013400035.1 Rynchops niger | reverse complement strand
TCCCGGGGCCCCCCCGCGGCACCGGCCCCCGCCGGGCTCCCGGCGGAACAACCGCCCGGGCGAGCGCCGGGACCCGCGCGGCTGCCAGCGGGGCAGCGACCGGACCATTACACAGTCAAATTGTCGGCTTTTAGTGTCCTTCTTCAAAAAAATCTAATTGCAATAACTATAACATTCCATTACAGTGTTATTTGAGGAAAGGGATTATGTTCTCTTTGATAAAAATTCAGTTGGCTTTGAGAAAAATATTTCTGTCTTCGTGGTGTCATTCAGAAAATGAAAACAAAATAAGATTTTTGGGTTTTTTTCCCCATAGCATAAAACTGACCGAAGTATTGTATCTGCTCAGTTACCATAAATAAACTGCATCCAGAAAGCAGAATAAAAGCTTATGTGTAATTTCTATATGGAATTTGGATCTTGTTCTGTGGTTTTGAAAAAGAGCTGAAGATAATCCCATCTTGCTGTCTAGATAGTTGCAGCTCTGGTGGGACGCAGCACACAGGTTTCATACAGTAATTCCTACAGGCTTTACTTCCTCTTGGTGTAAAGGTGTAAAGATATTGCGTGGGCAGCTAGGAAAATTGAGGCACATGATTATCTATGTCTTTAAAGACTCGTATTTCCTTTCAAAAGGTTCTTTTAAAAAAGGCACAGCATGCGGCACTGGTGCTGTTTTCAACCGTTGGTACGTCAGAAGTTAAACATTCTCCTTAGTATCATCACATTATGTAAAATCAAATTGACAAGATATTGTGAAGTAATTGCGTGTTCTCAGTAACCAGAATTACCTTCTAAAACTCCAGGGCATGGTATATTTAATAGAACAAAGTTATTTAGAAAAAAAAAATTAAATTTTATGTATTGTTGTTCAGGGCATAGCAAATGGAAGGAAAGCTGTCCTGCCCTGGGAGTTTGGGCTCCTGCAAAAGCACCGATTTCCACTGCAGTCTGATGCGTTACTGTTGGGCTCTTGTGAACTGATTTACGGAGTCGGTTTCAGAGGAGGAAGCTGTTCCAGGCAAATACTTGTGCTTGCGACTTGTGATTTGCACGTAAAGAATTATCTTGGCGAATGGGTGGGGGGACTGATGCCGAAGCGCTGCTGGCCGTTGTTTCTGAGCGTCGCAGGCTGATGCTTTGCCTCTAATTTGGGGGGTGACGACTTCAGATGATTTTCTGGAATGGATGCTGAATATTCTGGGTCAGAAAAGACCATCGGTCACTGGAGTGAATGAATACGTCTGCCTTGCCGCAAACAACTGAATGCAAAGTAAATGAAACTGTAATTTTGAATGTCCCAATATTTTAATATAGCAAAACAAAATATGAAAATTGGGCTGAAAATACCTTTTTGTTAATCAAGTGGCTAAGCACACTTACAAATGGTAAAGATTTGCCAATTTTAGGAGTCTTGTGGCTTATTTTTTCTGCTGCTGTGACGCCCGGAGTTACTGGGAAGCTGCTGCCTCCAGTTGCGCGTGGCCACGGGGCTGGTTCTGCCCAGGGGATGCCTGCAGTCTGCAGCTGGGTATTGCATTGGATGCGTAACCGGACGCTATAGGAGCTGGAAATAAAACACAGCTTGACAAAATTGGGCTCAAAAGGAAGTTGTGAAGCTGGGGTGAGGCTGGGCCAAGCGTGGCCGTCCCTGCTCTGGGCAGAGGTGCCGGGGAGGGCGGCGCCAGCGCTCACGGACAGCTAAAAAGCTCAGAAAAGCCTCGCGAAAACCGTTCAGTGTGTTAAGCAGTGAAGTAACACGATTCCCTAATCTTTCACTGGGAATCACACGACAGTTTATTTTTCTTGGTGTAGGGTCTTGTTTTGTTTTTTTGTGAGAGGTTCCCAGCAGTTTTCAGTAATTGGAGTGAGCAGGCATGAAGTGACAGGACGGCAATAGTCAGGGTAACCTTTCTAGTTTAGACTGACAAAAAATCTCCCTGAATTTGCTGTGATTTTTAAGAGGAAGGCAGGATCATACCACCCAGCAGTTTCTGACAAAACGTATTTCTAAGAATGTAAATCCTGTACATGCTGTTACACACTGTAAAGGTTTGGGCCATTATTGTAGTGCCTGCATTGAATTAAAAAAAAAAAAAAAAGCAAGCTTCCTCCAAAATAAGGTAGTTGCACTGAATACTCCCAGTACATGGCCCCATAGCTCTGCCCTCGCGAACATGCTGAAGTCCTGGCTTATGCACAAAGTGCGTGTCTGTGGTGGCATTCGCCCCTGCACGCGGCTGGAAATTAACCTCTGAGTTCCAAACCCACCACCTCTGTCCCAGAAATACGGACCCTTTGGGCTGGGGTTCAAGTCTGATGCAGTTTTGTTGCATCGCTGCTTTTTTGGTGCTGAATTGTATCTTCCCAGGCGCGGGGCACGCTCTGGCCACTGCGGAGCCTGTGGCACTGGTGCAGGGTTGGTGCTGGCACCTGCAGCCATCGCTGCCGGGCTGGGCCAGAGTCCCCGGGGACCGCGCCAGCGCGGGAGATGGGTCACGCTGCTCCAGAAAACCTGAAACCCACCCCCTGCTGCCCCCTCCGCAGGCAGGAGCTGCCCCCTGGGCGGTGAGGGGTGAGCTGGGGTGGGACCCTGCCAGTGGGGATGAGGACAGGGACAGCCAGACAATGGCTTCACGAGAAGGGAAAAATAGGAGCACGGAAGGGCAATTGTATCTCCTTCACTTGAGTAACTTTGGAGAGGGTTGAAATGGAGCTTTCCTGTCGTTTGTGCTGGAGGACGGACCCGGGGCTGGGTGTTTGGGATGACTGTGCATCCGCGCAGCTCGGGCTGCGGGTTTAACTTCAGGGGTCTGCGTTGTACCAAAATCCCTTCTCCATCCTTGTCTTTTCCTCTCTGTCTCCATCAGCCCGGCCATGGGAGCTTTGGGCTTCGGTCCAGCTCGGCTCAGAGAGGGCAGCGTGCCTTCCAGCGAGCAGCTCTTCAGCATCAGACGCGATCCCTTGAGCATTAGACACGACTGTGGCCTTCTCGCAAGGACAGAACGGTGTTGGCCTCTCACCTTCCCAAGCCCCAGCCAGGTGCCGGGGTCTCTCAGGCCACCAGGACCAGGATGAAGGCACCGAACTGTTCAAGCTGCTGGTGAGTAACACAAACAAGCAACACAGAAGGCTCAGGTTTATTTTTTTTGGCATGCCAGCGCCTGGAAACACAGCCCAACAGGTCTTTCTGAGGCTATTTAAAGCCCCCAATTACTTTTCCCTTTAGCTGCCACCTAGTATGTCAAACTTTTAGTGGAATGAAAACGTCCCCAAGACACAGGCTGACGTGATGGAAACAACGGCGGCTCCCGGCTCATGTGGGCCAGGAGTCACAGTACCAAATAAACCAGTTCCTTCAGCCGGGGTCTTGTTTTGCAGAGTTCACCATCACCCAGTCATGAGAAGAAGGGCTCAGCATCCGTTGTTGCTAAGGTTTATGAATTCACTATTTTTTCTGAATAATACGAGTATGGAGTGACTTTTCCAGTGGTACAGTACAGGAATACACAAATTATTGCACTGCTGTATATTTAACATTTATGGCAGGTCAGTGGTTCGTAGGCTGGTGGCAGCCTGTTACTGCACACCTTGGGGGCCTTTCTGCCCAACGCTGGAACTGAACTGGGTGCTGGCCGCAGAGCGATACGTCAGGGCGCTAACGAACCCCACAGAGTCAGTGCGCTAATGAACCAGCAGCACACGGCGCTGGCTAACAGATGCAAAGAACGGTAACACTTAGTGGTGTCCGGTCGAGGGAAGCAGAACACACAAACACAGCGGGGCTGGAGCCCGACATGGAGCGAAACGCAGGAAAACAGCAAAACCAGCATCAGCTTCGCCGCCCAGCGCCACGGCCACGACAGATCCCGGATGCACCCGGCTGGAGCTGGCAGAGCAGCACGTACCTTCTGCTCCTCTGGTCTCCGCGTCGCACCAGTCTGCTTCTGGTGAAGCCAGAATACCTGGCTTTGTGCCGTTCTGAAAGGGCCATCGATATTGGGGCACAGTCTTGCCAAGGTCCTACAGGGATTACGAACCTTCAAGGACAACAACCCAGTTTTTACAGTTTCTCTGCTCTGCAAAAACCAGAAGGCCAAAACACAGCATTTGGAAGCGAAATGCTTCCACAGAGAACACGGCCAAAGGCAAACCAGTTATTTCTGAGATAACTGACAGAGTAAAAGACTGTTAATTCAACAGTGCTGTTAAAGAAACCCCCAAAACATTGTAAGGTTTTGTTCCCTGTGCTTCTGTGGCATTAAACCTGCTCTCAGTTCTGTTTAATTAATCTGTTTTTCTGGTAAACGTCCACGACAGTGTTACTACTTAGAACAGAGCAGTATTTATATCTCTTACAAAGAGCATTACAATAATTATTCAGTTTGCCATTTGCTTTCAAATGCCTTTGCTATATTGTGATTTCAGCAAAAATATCCAGATTGCTTTCTGAATCGTCTTCCGTCTCTAATTCCTCATTGCGATCCTTTGGAGTGGCGTCTACGTCTCGTTCTTGAATGGTCCTCCTCTTTCTTCTGCGAGTGTACACAGAGCAACTCTTCCCTGTCTCCTCACGGGGAGAGTGGTTTGCGCTGATGGCAGTTTTCAAAGCTGACTCCAAGCGTGTGTAGAATCTAGAAAGAAACAAGTGCGCAGTTATTATCTTTGTAGGTTTGCCCAGGATCTGCAAAACTACTCTGAGAAACTAATGGTTTTGTAATATAATCAAAATGTGCTAAGAGAAGAAAATCGTTTCTAATGTTGAAATGTTTTAGCCAATACTGGAAGAAAAAAAAGAGAAGTACCAGCACGCGTGCCAGTGCATGCCATGCCACTGCTCTTTGCAGGGCTCGTATGTCAGAAATCAGTTATTGACTTTACTTACAGGCCATTAAGACCCTGTTAATCTTACAGAAACTACAAAATGGTATCAGGTTAACCGGCTGACAAATGATAGCGTTGATGATCAGGTGGACTGCTACTATCAGCTATTACTGTTAACAACAACGGCAGAGATTTTCAATGGACATGAAGAACGAAGCGGTGTGAGTACGCGTAGGTTCTCTCCGGCGTCCTTTAGACCCTCATGCTCTTTGGCTCTTCTGCTTATTCCAGTCCTTGGCTGGAGACAAATGTAAAGACCCAGAGGATCTTCAGAAATCATCAGTTTTGGGAACTCTAAAAAGCATTTAGTAGAGTAAAGCATGCCCTGCAATCTGCGTACTCCTGAAACGCTTACTGTGTTAGAATAACAAATGCTGGTATCATTAGAAAAAGAAACTTAAACCCTACTCAGTAACAGTCTGCAAACTCATGTTGTTTATAGGTTTTTCCTTAAACAGTTTATAGGCTTCAGAGGTCAAAAAATTAACTGAAATTGTATTTTAGACTTCAGGGGGGCTGTCTGGTTTTGGTTGGGTTTTTTTTTGTTTTTTTTTTTTTTTTTACATAATGTGTCTCGCTTTTGGATGTAGATGTCATGAAAAGGATTGGTGCCCTCTTACAAACCTGTCAATCCTCCTTATGTTTTCTTCCATTTTCTGATTAGCTACATGTATCAGAAATTCAATATATTCTTCGGAGACCATCAATTTCCCCTTGTGGCTCAACGGAACTTCTAAGCAATGAGTGCTCCGGACAGCCTAAAAACACACAGAGAAGGATTTATCTAGAATGAAGTTTTTTACATTATGAGGTTATTTCAATAATATGGGGAGTTTGGTACAGGAAAAGCAACACTTATCCAAACAATTGGTTAGTTTGCTGTCAACTAAGGCAGAAATAAGCTACAGCATGCCCTGTGATAGCTGTCAATCACTTTACAATGCAGACCTTGGCTCGTAAAAAAAATCAAGGTTAACAGTAACGGTATGATTTTGTTACATTCCTTATGGGTAAGTAGAAAAGTCCTTACCATCATAATTTTTCCTCCTCTGCCGACGGTAATGCCAGAGTTCCTGAACCCAGAGTCGATAGCCACTGAATGCTGCAGAACACATAAATGCCTTAAACAGGTCTTATGCAGCACTTTCACAGCCAGAAATAATGATGGATGGGTTGCAACGCAGTTTATAGTCTCAGTTTTGCAAAAAAAACTTGTTCAAAAACATCTCCCCAAATTAATGGAATAACAGTTCCATTACAGTGTTTTTAAGATGAAACTCACATAGTATCACAAATTGTGGCTGGTTCTCAAAGAGCCACAGTCAACATCGATTGTCTCATCTTAATCCGTTCGTGCAGGGAGGCCATTAACGCCTCTCTGGGCACGGTACTACTGAAGAGCTGGTAACCACACAGACAGTCCTGCAACACTTCATAGCTAGGAGTGCAGCAGTACTATAAAAGCAGCTCGTCAGTGCTCTTCTACATTAATGAAGGAACAAATCCATCGGGCGTTAGTCTCCGGAGTCACTCTGGAAAAGCAGAAGGCGAATGTACTACTCAGTTGAAACACTGGAACCAAATGACCTGGTGGCATCAAAACGACATCTGAAAAACCGTCGCTTTCAGGCAGCGAGGGCAACCCAGGCTTACCAGGAAAAACTTTTTACCAGGCAACCCGCTTCAGCTCGAACACAGAATTGTAGTTGGGTAATTTCGTTTTCTAAAAAGTACAGCAAAGTCTCTACTAAGTTTAAAGCTGTGTTTTCTTCATCAGCTTGCTTTTGCTACCCTAGTTATTAAAGGTACAGCACATCTGGGACTACTCCTAAGAGCTAAAGCTTACTCAGGAGCCAACACTTGTACTTTTCCAGCAAGGAATATTAGGGGACAACAATGTAACATTGTTAGTTGATGTAATTTTACCAGAAGCTGTGCATCTTGCAGCTCTTGACATAGCACGTGAAGAACAAATGGTTCAAACTTGAGCACAACGTCACCAGTGGCTTTCTCTAGTGCTGTCATCTGGAAAATACACCAAAATATTTATATTAATACCACAAGTGCCTATTGTTACTACAAAAAAAAAAAAAAAAAGGAAAAAAAGAAAATAATAGCTTGTGTGTGAAACAAGCATTAAAAATGCAGCAAATGAGTTCCCCGTCAGGTTTGTTCAGCTGCTTTTGATTTTTCATTGCTCATAATACATAGAAATTCCATGGATTTCCCTGATTGTATTTGCTAGACTGATTAGGTTTGATAGAAATTCATTGCAAGATAGACTTTAAAAACTTGAAAAAGTGTGCGTCCCTGTTTATTTCTTTGTACGTCCAACCAAATCGATACAGTCAGTGCAGCGTGGGAGGAGGAGTGTTTCACCGCAATCAGATGAAACCTGAGCAGCTTTTCTTAGTGTTTTTTAACTGTTCTTTAAAAATCAAAGACATTTAGTTTCTGAAGTACGTTCTTCAACTTCAGAAAACTTTCTGGGGTTCAGCAGATTAAATTCATGGCCTAACATACTTGATCACATTTTAATCCTAGTTCAAATAATAATGCATAGCCTACTGTATGAGTTATAAAGATAAAAAATCACAGAGGTTGAAATCAGAGGCATAAACCCACAAGACGAGAAAAAAAAAGTAACTAATTATTAGTAAGTAATAAGTAACTATTTATCAGAAGTAATTATAAAATTCAAGAAATCGCCTTCAGACCCCTCAGTTCTGGTAGAAGACCGAGTTGGTAGTGGTAATTTCTCCTGGATCTGCGAGTGTGGAAAAAGGTATGTGACGTTCTGCACGGCTTACTGTTACGATTTCTCTCCTGTTCTGTGCTCTCTTTATGCAGAGAAATCTTAAGGGCTAATTACTTTCTTCCCTTCAGAAAGGTTGCTTTGAGGCAGTTTGATTATTTCATTGTATGATTATTTAATCATAAGCGCTATTTGCTTCCCCTTCTTGTTTGCTTTCACTTGCTTAATTCACAGCACTAAAAATTGGCTATGTTGAGAAATTTCAGTTGTTTGCCCATGCTTTTCTGCCCTGTCTAGCTCTTCTCATCTTTCCCGTAAAGTGAAAATATTCAGTAAAATCTTCAGGAAATAATCAAATTCATATGCTTTTTTAAAGACATGATGGTATAAAAGAAAACTCTCTCTTTTCAACATCGAAAAGTATTTCAATGTATTTATGCAGCATCTCCTCCATAAATGTTCTTATTTTAGGTTGAAAGGAGGTCTTTCTGAATGGCTAAGTTTGTAATTCGTGCACCAGATTTTACAAAAATGCTCACGTAACCACAGCTGTGCTAAAGCTGATGAGAAACAGAAACCATCACCGCTGCACAATGCGGCGTTGTGCAGAAATACCTGAGGTAACTTATTCGGCGTTTGCCGGGGCCTGGAAGTGAGCGGTGCTGACACAGAGCTCACCGAGGCGAGTTCAGCTGCCCGAGAGCAGGGTGCCGCGGTCCCACACTGCCGTACCGGGGCGGGCTCTGCAGGTCGGTGTGCTGGCTGGCTGCGCGCGCCCCGGGGGCCCCCGCCCTGCGCCCGTCTTCCCTTTTCCTGCATGTCTCCCTCACCCCTTCCCAGACACTTTCCTGTGCTCCAGCACCCTGTCCCAGCAATTCCGTCTCCTGCTCCAGCAACGTCATCGGCGTCCGTTGTGGGCGGCAGCCGAGTTAGACTTGTCTCCGAGGCAAGCAGTGTAACAGAGAACGCATTATTAGCTGCCTGCGATATCGGTGAGGGTGTCTGTAAGGGTTCTGTTTCTGAAAAGGCTAAGCAATTTAGCAGATTCCCCAGAGGTAGCTTTGCAGCAAGAATACAAGTAGTTAAGAAAGTCAAACTGACCGAAATCATGTGTGCACGTTAGCACTGCCCCAAAGCTCTCCTACAATATTTGGTTCCTTAAAAAGCTTATTAATGAAACAAAAGACTTTACTGAAAGTTGGGTTTTTTTATTATTATCTTACTGTATCTAAAGAATTAATTTCCTGCAAACTCAATTTAATAGGGCAGTGGTGAAAGTAATTTTCTATTAAGTCTACGAAGTCTGAGGCCCTGATTTGTTCCCAGTGAAGCTGATGGGAAAACTCCCAATGGGAATAGGATTAGGCCCCTCATCTCCAAAGAGTGAAAGTCGTGAAATGACAGAAAGTACCTGTCAGTGATGTGTAAAAAAGATTACACAAAATTCCAGTTTTACACTACTGTGTAATCATGGGATTATATTTGTGTTGTACCAATAACCTTGCAGAGCGGTACTTCGCAATACGTGATGCTTTTTCTCTAAGCATTGGGGGGATAAAGGGATAAAAATAAATTTCAAAATAAATACCCCAATAGTTGAGGTTAATAAACACAGTGTGCTCAAATGATCTGACAACCAAAAAGCACAACACACAGCATACATGATCCCGACTTCCCTTCTCGTGTCCCAAATACCGCACTAGCAAAGCTTTACCATACAGTAGAGTGTAGTAGCTTAAAAATTAATCAAAGACATTTTTCTTACACTTGCAATTCATACATTTTAAAAAATCCTCTCTTCCTGCTAAAGGGAACAGGAAAAACGACGAGTATTTACTCTCAGCAACAACCTAATGCATCCTACTCAGCCCAAAATTTGCTGGTGGAAATTTCAGCACAGTCTGCTTTGCTAGAACAAATGCTAACAAAGACAAATATTTTGGAGGAGACTTTTTTTGTGCACACGTGAGAACGTATGCACATGGTAAAGTGAGCTATGAATCGAGTGAGAGATTTTTGAGCTTGTATCTGCTTCTTTTTTGTGACAGACAAAGCTAAGAGATGTATGCAGGGAGCAGACTATTTTGAAAGCATGCTAAAAGAACCTTGGTATGTTTGTTTATTTTTTTTTAATTTCACAGGATTTTAAGATAGTAAAGTGCAATGTAAGAGATTCACTGTTAAAACTAGTTTCAGGTGTCTGTAATGAAAAGCTGTTAGCACAGAAGCTAGGCTCAAGGCATTTTTAAACTCAAGACAGGTTTAACTGTCTAGGAGTTATTACTTACAAAATGGACATGCCCACTGGCACGCTTACTGCAACACATCTGCTTTTAATGGAAACAAGGGAATTAATTTTGGTCACTTCTGGAATTGCTGACCAAAACAACAAAGCAAGAATGGCCACAACAAAGCAAGAATGGCCACAGTTTACAGAACAGGTAATGAGGACAACACAAAGTATTTGTGAATCACAACTGACCCGTTCTGAAAGAGGTGTTGCAATTACTGCACTCATGCGTAGGTCGGGCTCCAACTGTTGGAGAACAGGATAAAGACCACGTTACCCCGGACCCACGACCTGCAGGAATGCTGCTGCTGGAGCAAGCACCTCAGGTGCTGCCTGACCCAGGATGTTTACTAGGCGCGTGCTGAGCTTCAAACAGCAATTGTACTTCGGTATTGACAAGGAACACACAGTTTCCATACAGTGTAGTCTGCTAATGACTACATCAGCACTGTCCAAAGACCAGCAAGGATTCTACAGAAATTAAGCTTATTTTACTTTTGGATAGGAAGGCTTTTAAATCAGATCTAGTCTCGAGTTGATGCCTTGCTGGCAATCCAGCCAGAAGGGAAAACAAAGAGCAGATAAAAAGCTGCAGAAATGAAAAATACATTCAGTAATTCTTCAGGAAAAGAAGATCACTTGCTTAGGAAAGCATTACTCTTGCTTATTCCGAATAAGGGTTGCAAAAATAAGAATCGCTGTATGTTAGATTTTTGGAAATTGTTTTTTGGAAGACAGCCTGCTGTATTGCTGTAGAAGCAATAGTAATTACTGACGTAAAAATCACAGAATTGTGTAGGTCGGAGGGGACCTTTCAGATCGAGTCCAACCATGCCTTCTTGTCGAGCTGTTGTGAGGCGGAGATTATGTGCTGCCAGACAGCAAGAAATTATACAAGTTTCGTATTAGCTGTGCTTACAACTATGCAGAGAATTTGGTATTAGGATTAAAAGTAGTATTTTCAAAACAGGTCTTAAGAGTTTATTAAATAGAATACCTGAAGTAAACTTTTGAAATCAGCATCAATTCACCTAAGCAACAGCAATGAAAAGCCTAAAAAAAGTATGTTTTAAGTGTTTTCCATGACATTAGGCACATTAAATTAAATAAATACAGAAGTTGTATCACATTGTCCTCTTACCACATCACCTTTGCTACACAACTCGTGCGTTACCATGAGCCACGTACAGTTTTTCTTCGGGATCCCCCCGCTGTTTATATCCTAGCAATGAAGAGACAGGATTAGACCGGTGGGTGTTGGATTTGAGGTTGTATAAAAAAAAAAAACAACCCAAAACAACAGAATAATAATAGTCCCGCCTCGGCCCGGCCCATTCCAGAGCCGGGGCTCCCTCACCGCGGGGGGGCCCTGCGCCAGGACCAGGCGGCCGGAGCAGGAGCTGGTGGTGCAGAACTGTGTCCGCCCGTTCAAGAGGTGTACGACGCCGGCCGCCCTTTCGTCCAGGCCGCCTTTCCTGCTGCCGTCCGTCCGCCCGCCCCAGCCTCTGGGCCTTGCGCTGAGGGAAAGCCGCCATGTTGGACGG
>VXBH01001596.1:158318-171960 GCA_013400035.1 Rynchops niger | reverse complement strand
GAGGGACGTCTCAGGGCGGGGCTTAGCGCCTTTAGGGGCGGGGCTATGGTGGGTTCTGACAATAATGGGCTTGACAAGGGGCGGGGCTTGACGATGAATGGCACGCGAGGGGCGGGGCCTGGAGCGAAGGGCGACCAAGGGGGCGTGGCTTGGCCGGCGTCTGGCAGTGAGAGGCGGGGTTTAGAGGCGAGGGGTGGAGCCTGGCGCTGAGGGGGCGTAGCCGGGGTGGGGTCTTCCCGCGGCGCTGAGGAGACGGCGGCCCCGCTCCATCCCCTCGCCCCGGTACCGCTCCGCGGCGGCCTGTCCCTCCTGAGCAGCCGGTGAGCCTCTGCGGAGCTGGGCCGCACCCCTCTCGTCCTGCCGTGACGATGTTTGCGGCGGTAGAACGGGCTCCGCTTCCCGGCCGCCCCGCGACCTGCGCGCTCGGTGGCTGCGCTGAGGTGGGGGAGGCCCCGGGCGGGCCGGGGCCGCCGCGCTCCCTTCCCCTGGGTCCTCCCGGGCACTCGCCGGAGCCCATTGCTCCGCTTCGCTCAGCCCCTGCGGCCCTCCCGGTGCGCTCTCGCTGCCCGCCCTCTCCCGGCTGGTCTGTGGTGGGCTCCCAGGAAGCCTGGGGAGGTTGGTCCTGGGCTGTGCCCGCTCTCGGGCTCTGCTTCGCCCCGCTTCCCCCTGCCCAGCTGCCCGCGGGCCGCTCGGGAGCCGCCTGCCCGGCCTGTGCCGCCGGCGGAGAGCGGGGCTGCGGCCCGTCCCGGCCTCCCCGTCAGCGCTGGCGCTGCAGGGTTCCTCGCAGAAACCTCCGGGTCCGGGTTTTTTCCGCGCAGAACAGATGTCTGCTTTTAATTTGGTTTCTTATCGCGACATAATAAAAGCGACCTATACTGCAGAAATTCGCAGTGTAGGTTTTTGTCCAGGGAGATGTTAGAGTCTGTCCTCGTGAGTGGCGCTTGTCCTGACTTGGACAGACGACCGGACACGTGAGGCCTTGCAGACTGTATCAGGGGAAAAACATAACGATTAAGGCAGGTAACTCTAAAAGCTGTAATCATTTCCATGAAATAGCCCCCCTCTGACCGCAGCCCCAGAGCTCTTCGGCTGGCGCTGGCCGAGGGCCAGGCCTCGCGGTGTGCGGGGGCCGTTTGCTGTGTGCCTGGTGGAACTCTGCTGCCCGAACCCGTCGGATCCCTCAGAGAATTGTGTGTAACTTTCCCTGTGGCAGGAGTAACTTGCTCTGGCAGTTTTTGCCAGGCCGTAATAGTAACGTGCCAGTGTTTTTCCCCAAAGTGCTGCACATCTGTGTATATGCGATAGCAGTGCGGTGTTTACAGGAGCTGCTGTAGAAATACGGATATATTCATTGCACGTGATTCGCCCGATACCCATAAAGTTCTGCAAATGGTAGGGTTGATTTTCTGCCTTTTGCAAATTTGGGAAAAAAAAAAAAAAAAGCCCAAATGCCCTCCTGCCCCCAGCCAATTTAAATCAGGAATGAGGCTCTGTTTATTCAGTTGCTTGACAGGTGGTTGTTTGGTATTTTTTTTATTTATTTTGAACGTGTAAAGTGAGTTACGAAGGCAGTACAATAGTATTGTTTGGTGTTTTTTTTTTCCACAGATACTGTGATTACTATGTCAGCCACAAGAAGTGTGATGAGAGCTGTCAGAGTTTTTGAATTTGGTGGCCCTGAAGTGCTTAAACTCCAGACAGATGTCTTAATTCCTCATCCAAAAGAAGATCAGGTATATCTGAGTTCTGTGAGCTGAAATAATGGTACTGACTGATAACAGGTACACTCGAAACAGAATGAATAATACAAGACACAACTTTTTGTCTTGAACACGTAGTGTTTTATTGGTGTATTCATACTACCTGAGGCATCACGTTTAACAAATGTGGGCTTTTTACTGTTGTGTGGGCTACATATTCCGTATAAAGGATTTCCTGAAAATAGTTTCAGCTCAACACTGAATTTTTGCTGACTCTTTTTAAGAATTAAGTTAAAATGCCACAATACTATTCTGTGAATTCAAGTTCTAAATATTTTTAATTATTGCTTAAGAAGCGTCTTTTCTTTTAGGTGTTAATTAAAGTCCATGCCTGCGGGGTAAATCCTGTTGAGACATATATTCGTTCTGGAAATTATGCTAGGAAACCAGCGTTGCCCTACACTCCTGGCTCAGATGTGGCTGGTGTAATAGAAGGTGTTGGGGAGCATGTGACTGCATTCAAGGTATTTCTACATTGGGTTTTAATTCATTATTGTTTATTGTATCCTCTTTGTGTGATTGCTATACTACTGTTCCTGGTTTTATTGCTCATAATCACGTAGTCTATTTGGGAGGGAAAATCGCCTTCATTGACTGGTAGAAGCCTGCAGCGGATCGTATTGGCCACCCAGTCTGCAGGCGGAGCTCTGGGGAGGACTTCAGAGCCCTTGACCTCCAAGAGTTAAAAGGGCTCAGAAGAGGCACTTTGGTTTCTCTGCTTAAAGAGATGATATCGGGTGTACAAAAGTTGTGGTTCAGAACTGTTTTTATGGCATTGCAGAAATATTAGAAGTTGGATGCTTCCTGCTGGAGGTAATAATTTCACGCAGAACTGAAAAAAATTCTGTAAAGCTTTTTTTGGAAATGGAAATAGCTTTTATGTTACTGACTTAGAAAACCCCATAAATTACGTATTTGTCATTAAAACTGTTCAAATACTTTATTACTCCTGTCTAGTAATTTTACTTAGATTTTCTCAGGGGGAAAATCTCAGGGCAGGAGAAGGCAATTATCAGTTTCCTAGAAGTTATCTAAGAAACTTATTTCATTTTTAAATCTGTTCTTCCTTTCACGTCACTAGACTGTTGGTCTCGGACAGGCATGAAAAATGTAGTTAAAATTGTGTTGGAGTTTCCTGACTTGGGAGTTACGTAACTGTTGTGGGAGAGATTTGGGTATCTAGAGAGAAGAATCATGTTTCTTTGTATTTTCTTGTCAGTAGTTCACTCCACCTGCTGTGTGTGCGTTTTGTTTCTTAGGGAAAGCGCGATGCTCTTTACTGAATGCAGGAGCGAGATGCAGAGGTCAGTGTGTGCCACAGGCAGACACCAGCGGTCAGGCTCGGTCATTTGCCTGCTCGTGACGCTTGAGACACGGCTGTGCTGACCTGCAGCCCTCTGCGCCGCCATTAATACCCCATGCCTGCACACCAAACCGGCATAGGCCACCCACTGTTGGTTTAGTATGATCAGTGGGCAAATAGTAGAAAAACCGGAGCCTCGGTAGCTGTGGCTGCTGACGGCGACCAGGCACACATACGTGCGGCACACTGCCTTGCCTCCCTCACCGCCCGAGTCACTCCCTTGAGCTTGGGTTGCCTTGGGGTATATTAAGAGTATATCTCTTTTCCACGTTCAAACAAAATTAATTGACAAATGTTGCTTTTGTATTTGTAAAAGCTTCCGAGGTTTTGCATTTGTAATCTGTGGATGGAATTCTTCAGTGACCAGGTTCATTAAGGTTAATATTAAATGAGACAGTAGGTTTGTGTGTTACGCTGGAGAGCAGGGGTTTATAATTATGACACTTAAATGTAAGTATATGAAATTATATGGTTTGTGTTGCATTGATTGTATGTATTCACATTTATAAAAATCTTCTCTGTGATGAATATAACTGGTTATTTTTAATAGGAGAGCTGTTAGAAATAGCATAAACTTCTGTGAAGAGATTCTTAATGTATATTCAGGAAAAAATAAGGGAGATGATTAATTTCTCTATTTTCTTTCCCTCCTTTCTAGGAAGGTGACAGGGTTTTTACCATCGGCACGATCTCTGGAGGATATGCAGATTATGCAGTTGCTGCAGCTAATAGAGTCTTCCCTCTGTCGGGTAAATTGGACTTTAGGCAAGGAGCAGCCATTGGAATACCCTACTTCACTGCATATCGTGCTCTTTTCCAAAAGTAAGGTGCCAAATCTAAGTTTCTGCATTTTGCTTTTGAATATTTAAAATCTGAGAGCCCATGTTTTCATTGCCCTGTAAAATGGGGGCGGTATCAATGAGTGGTCTAAAACACTTGAGTTAAATTTGTTATGCTGATGGAATTGTCAGATAGTTGTTATCTAGAAGGCAGCGACTGTACTTTCCTGTTAAGTATTTATTCTTAAAAGAACAGACCTGGAAAGGCTTCTTCAATAAGTATCACATAGTAAAACGTGTAACTCTCTTTCGGTACTCATTAGTATTTTAGCTGGAGAAGGAAACCAGGAATAGTTTTAATTTCTTAATTAAGCGGACAATGCACTGTAGAGCAGAGCCACTTCTTTCCTTCGTGAGCCTCTGCCGGGAGACGCTGTGTTCAGTTGCTGCGGGACTGTATAACGAGTACACGCCAGAATTCCGTGTCAGCTGGGTGAGAGCTCAGGGCTGGAAATCTGGTTTAGTTTGGCAGGACAAATGATGAGAATTAGTGTGCTTTATTTTAAGATCTGTGAGAGGGGAAGATCTTGGACTGAGGTGCAGCGCCAGACCGTTACTTGCTGCTAGCTGCATGCTGACATAATTGCTTGTTACTTAAATTCATAAATGATATGGTTTATTTTGCCGCCTCGTTTTCCCAAAGAGGCTGATTATACCTGTTTAGCCATAACATACATTGGAAATAATACTGTGTGAAAGGTGGGATTTGATGTCAGTATATGCAATCTGGCGCTTAATGGTTATGTGCTGCGATCCTAATGGCAGTATTTTCTGTTTCCCTTCAGAGGGCGTGCCAAAGCAGGGGAAAGTGTGCTCGTGCACGGGGCCAGTGGGGGAGTAAGTATTTTGAGAAGGCAAGTGGCAAGAAATGCTGCTTTCTGTCCTCGTATCTCCTTTTGTCTACGATGTGATTTATGGTCACATTGATATAAATTAATGGATTAACAAAATGAGTGTTTTATTTCAGACGCTTTGGGATAGTTTTTGCTTCGAGCAAAGCCTGTCACCGCAAATAGTGGTGAAGCTGCATGAGTGATCGCGTAAGGCCCCTGATGCAGGGGGTCACGTAATAAACACGCTGCTGCAGTTGGAAGCTACTGCGGAAGTTCTATATCTGGTCTTCCTGAGATAAAAGTAATAGCAGGAAGCTGTAATTTTAAAATATGTACAAGTTGATCTCGGTTCTCTGGGTAGCAATCACTGGTACAGAGCAACTGTGCGTTTCTGGGATATTTCTGCCTGTTGGCTAACACCTGGCCGCACAGGGAGAGATACTGGGATATATAAAGTCGTGACTGAATATTATGTGAAACTGGTAGCGTGGTTTTCTTTCATTTTACGTGACAAGCTAACTTTAGATCTTTCACAAAACATTCTAGTTGAAATCGGTCCCTCATACTCTGCACTTTGATGCCCAGCTTCTGCTGATGCACCAAACAGCTGCTGTCAGCGGGCAAAATGTCCTTCATTATTTGGTAGACGGCAAAAAGGTGATTATGGCAGTCTCACAGGAGGAGGAATTCAGATCTCATTTGGAGATACTAGAATGACATTCAGCATTGTAACCTCTTTTTTTTTCCTTAAACTAAATGTAGTGTTTAAGTTCTTACTTATTTTATGTTTCCTTGGCTTTGTGTCAAATACACATGTCCCAACTTTAATAGGCAGACAACATTCTACATGGGTTTATATCAAATGCTGATAGCTGATAGTTATTAAAAAACACACAAAACTTTGCTATGCCTCTAAGTATCTTTTCTTCTTTTAAAGACTATTTGGCTGTCTTTAAGATCTAAATTATCTATTATGGCTAAAAATTTTTTTACAAGGACAGTTTTTAAAATGGGTAAGTTCCAAGTTGCTGGTAGAATATATAAAATTCAAAATGCTAAGAAAGAAAGAGAAAAAAAGACTTTTTTTTTTTTCCCCCTCTCAGGTGGGAATAGCAACATGTCAGATTGCCAGAGCTTGTGGTTTAAAGGTTTTGGGTACCGCAGGCACCGAGGAAGGCATGAACATGGTTCTGAGAAATGGCGCTCACCAGGCATTTAATCACAGGGAAGCCAATTACATTGATAAAATTAAGGTAAGCATGGATCACAGCTAGTTAATGCAGTGTGTATTTTTCTTACACAACGTGAACAGTTATTTGCAGAAGTCTTTTAAAGCAGATTTATGTAGGCGCAATAGCGTACTGCCCTTTTCATTTCTACACAAGGAAAATCTTTTCCAGGCTGGAGAGGCTGAGCTTTCTTCACAGGCAGTGGCATTTAGAACCTCTTGCATTCCCGCAAATTCCCATATGGTAGCATATCATAATTCAGCGTATCAAAATATGCTAAAATTAAACTTATTAGCTGTCAGTCGTAGTATAAAGGCTGTATTTAAAATTTAAACAATAAACTGTAAAATATATGTTATCTGTAGCATATGAAATAAACAGTGGCACCCAAGCACTAATCGGAATGATTTAAATAGCATATTATGTCGTCTATAGGAATACATGGGGACGGAAGGAGTTGATATAATAATAGAAATGCTCTCTAACATCAATCTTGCTACTGACTTGCAACTGTTGTCCTACGCAGGAAGGGTGATGGTGAGTACGTCTTGTCACCGACTTCAGTTTGTGCATTTAGCAGCGCAATTCAACAGCTATAGCTTCGCTCTCTTTCAACTTGTCTGTACCAGGTCGTGGGCTGTAGAGGTCCTATTGAGATAAATCCAAGAGACACCATGAGTAAAGAATCCAGCATAATTGGAGTTAGTCTGTTTCTTGCAACTGAGGTAAGAAGCATTTTTATTTCAAAGAGTGTTTTGTTGGCTTATTTCAACATCTCTCTATTTCCAGTTAAAATCATTTGTAGGGACGAAGGCACGGTTTCGCTGGAAGTAACTTGTTTGTTCATTCTTTTACGTTTTGTTTTAATCTTGGAACGTCATAAAATATTTTTGGGTTGTGAAATTTGATTTAACCCTTGCATTAAATAGTCAATACTTTCCTAAAATATAAAGACCTTGTGGTAAATGCTGTCTTTATCACCTGCAGGAGGAGAGGCGTGAGTGTGCAACAGCGCTCCTTGATGGCATAGAAGCTGGCTGGCTGAAACCCATTGTAGGCTCTGAATATCTGCTGGAGAAAGTCGTGAAGGCTCATGAAGACATCATTCACAGCAGCGGTGCGCGAGGAAAGATGGTGCTCCTTCCGTAAAGCCTTTTTCCAGTTATTTTGTAGCTGTTCTGACTGCAGCTTGGCTTACGTGATTCATTGAACGTGTGTTATAAAACATACTTTTGATCAGGCTTGACAGTAACAGCAAATGCTAACTTACATTAATTAATTACATTAATTAATTAAGAATTTATTTTCTTTTTGTAACAAGCAGGGTTGCGTATACTTTAAAGTAACTTTAGTAGCTTTTTTGTCTGATGTGGAAATAATAAATTTTCTGTGCTGATGTGGTGTTGCGATGCAGGGGAAACGAATATCTGATTAGATACCGTGCTCTGCGTGACGTCAGAGCGAGGCGGCTGTAGGCAGTGCAGAGTGAACCCTGCTTTTTAAGCAGATGCACACATGTATATGAGTAACTATATGCATATAACTAGGGCTCTGTAAATTTTTTAGCCACAAAATTTGTCTTATTCAACTTTTGTCACGTAATTTACTTAGAATAAAAGCTTTTACTACCAAAATAGTTCACTTTCCAGCTCCAAAGATGGCCAAGGAATCTGTCAGATAGGAAGTGTTTGGGAGCAGAGGCGGTTTCGTTTCGCTGTGCCTGACTTGGTGTTGGAGGTGAGAGTTTCCCAGTTAATCCAAAGGCACCATCATGCTGGGGCTGCATGCTGACCTTTGCTGCTTTGCATCTCATCCCGTTGGCGGAAGCAGCTGGTTCCTTGTCGGTAAATGGCTGGGTAGTGAGGGTTTCTGTTCTTCCTGGGACCTTTACTGAATGTAAAGTCGTCTGAATCCCTGCTACATCGAGGAGAAAAGAGGGGCTGTGCTGCTTTTGTGGGTACTGAGAATTCCTGCTAGTTCAGAAGTGAACGTGTCTACGTAGACCACTTGTTCCAAATACAATCCAATTAAGGAAGGACAGTCACTTTATGTTGACACTTTTTACACTCAAAAATACTGTTTGGTATTACAGGCACTTCTTTTAATGATATAATTCTTTAATAGGCAGTTGAAGGCATCTTCTCTTGCAGAAGAGTGTTCTCAACTTGAAGGATGAGTTTTTCTGTTCCCTTGAGCAAAAGTGAGTCCCTACTAAAAAGAAAGTTTTTAGAAGTATTTTTGACTGTGAAGGTTACTTGCTTTTTAACGTTTGGTCTGGATTCGTTTGCTGTCATACTGTCATAATTCAGCACAGGGGCTCTGAATCCATGTGCGGTTTCCTCGGGGTGGAAGCTTCATCACACCACCATTTTCTAAGTTGTGATTTTTTTTTTTTTTCCCCGAACAGGCATTCAGTTCTACTGACATTTTGCTTAATCTAAGCTAAGAAAATAATTGGCAAAATCTTTTGAAATGTCTGGATCTCTCCTCTATGTTTGTCATCCCTTGTCAAAATATTAAGGTAAGAGAGGTCCCCTGTCTCTTTATAAGCCCCTCGATCAGGTCTTAACATTTTGTTTTAGTGTTTAATCGACCACGGTTGTTCTGTGTGTGGTTGGGAGAAATTGTACCTGGGTGGCTCCTTTCCGAAAATTGGACACTCTTCGTGTTGAACACTTGCTGTCATTCGAGTGTCTTCTTTGGCCTTGGCAGATGTGTTCAAAACAAACCAAAAACCTGTGCCTCATCTCTGCTTTTGCACAGTGGTGGGGTTTTAAATTTTTTTTTTTTATGAGAGTAATTGGAATTGAAATATTTTCCAAGCTTGTAGACACATTAGCACAGAAATGCTATATATACTAAAAAAAGTGGTAGAAAATTGTCGACTTACACAGAAAACATTGTGGGTGATAGCATCTGTCACCTGTAAGAGCTGCCTTCTTGCCAAGTGGCTTCCCCTTGGAGGAGACCAGGAATGGTTGGATCATTCGAACTCACGCAGTGCAAGCTTGTCTAAAATCTGTCTCAGAAGATACCCAGCCTTTCTGCTTGACTTTTCTCTCGTGCATACTATGTGAAGAGAAGCAAAAGGCTGGCTGGGAATTGAGATAATATTGCTTTACTCCCTCCCGTTTTCCACGTGCTGTCTCAATAGACCCAGGCGTGGGTCCTGGGCTTCGTGTGGTCTCCTCCAACAGCCACGTCCCCTGTGCTGTCACTGATACATGGATGAAAATATTTTGGCATCTTGCTAATGGAAAGTGGACAATTTATGGTAAGTGGATAGAAATCAAGAGAGAATTTCCTTTAGAGCTCTATCAAAAAGACTTTATTTTTGTGTCGTTGTAGTTGACTTGGATAACAATCGTTGAAGTGTCACGGAATCATAGAATGATTTGGGTTGGAAGGGACCTGTAAAGATCATCTAGTCCAACCCCTCTGCCATAGACCGGGACACCTCCCACTAGACCAGGTTGCTTCAAGCCCCGTCCACCCTGGCCTTGAACACCTCTAGGGATGGGGCAGCCACAGCTTCTCTGGGCAACCTGGGCCAGGGGCTTGCCACCCTTAAGGCAAGGAATTTCTTCCTCACATCTCATCTAAATCTCCCCTCTTCCAGTTTAAAACCATCGCTCCTTGTCCTGCCAATACAGACCCTGCTAAAAAGTCTTTCTCCATCTTTCTTGTAAGTCCCCTTTACATCTTGAAAGGCTGCAGTAAGGTCTCCCTGGACGGAGCCTTTTCTTCTTCAGGCTGAACAACCCCAACTCCTCAGCCTTTCTCCATGGGAGAGGTGATTGTGGAGTACATCAGCCTTCTCCCTATCGGTTGCCACCAGCTCTCCTGGCTTATTTACTGGAGGTCGCACATTTTCTTTAATCTTCCTTGTCTGGGCAGTGTATCTGTAAAGGCTTTTCTTACTATTCTTTGCATCCCTCACCAAATTCAGCTCCAGCTGTGCCTGGGCTTTACTAATCCCATCCCTACACTTTTGGGCAGCGTCCTGGTATTCTTCCCAGGACACCCGTGGAAGCGTGTGTGCTCGTGCTGTGTCACATCCAGCTGGCAGAGTTAATGAGGCTACGGGGAACTCTTGGCCCAGTCGCATGTTGTTATTTTCTAATTTGGGAGAATGTGAGATAAATACTAAACACTGATATTTTTTCTAAGTAACTGAGTATAGATAGTAATCCTTCTCATATTCTATATTTTAAAATTAATTCTAGTGCTCACACTCACTTTTGGGTTAGCAAACAGTGATAGCAAAGACTGGTGTCAGATGAAAGACAGGTGGCATCTGTCCTTCAGTTACACCTAGATTAATCTTTTCTTTTTATTCACAGCTCTAGTAAGGTCTCGTTGGGTAGTATTTTCATCATTTCTCGGAGCTGGGCACTGAGGCTCAGGTCTGAGGCAGGGCCGTGCTGGAGACAAACGTGTCGTTGTAGTGTGTTGGGGGAGGAAATGAGTATGGTTTTCAAGAATATGACTTGGGAGCAGTAGCCAGGCACGTATCACAAAAAAGGAAAGATGATCTTTACAGTGAGGCTTATGAAACAAATTCAGTTAATACTGATGATAAAAGAGCAAGGTCTTAGTGTCAAATGGGGAAGGAATGTTTTCTAATGCAAGGTTGAGTCATGGAAGGAAGACTGTCCAGCACCACATGGGTCCCTGTGGAAGTACATCTCCTCTTTTACATTAACTTCTTAGTAGAGAGGAAAACGCTCTAAGTTCAAGAGTCAGGTTTGCAATGTCAGGCTTTTCAGGTACAGAAAGGGCTCTTTTAATGCCATGTGAATTTTATTTGGGACTGCCACTCCAGTGATAATTTCAACTTAGAACTGAGTGTTTTTTTAACATACCATAAATTGATATGCATCTCTATAAAGATATGTCCATCTATCTATCTATACTTTTCCCAACAATATTAATTCAGCAGTATTTAAGTAAGTGTTTGTGTTTCTGGTGGGGGTGGATGATGATAAGATATCTTTAAGTCTTGTTTTTAAACACGGGACTAAAGGAGCGTGCTGGATCACTGAGTTAAGTCCTCATTTCTTTCGAGCAGTTTGTCATGTAATTGGTTTTGTGAACTTCTAAAGCAGGTGGCCCACAGCACTGCTGGTTCTGTGCAAATGTAAACGTGAGGTCATTCTGCTATTCTATGGAGTCATTAATGGTTTCTTGTTCTTGTAAACCTTAAATCCAGTGCATCAAACGGGTTGTTTTGCCAGGGAAGAAGCCTGAGTGTTTCAGGAGTGGCTGACTGCAATAAGTGCTCTGGAAAGCGGTTGCTGGGGAGGAGAAGGGCCGGGCAGAGTCAGCTGTGGTGACCATTAACAACGGGGTCCCTGCCTCGTCCCCCTGCACAGGAGACCCTTCGTCCCCAGGCCGCACGGACGCCCCGCGGAGAGGAGCCGGGTTCCTCCGGCGCTGCGCTTTCCCCAGGAGCAGGAGCTGCATTTCTCCTTAGTCCTGGTGTGAAGGGCTCGGGGTGACGGGGCCGGTGTGAGCCACGCGGGCAGGTAACAGGTCGTGTTGAGCGGGTTATTGAGGTGAGAGGCGCTGACGGCTCCTGTGCGTTGAGGCAGGGCGCAGTGCGGGGCAGTGGGGGCACAAAGGGAGTCTGCGATTCCACGTGGCAACGCTGTTAGGAAAAGTAAAACACCTCTTAATATTAAGGTACTAAGTAGCAGGTTGAGTAACAGTTAATGATTATGGACATGATGTGCATAAAAAAACCCTCAAAACCTTTTCTTTATAAATTGTATGTTTTTAAGTATTTATTTCATTTTTAATGTGGCCTTTGGTGGGAGGGTATTACCTGAACGAGAGGTTAATGGTATACGGTGGCTCCTTTCTTGCTTGGCGCTGCCTCCGCGCGGTAGCTGATGCGCAGAGATGAGGCCGAGAGCGGAGCTGTGGCAGCGCTGCGCAGGGCCTGTGACCGGCGTCTCACCAGGAGATGTCAGAGTAGTTCTTCTGTTTTCATCACATTGCAGGCTTCCCTCTCCAAAGGCGACCTGGCAGGAAGAGACAGCATGACTTGGACTGCTTTGTGAAGAAACGTAGCAGAACATTTAATTCTTTGGCCATTTTTGATGTATTGTACAAAGGGAAGGGGTTGTTTTAATTTTGGAAAAAGTCTTTTGAATATAAATAATGACGTAGCACCGGACACAAAGAGGGGGAGCAGCAAGGAAGCTGTAGTGGGTACTTTTGGGCAGGAGATAGTGTCTTTGAGAGCTGAGTTGTATTGCTGAAACAAGGTTGTGTTCCAGCTGGTGGCTGTAGCTGCAGCAGTGCGGGATCTCGTCACCGCTGTTGTGCTGGAGCTGGGGACACTGGTTTGCCCACGGCTCTGTTACCGTAGTCCCAGCCTCGTGTGTTAGTGCAAACCCACCCTCGCTCACCTGCCAGGGGAGATGTTGAGACGTTCATGGCTGTTTGGGCTGTGCTCCCTGTTAGAGACACTAATGGCCGGTGGGGGGAAAATCACTTGGGCTCGGCAACTTCTTCAGCTGCGGCAGCTGAATTGCTCAGAGCTGTTATTTGTCCCATTTCTGGATAATCCTTCAGGTGTGTCTGACCTGTGCACGCCACCCATCCAGAGACTCTGTCCCCCTCCAGAGTCCTTGGTTCTGCTTTGCCTTTAGGAGCTGCCATCCCCTTAGCAGAGCGGGGAAGGGTGGAGGAAGAGGGTGAGGATCACAGACGAGCAGACGGGGCAGGATGACTCTGTCGGGTGGTTTGGTTCTGAGTGACCTGTCCTGGTTTGCTGAGACAGGGTGTCTGGAGCAGGGGCAGCGGTCGTGTGAGCTCTGGGGTGGGTGCTGACCCTCACGTTGGCGGTTTGGGGCTGGACAGGGCTACTCTGTGTGTCCCCAACACGGAAAAGGGTGGAATTGTTCTGAAAAGCCCTTGCCATTTGTTAATCTCATTATGCCCAGAAGAAATGCTGCCTACACTTTCTAGTCATTAAAAGCATCCCCTCTCTGTTGTAATTACATGGTCCTGTGTGTATTCCGGACTTTGTGTGCTACAGTGTGATACAATAAATTAATGAGACTTTAATGGCAGAGTTGGGAAGATAAAAAATCGAGAGGATATAGTTGTTTCCTTTACCAAAGACAATTCCCTGTTAAGTGCAGATAGATCTTGGGGACAGTGTAAGTCTTTCAACACCTTGGACCAAGTGCGTGGGGGTGGGACAGCCATCCCTGTGCCCCGTTCAGGGGTACCCTGTGCCGCCAAGGCATCACCGTAAGATTGTGCTTCTGCTGGAACCCCCAGGAAGGGAAAAACAGCACGGAAGGGTGACTATGTCTCCTTTACCTGACTAAATCTAGAGAGGGTTGAAATGGAGCTTTCCTGTCGTTTGTGCTGGAGGACGGACCCGGGGCTGGGTGTTTGGGATGACTGTGCATCCGCGCAGCTCGGGCTGCGGGTTTAACTTCAGGGGTCTGCGTTGTACCAAAACCCCTTCTCCACCCTTGTCTTCTCCCCTTCCCCTCCTCTCTCAGAGCCCGGAGTTACTGCGGGGCCGGACACCCCCCGCCCGGGCCGGAGCGGGGCCGCCTCCCGGGGGTGCGGGGGCGAGCGGGGCCGGGGCCGG
>VXBH01001596.1:44848-158266 GCA_013400035.1 Rynchops niger | reverse complement strand
CCGCGGTTGCCGGGGGGAGCCGGTGCCGGCGCGGAGGTGGCGAGCGGCCCCAGAGCCGCGGAGCCCCCGCCGCGGGAGCCCCGTGTCGCGGGAACGCGCGGGCGCGCAGGGAATGGGGCACCCGGCTGCGGGCAGGTCCCTCGGCTGCCGTCTGGCTTCAGAGCTGCAGGTGTGAGTTTCAGAGCCCCCAGACTGCCCCAGGGCAGCGTGAATGACGAAGGCAGAGGAGCTCTGCAGATCCCCATCTCCATGACAAAATTTGGTACGTCCTGTTTTGGGGGGCGATGCTCCGAATGAAGGCGTGACGTAACGTGCTCATGGCCATACAACTGATCCACAGCAGAACAGGAGACTTTTGTTTCCCATTTCCACATCTAGTTGTGTTCAGGATTGGAGCAGGATTTCCATCTGTCCGTGTTGAACGCCGTACTTGAACTTCCTTAATGAGGAAAAAGGAAGAGCTGGCTCCAGTGAGAGCAGTTCATGTTTGTGAGTGGTCAGTTCAGGTGTTACCCTGGGAGCACAGATGACGCCGAAGTGCAGGTGGCCACCACCTGGCTGCTGCTGCCACTGGCTACGCTGCCCATCGGCCTCCCAGGTCTGCGGCTGGTCCCGACATTGGGCACGGAAGTCCCCAGGGTGTCCGCAGAGAGCTCGTGCTCCACGCATGGTGGTCTCCATATGCCCTGGGGAAGGAGTCACCAGGCTTCATTCCCTGCACTTCTGGTGGCCCAGAGAGTCCTCGGTTGAAATGGTGATGGATGGGACCGATGGCCGGTTTCACCTGACAGGAGAGCTCCTCCGCCTCCTCCCTGCCTCCGCAGGTCCATCTCAGCTGGCTCCAGAGGTTTGCTCTGTTTCGCTGGAACTGGCTGGTTGATATAAGGTCCGTGTAAATTGGGGAGCTTTCCTTTCTCCTATGGTATACGGTCCCTCACTTCAAAATTCTAGTCAGGTGAGAAGCTGGCAGACTTTTGACGGTGATCTTTTGCTTTTATAAATTCAGAAAAATGTAATCTCTAATATAATGTAAAGTATCTTCTCATCTCTGATAGTCAGCAAGATAAAGAATATTTACTAAAAAAAAGTGGATGCCTATTGAAAAGTTATTGTTAAAACGAGATGCTACTGTTTCTCAGTGACTCTGCAGTAAAAGAATTGGAGGAGATTGCTGCACTTGATTTGGTCTTGATTGGGCATGAATTTGGGCAACTTGGCTCAAATTTAGATGCAAGCGAGGGAGGATTTTGAGCAAATTAATTAAAAAAAAATCAGGAATAAACTGCGTACAACCAAGCGTTCTAAATAACCTTAAATGTGAAATTACTGAACTAAGAGTGATAGGTAGTCGCTGGCTGTGATGCCAGAGAAAAAAACGTGATACTAATTTTGAGAAGAGCTTCAAAACCAGTCCTGGAAACTACAGATCAGTCAGTTGAGCTTCTGTGCCAGGAAAATTGTCTGCAATTATGATAAAAACCTAGAATTCATACGAAGAAGAATAAATAGGATAAACAGGCAGAGAAAAAGGAGTCCCATAAATATCCAGATAAATGGACTTTTTGGACTTACTGCGTAACAAACATTTTGTCCAGGACTGTTAAGACTGATGCTTTTCCGTTGCTGGGTGTTTTTCTAACATGCGTTTTTGTCAGTTCTGTGCTTCTAGCTGTGACAGAGGATTTAGGGGTGACATTTGTATATAGCTCTTAAATATTTAAATCTCTGGGAGAAAACTTCTGACGTGAACTTCTGTTATCTCTCTGTTGGTGAAGTGTGCGGGAGCCGAGGAATAAATGGGGCCGATGGTCTGCTTTGCTGAAGAGCTTCTTTCTGACAGTGGTTTCTGACATTTCTCAAATAACTTGCTGTTAGGGAAAGCCCCCCGAAGCCAGAGGCTGCGTTACTCTGTGAAGCTCACAAGGCGCCCCTCTGTGTCACAGCGGTTCTGTCACTGCAGCTCTCTGAACCCTCTCCCTCCCTGTCTCACCCCCATCGTTTGTAAGCAGCGGTCTGAATTTTACCTCCAGGCGGGATCTGCGGGTCAGCAAAGACGGAAGGGACCTGGCTGCCGAATGGGGAGCGTGCGGGGGTGCTGCCGGGGCCGTTCCCCAGCATGGCACACGTTGGTGCCACGGTCACCTGCGGGCACATGGCAGCATGAGTGTCACCTGAAGCTTGGGCTCGAGGCTAAGTTGTGTTTTTTGAGAGCGTGCCATGGGTTCCGTTCAGAGGATAATGTCTCCCCCGGGCTGCCCTGGGGCTGGAAAGCCTGCCTGCGCCCGGAGCACCCAGTGGCTCTGATCCCAGGTGCCAGTGGGATGCTCCAGAGGGACTGGGGCCAGGCGCGAGGAGGGCACCGGTTTGTCCCGCTCCCAGCTGAGCTTGCCTGAAATGTCCTGGGGCAGGGCCAGCTGGGCGGCTGAAATAAGGAGGAAAACCGTCAGAATCTCCGGGAGGGCACAGGCTGGCGGGATGAGCCCCTGCTGACTGCTCGGACTTGGACCCGAGTTGGAGTCGGGAGCTGGCAATTCCGCCTGGCTCCCTCTGTGCTGCTCCGGCCGGCCGCAGAGGGCAGGAGCCTGGGCTGCCCTTGGCTCTGCCGCTGCCAAAGCCCAGTGGACCCAGTTGTGTTCTTCCCAATGGTTCGGTGGGTTTTGGATGAGGCCCAAGACGTTTCCTTATTTCCTCCAGTGCCCTTTTGAACTTTGAATTTAATTCAGCATTTTTGAGGACCAGCCTGGTCATAGTTTAAATGAGAAAATACATGTGCAGAGACTTTGTTGAAACTGAAGTTGCTACATCGCTGTGCGCAGGAGGGAGTTGCATTTTAACTAGTTATATGGTCCATGAAATGTTAGATGGAGGGAGGTAAATGAAAAGGAATTGGATTGAGTTTCTCCTCGGCCTCCGTGTGCAATTGCCAGGTGATACCACGAGTCAATACTTCGCACAGTTGATGTAATCTGGTGCTTTCAAATGCACGTGCAAACAGTGGATTGAAAAAGTAATGTAGAACAGTTGCTATAGCAGCAGTGTTTAATCAACATGCATAACAGGTAAGCTAAATTGTTTGTTTAAAGGTTAATTTATTATTGGTAGGCTACCTGTGAGATTATTGTGAAACCCCAGATAAAATTCCCGTAAGTCCACGATCTCTTTGGTATTTTTGGATTCCTTTTTTTTTTTCATTCGCTCTTTTCCTTGAGTATAGTTTTGTGGGTGGTAAGGCAGCCCAGCAATAGACATTTGTCTTGAACTATGCCATTGAAAGGTGTGTGATAGAGGTGCAGTGGCATTTAAATCTAAAGCCAAAGGAAACAAAAGAGATCAGTCTCTTGTTGTGTAATTAAAATATATCCTGCCTAGAGAGCCCAAAGGTCAGGCTGCGCTCGTTGTGCAATAGGTATCTGAGTGTATATGTTTTACAAACGTGAATGGATTTAGAGTATTCAACCTTAAGCCTACTGTCACTTACTTTGTTAGTCGTCCTGTTTTCCAGAGGCTGAAATAAGATAAGGTTGTGCTAAGAACTATTTAAAAATGTATCTGCTCATGATGGATGCTTCAGCTTTTGTGTTCAACTCTCATATGTTAGGTTCCGTTTTCGGAAGCTCTGGTCTCTGGTCGCTGCGATGCTTTATCTCTGTTGGCTCTCCAGAGGCGGGTGGAGCAGGGGAAGGCCTTGCTCGGACGGTCTGCGTGGTCCGGGTCTCCGTCGTCGTTGGTCTTACAGTTTTTCACCAACAGAAAAAAGAGAGATGCAATTTCTTCGCTTTGGATTGTTCAACGTATGCATTAAAGACAATCTTTAGTGTATCGACTTGGGAACCGCAGAGGACTCGAGAGGTTCTTGCATTTCGCATCGGGCCCATTTCGTTGCTCTGGACGCAGGAGGGACGCACGCGCCCTGCGTCAGGGGTTCAGAGCCTGACGATGAGCAGAAGGTAGCGCAGCCCAGCCGTCCTGGCCGCCGCAGCAGCCTGGTCCCGCGAGGCCTTTAGGCTGAACGGCACTCAAGAGCCCTCCTTGTTCGGCTGCTTGGTCTCTATGATCTCGGGAGCGCTGTGCGGCAGGAGAGAGCCGGGCCCGTGTCTGCCCCGCGCAGGCTGGTGTCTGCCCGGCCATGAGTCGTGCGGTCTCTGTGCTTCCTGCCCCGCGGGGCTGGGGTCCCGCTGGAGGCACGGCCACCGCTCGGGTGTCCTTTGCTGCCCCGGGAGGGGTGAGGACGCGTCCTGTCCCGCCACCACAAAGCGTTGCCCTCAGGAGGACCCGTCGGTGGCGGGGGGGCAGCATCCCAGAGCCAGGATTCGGGCAGAGACGGGGGGCTCGCTGCCTCTGGTGCAAACGCTTCCGTTTCCCACGGAGTACCTTTGGGTTTTGTTTAGCTGGAGGAAACGGGTCACACAGAGTGGATCTGATGATTCTTGGTAAAATGTAGTAGCTGTATTTAGAGAGGGGAAAAAAAAGGCAGTATTCTCAGTGCAAGCTGCACTTCGGACAAGCTGCTGCCATAGAGTGACAGCCAGCAAAAACATACCCCAGTAACGTATGCTTCCTAGCCTGTAAATGCCACAAAAGTTAGGAATCGTGCCCTGTACACGTTTTGTGCAGTTGAATTTATGAATGTGTTTGTGGGACAAGCATTGTTGTCCGTTTGTGTAAATAATATTCTGGAGTCACTGCTGTGTTCAAATAAATGGTCCCCGGAATAGACGGGGCGGCTCCCAATCTTGCCGTCCTGGATTAGTTTTCCCGACAGGTTTGTGGGTTCTGTTGGTGCAAAGGCCAAATGGAGAACTATTTTTTGAAACAGACTTTTTTTTTGTTCATGAACAAACGAGCGCTTGGCCGGGCAACAATTTAACCGACAGGAACCGAATCCCAATTGAGAAAATGGTTCAAAACAGGAGGGAAGACAAAAGCGTATTTTTTGACACTTGAAATTGAAGCCACTTAGTTTTCTGTGTAGGTGTTCCAAGCCATGACTTTGTATGCAGTCCCGCTGACGGTGGGAACATCGAAGAAGAGGGAAGCGCCATAAAGAAATGGATGAAAACGTGCATGCTGAAGGAGGCTTTGGCTGAAAACACAAATAAGTAGTCTTCACCAGAGCGAAGATTTGCAGCCAAGTTAATAATGTATATGCTAACGTTCAAGCCAGGGAAAATACTATGGAAACAGTGTCTTGTCTTAAAAATGTGTTTTGGTGCTAGCAGTTTCTGCTAGCTAAGTAGCCTGGAGGCGGCAGCTGTTCATGTTAGGTGCAGGCAATGGTGGCAGAGGGCTGGCAATGAGGACCACAGGAAAATTCCTTTGTGCAGGTGAAGTCTGACAAGCGACGTGCCGGAGCTGGAGGCTGGACCAGGCGTCCTCTGGAGCGCCCTCCCCACACCAGTTATGAGTCTTTGCAAAAGCTGCCAGAGGCGCCCCGGTGCCGGGTCTGTCACCAGCGGATCTGTCGGGGGGCTGTCGCGGGAGCTGGTCTCGGCGGCGACGTTCAGGGCTGGGCTGTGCTGGACCCTGCGCCCCGGCCGGCGTACGCTGTTCGGTGCGAGGTCTGTGCCTCATGGACAAGTCTCTTCTTTCTGATACAAATCTTCCAGAGGCAATAAGATGTTGCTTTTACATAATCCAGTGGGCATTTATCTGTCAAAATGCTGCTATTGGATAAGTCTTTATAACTTAAGCTGTAATAATTTGGCTGTCACAGGGATTATATGCATCTGTGTTGATTTTATTTCAGATTTCTTGCAACCTACAATAGCCTTACAGACAAACACCTGGCTGGATATTTCAGCAATACCAGGATAAGACGACATCTTCGGAGATCAGGACTGGTGAGATTGAAAAGTTTCCTTTTCTGAGGAAAAAAAGTAAAGAATTCTTTGTTTCTTTTAATATTGCAGAAGTCAAACCACTGATGGTTCTGTTGTTTATTTGTTAGAGGTGTGTGCTGTCGCTGGTAAGAATTGGACCAGCTAGCCAAACACATGGAATCATGCGGTGCCAGATCAAAGCCACGCCATCACACGTAGACTAAGGGCGGGTTTGTTGGATCCAAGCATTTCCCACTGCTTTGTTATCTGCCCCTGGTCAGCTGGGGGTCGCAGGGAGACAGGGCTGTGCGCACAGGGCTGCGCTGCTGCAGGCAGAATGACAGAAAGACAGGTGAAACTGAGCTCGGAGCTTGGCTCCCTGTGCCAGCTGAGGGAATAGCGTAGCTGGCATGGAGCACGTTTCAAGAGGTCAAGGCCCAGGGGCCACCAGGGCTATGGAGATGCTGGCCTGAGGGCTGCTGGTGGATGGTGGTTCCGCACGAGGCGTGGTGCGCTAACAGCCGATGTGGAGGCCGTTCTCCATAGAATATCAGCCTTAGGCTTCCACTGCACCTTCTGTAGTGCAGCGGTCACCATGCTCATCCGCGTGACACTGGGAGCGGTGGCTGACAGGGACTGGTGATGTGCGTAAATACCGGGAGCCTTGGCTCAGCCCTGCGCTTCCGCTGGGTCATGCAGTTTCAGGAAGTTATTACTGCAGAGTTACGGTGATGTGAGAATGTTTGTCAACCTGCTTGCACTTCACGTCCAGCCAGAAGAAGGTATTTCATGGAATTTTAGATAAATTCAGAATGTTTTTATATTCTTACTCCGTAACTCTTTTTGCTCATGGGAGTTTGCCTCTGCAAAATCTTTCGGCTTGCAGATAACACAGAACCATATTAATTCTCTTAGTTTCTTTAAACTGTGAAGCCTAAGCATCGCCGACTCTACTAGCTGTTTAAATAGCTTCAGTGTTATTTTCCAGAAGTGCTTAATGGAAAACAAGAATTTGGTAAAGGTGAATGTGCTGGATATTTTTTAAAAATGCTTATGTGCTCTTAGGTGTGACTCGGTTTAGCACAGGGAGATGCAACCCTTACACAGTAGGACATATTGTGTATTTAATTACACAATTTAATTTCCTTTAATTAAGGAAGAATACTATTTAATTTCCCTCCACCGACCTGGGCAATGGCCCATGATGAGTCAGCCCAAGCCCTCTACTGCTCCCTTCTTCTGGCTGATGGGGCTCAGGGGGTCAAAGGAACGACAGCTCCGTGCTGGGAAGGTGACTTCCAGCTCCGTGGGGGAAGCAGAGGTGGTAGCTCACCGGGAAGAGAAAGTAATCTTTCTGGGAAATTGCACTCCGTTTAAAAACATACTTTATTCTGTCTTCTTTTTAGTTACACTATATTTGTTTATGACAGATCTCAAGGAGTGGAAGAATAATATCTGAGAAAGAATACCGGCTAAATGTAATGAAGAGAGATCACCAAAGATACGTACAGGAGTGCCTGGCTCAGGCCATATTTCATAAGGTCCTTGACATGGAGGTATGCGTTTACTGCTGACTATAAGCCTTTTCCGAGACTCCCCTGCTGACAGCCAGAGCCTGTTCACTCGTGTTGGACTGTTCTCTGTAGCTGTGCCCTCCTGCTGCCCCGAAAGGCACGCTCCTGCTGGGAAAAAGGACAATCCTCGTGCTCGACATCCCGCACGTGAAACCTCCGCTGGCCTCTAGCAGTTAAACCGTAGTGTCGTTAGAGCATACGCTGTCCCCGCTCACTGACCGCACTGCGGCACTCATCAGGTTATGGGATGATATTCACAGGGCTAATTTGCTTATAAATTCTAATCAAAACAGAATAGTTTGAACATCGTCATGTATCTTACCGGAGTACGAAATTTGGGCGCATTCCTGTTACATATCAAGAGTGGAGTTGGTCCCTACAACTTTCCAAATGCTCAGCTGTTCCCTTGCCAATGTTAATACACACAGGTGTAATGCAAATGGAGTCAATCAATAATAGCTTCATAATAGGGCTCAGTGAGGACCAGGGAGCAGGCAGGTGATAAGCAGAACAGAAGCAAGTGTTCTTAGAGTCCTTGACATCTCAGAATGTCCATTAATGAGGTTTCTCTTTCTCTTACATCGATAGCGTCATCATCAGCTGGAAATCAAAAGGAAACTTGAAAATTCTGTGAGGAAGGAGAAGGTGCAGAAAATCAAGGTAAGGCTTGAGTGGTGCCGAGCACTGGTGGCACACAGCAGTTTTGCCCTGTGTTAAATAACAGCCACGAGTCAGGCCAGAGATTCACTGAGCCAAGTGTCCTGTCTCTGATGTTGATGGAAAAGTGCAAGAAACAGGCAAGTAGAGGATGATCCTGCCCCAAGTTACATCCCCTTCTTCCTCTGTCCAGCAGTTCAGGAACTTCCATTCACGTGCAAGATTCCTTTTGAATCTACTTATTGTTTTGGTTCTGCAGTGTTCATAGTTGTGGGATTTAATTCTGAGTTGTGTGAAATGGTACTTCCTTGTATTTCTGCAAAATAATGAAGGTGTCTGCTGCCTGATAGTTCTGTTTGGTGCTCCATTGTTCTCGCTATGATAAAAGTTAGTAACTGTTCCTGTTTTTCAAGGCATTTTTGGGTTTACATAGCTTTTTCATATTCCTTCTCAGTTTTCCAAGCTGAAGACCCTCCATCTATTGTATCTTTCATACGTGAGCGATTCCAGTCTTCTCATTACTGTTGCCTTTCTTTTACCTCTTCTAGTTCTACTATTTCTGTTTTGAAATGGGGAACCAGAACAGGATGAATAATTTAAGATACGTGTTGTAGTTCTTCTAGTAATTCTAGACACTGTCTGCTTTTGACTGCTGCTGAGCACTGAGCTCACATTTTCGGCTCTTTGCCTCTCCGCATGATATTTAGCAGAACCAGCATGTAAGTAATGAAAAGAGGTTTCAGGAGTCTTCCCTTTGGTGTCATGTAGGTAGAGTTTGATTCCGTAGTTGTTAGAGTCATGGAAAAAAAAAACCCCAAGAAGTCAATGGTTCTTCTCTCCATGAAGTCACTTGGACTCATATGGGAAAAGTTGTTCTCATTTTAGCTGAAATATACTCAAAATCTTATTTCATGGAATCACAGAATGGTTGGGGTGGGAAGGGAGCTCTGGAGATCACCCGGTCCCACCCCCTGCCAGAGCAGGGTCATCCAGAGCAGGTGGCACAGGAACGCGTCCAGGCGGGGTTGGGATGTCTCCAGAGAAGGAAACATTTCTTTGTTAGGAGCCCGCATACACGGAGAAGAATGCATTGAGAAGCTAGCTGCTTCTTTGAGCAGTTGAAAAACAATGTCAAATCTTTTAAATTTTAAATAATGCTTTTGTGAGAAATCCATCAGGTAAAGAAAGGACAAGATTTTAATGAAAAACACTGATCACTATGGTAGTTGCAAAGGCATTATTTACTGACTGAGCTCCTGAAATTCGCCTGAGTGGAAGCAGCGACTGCGGCACCCTATCAAGGGATTCTGGACTTGGATAGTTTTGGAACATAAACCAAAGCTGCCTCCTTCGGTGAGGAGCGTAAGGGAGACGCCTGCAGATATGTGATCTCTGTCTTTGCTGTGATGCCACACTGGGACCCAGGGCCCTGGCTGGAATTAGCGGTGTAATTTCATTCTCACCTCATACGTTCAGTGAAGTTGTCTGAGTAGCTAATGTAGAAGGAAAGGAGAAAGAGGGCTGGGCAAAGGAGGATGAGAAACATAGGTAGCTATTTACAGAAGGGTGGTCAGCCCGGTGTGGAGCTTTTGAGAAGAAAAGGTAGGGAGAGGCAGCAGGCAGAGCAAGGAAGTGCCAGATGCACTCAAATTTAAAAACGAGGGAGACCTTCAACCAAACCAAGAATTGGGAGACAGGCAGAACAGGCAGAAGAGTTGAATCTGAGGGGATCCGCACCTGGAGAGGGCTGCAGAGAAATGAATCGGAGATGGGAACAACTCTTTTCACTCGTCCCTTTCTCATTCTCCCTTGATTTCTTTTCCTTCCTTAACCAGGTGTTCCATGGGGTCTAGGCAATTTGATCATTATTGCTGGATGGAAGATGGAAGGCAAGCTCAAACATTGCTGTTATTTGTATTTAGTACCCCAGAGACGTAACTTTCTGTTCTTGTAGGTGCAGCAGTCCAGAAGATCGATGGAAGGTGCTAGCTGTGTGCGCTCCCCACATCCACCACTTGGGCCAAAGAGTCGTTATGGCCTCCATCCTTTAGTGGCTGGAGAACCAGACGGTCACTCACAACTGGTGAGTTTCACCAAGGACTCCACGGGCTGTAATGTGAGCACTCACAGCTGAAAGCGTGCACATGTACCCACGACATCCGTGCTTGGTCTGGAGCATTGACTGCCCTGCTTGCTCCAGACTAGGGCCTCATCCTTCATCGCTTGAGGCTGAGTTCCTGTTTGCAGGGTCGTGTCATGGAAGAGTAATCTCGAGAAGCCAAGGTTGCAGGAATGGCACATCAGAACGTATTAAAAAATAGCTTTGCTTGTGATAAATCTGCTTTAATCTTTCCCTATTACCTGCCTTATCAGCCAAGGTCAGGCCGGTATCAGTACGTTAAGCATGGTCAATGAATACCGTGCCTGTAGGTAAGTTTACAGATGTTGTAAAATCCTGCAAGCAATGGGGGTCTTTTAGGAAGCAGAGCTGAAGGGGTGCAGTAAGACTAAAACTCATTCCAGAAGGCCGTGCTTTGGAGCAATGGCTCAGAAGCCTCTTACTCTCCGCTGACAGGCGGAGGAGGAATGTTAATATACTCTTGAAATATAATGATACTAAAGTCTAAGGTCAAATATATGGTCTGCTTTTAACCGCTTCTGCATTTCAATAACGATAATTGGTGCAGATTGAAGAGAGACTTTCAGTCCTGAGCAACCTTCTCCATCCCATGCAGAGGGCACCTGGACCTGTGGTTGCTTATAACGGTGGACACCCTTCTCAGCAGCACCGGCCCAAGGAGCCTGCCTTTTCTAAGATGGTAAGATAACTGAGTTAAACAGGTTTTTTAGGGTTTAATATTTTAATTTGGTATTCTGAAGGATATACAAGGAAAATAGAAAATAAAAGAAAGTAATAAACATGCTGAGTATTGAAGAAAAATAGGCATGCTTTTGTCGTGCGTTCTCTCAGTGCCCATGTGCCAAAGTCACCAAAACCTTCCACGCTGCCACAGTTCCTATGAGTTCATTACGTCGGCTTCAGGGCTGCACTGTGAAGAGACAGTCGCAAAACCTAGATTTATGCCAAGAGTTATTTTGAATGCTCCAGTTTTTGGATGCTCAATTAGAGTTGCCTAAAGGGTCTGGCTCTTCAGGGGCAGACTAGAAAATTTCATTTCCTGAGGGTTACCTGAGAACCACTCATCACTTCCAGATAGCTTGATCAGTGCTATTTTTATTTTTTCCTTTATGATGCTGCCCTGCACTGGAAACCATACGCTGAGATTTCGCGGCTGTTTGCTTTTCGCTCTCCTAGGCTTCCTGGCGACCAAATACAGCCCCAGGACACATGCAACGCCCGCTTCGCCTCCAGCCGCTTCGCTGTGCTGCAGCCAGGTCTGTACCGAAGACTTCCAGCTCGAGACAGAAGTGCCAAGCACTCGAAAATAATCAGCAGTTTGCCGGTGAGGTGAGGCCATATTTCATTCTGAAAAAAATATAATTTTAGAGACAGCTTTATAATACTGCTTTAGTACTGTAGTTCCCAGAACCGAATACTGCAGGCAAGGCGCCCACCAAATGGGTATCGGCTTTTATTTAAACTCTTCTTTTCAACCTCCCTTGAATTTTCAAGACATTTTCTTACTGGTATAATGCCCCGTTCTTTATGACAGCCAGGAAAAAGGTGGTGACTTCTCTTCCATAGTATAAAATCTCTCTGCATGTGAAGTTTTCTGCCTCTACATAGATTTTCTGTTAGGTAGAGAGGGAGGCAGCCACTTGGTTAACACCAATTACTCAAGAATATTTTCACGCCGTCTGAGAAGTTTTCATCTTCATCTACAGCTGCAAAGTGGCAAAAAACTAATTTCTTTATTTTCCCGTTCCACCTACTAAGTCACAGTAGGGGGTTCAGAGAATGTGAGCTTTTGGGAATAGCCAAACATGATCTTGGTATGTACGCAGTTACTTTCAGGTGAGATTTGGACTTGTCCTCTGTTCTAGAAGAACATCATGTAGTTAGCTCTGTGTTAGGAGTTCCGTGGGACTGGAGGAGCTTGGAAGGGCAGGGTGGCCTGCCGCCCGTGACTGGTGGACACTGTGTGAGTCGCTCCCTTCTGCTGCGCATTCGCTCTGCGTTGTGACGGTCACGATCCTTTCTCCAAGAATTTGCTGGCACTGTCTATGTCTACACAAATTACGGGTGATTTCCTGGTTTCTTTAATGCTCACTACTGACAAAACACCTAGATCGGATCCAGAGCATGCAACATCTGCAGGATTTATTCTCTAGAGGTGTCTTGCTTTTCAGGGCCCTGGTCCTCTGTTTGTGTTTCATCCTGAGGGAGGAATAAACCTCCACTACAGATGGGAGAGAAGCGTTTTGAACCATGTCTTGTATAATTGCTGCCAAATGATGTCACTGTTGGGAGATTCCGGCTGCTGTGGAATTTTCTGCCAGCTGAGAGCGGCAGCAGTGCTGGGGATGTGCCGCTTCTCTGCTGGTGACCAGAACGCTGCACGGTTACAAGCTGTACACGGATTACAGCGTTGTGTGTAGCTATGAAAGCGGCATCATCAAGCATTCTACCTGTTGCTTTGCAATTAAAAGAAAGGGTTTTAGCATAGAAATGTTTTCATGAAAAAAATTGGAAGCACCAAGTTACAGAATTGTTCTAGAAATATGTGCATCACTAAACGTAAAGAGCAGTCAAACCCCGGTTAGTTCAACATGCTCGGTAGCTACTTTTGTGTAGCCTATTTAAGCTTGGTAAAATGTTTTTGCAGGAGGAGAGGAGCGGGTTGAGGCTTATGGCTTCGATGGAATATGTGACTGGACTATCCCCATATCAACTCCCTGTCGTTAGCAATCATATGATACCAGTGCCGCCTCCCCCCCTGCAAAAGGGAGACAGGGGCGTAAATGCAGTGAGAAACGGGGTGCCCAGAGGCAGACGGTTTCGTCCTACCACTGCACCAAATGGCTTAGAGCAGCTTTTAGCAAAGGTAAGCTATCTCTCTCTACTTCTCAGTTTGCGCATGGGTGTATTACTGTCCTCACTGATGCACTCGCCTAATGCTGAAAGATCCGTATGCCTAGTTTGCACAACGATTCACCAAATTTTTGAAAGAAAGAAAGTTTATAACTATTAAACTATATAACTGCCACCCCTCTCTCTATGTACTAAAAAATTTGATGTTTTTCATCAGCTGGGGGGGGAAAAAAAGTGCTCGAACAGAAAAAACAGAGCAACTCTTATTTGCAGCCTTCCGTCTCAGTCAATGTGATCCTGCCTCTGACCATATCTGGTACCAGGACTTCAGAGGGATATACAAAATGCCTTGAGTGTGTGAAAACTTCATCCGTTACACTATAGCTCCAGCCAGTTTTGACTCCTGTAGAGGAAACTGTAGGAACCCAGGACTGGGAGGGACGATATGGGTCATTAAATCTGGTCCCTGCAATTTTGGGCAATTCAATGCAACGGATTTTTAGTCCAAAATTTGCTACCCTTCTGCATGTCACAAAACGCTCTCCGATTTAAGAAGCTCAAGGCGTCTCTTAAAAGACTGTAAGCCTCAAGTGTATGCGGCACATACACTATTTTTGTGCTCACCCTTCATTAGAGTTGGAAGCTGAATGCATTTTTTGTGTATTTCCCGCTGCAGAATTCCGGAGGATTCCCTAGGCCCTCGCTACGCAGCAACGCATTTGTTACCATGGTCTTTCTAGGAAAAAGTGTGCATTTATCTCACGGTGACACTGATTACAGAGATGAAATCAAAGTCTATCAGCAGCATTGTGGAGGAGAAAACCTGTGTGTCTACAAAGGCAAGCTGTTGGAAGGAGGTAAGGATAAGGAGTCAAAGAGTTCATATTGATTCTGGCAACACCTTTTTTTATTTTTTGGCTGAAATGTTGATGTGATATCAAAATTATTTCAGCTGAACTCAGTCAAGATCTATGCATCCAGGTATTTTTATACCATCTGCCTCCACACTACAGCTGGATCTGCTGTTTCGTGATGGAAAGTGAGGTTACAATTACTTTTGCAAATTATGGTAGAATGAATTTAGAGAACTGATTTAACAAAACACTCTAGCTTAGATCAATTTTGTGGATGGATGTATGGTTAATAAAGTCGTTGTGGCAGTAAACTGTCCTTGAATGGGGGTTACCTGTGTCTGACTTGCTATAATAATACATCAGTCTGTGTTGCTTATTATTCCAGAAGGGAACGTACATAGTGGGAGCCCAGTTCCCATCTTTGACATGAGCGTGATTCCATCACGCCAGTAAAAGGTGAATTGTGTTCTGGGAAATCGGGAAGAGAAAGCGGCTGGGAGATTTTCACTTACGAGGAAGAGCGATTCCAGAGATCGTGCCCCTCATTCCCGCTCACAGAACCCACCACGTTTGCGCTGTGTATGGGGAGATGGTGCAGAGATGCCTGCCCGTCCCTGGAGGCTGTGGGTGCGCTGCAGGGTGCCCGCGGGTCTGGTTCGGGTGTTTGTCCCAGCTGTGCAGAGTGTGCCCGTTGGGTGTCTTTTGGGTGTGTTCCCGTTGTCCTGGGCCCTGTTCACACCTGTGAAGGAAGCCGCTGGGCAGAGGGGGCTTCTCCCTGCTGCCGCGTGAGTCTCCTCTGGAAGGGCACTGTGACTGGTGGGTGCTCCGCAGTGCCTGTACGCCCCGGGTGCCAAATGCTGCCCGTGCAGAGTTGCCTGAAATGGCTCCAGAAACGGCATCTTTCACTTGCTGAGTGTTGCTCGGAGTACGACCGATGCTGGTCCAGAGCCGCTGACGCTGCGGCTGTGCTGCTGCAGAGCCTGGCCGCACTCTGTGCGGTGCTGCGCTGAGGGCGGCGTGCGTTGCACTGCGGGAGCTCTAACGCACGGCTGCGCTGCGCCATGCAGACACACACCAGGTATCCTAAACCTCCTCTCCGTAATGTGCCTCCTGCGGGGCGAGCGGCAGAGCTGATATTCTGGAGGCGGGGGGCTCTAGTCCCTGCCCCGCGGCAGCAGCGAGCCGCCACACTGGCTGTGTGTTGGGTTAGCTGGCACAGGGGTGTCCAGCTTGGAATGCTGGGTCGGAAAGGGACAGAGCTGCTGTGTGAGGGGGAGGAGGAGTTCTACCAACTAATTAATACAGCCAACAACCAAAGTGCCTGACCTCAGAGGGCTGGGTGCTTTGGTGGTGGTGCGGAGGTACCACCATTGCAACAGGCTGACAGTAAAACGTAACCTGTTTCTTTGAACCCTTTCCCTTCTGTGGTTGCAGAGACATTTCAGTTCGTCTCAAAGAGGCACCATGGTTTCCCGTTCAGCCTCACCTTTTTTCTGAACGGGATGCAAGTGGACAGGCTGAGCTGGTGCTGTGAGTACAAACACCAGAAGCATTCCAGGCTGGGAGGCAGACACGGACACTTCAGGTTTCTCAATGTGGAGGGAGCATCTCCTTGCTACAGGTATGGAGATGAACACGCTTTGCTCACAAGGACTTAGCAGCCCAGTTTTTAGAGAGTTTATCACTTGTTTACGCTTTTTAAATCTTCCTGGCACTGCACAGCTGTGTAGAATCTATAATTTTCACCTGTAAGTGCAGACAGTATTACTCTCCTTCAAGGAGGAATTGCGTCTGTGTTTGTGGAACGCTTGAGGATTTTAGGGGGCTTCTCCAAGTGAGTCATTATCAGTCACCTCGTTGTCTGAGTGGCAATGCAGAGGCAGACAGGGGCCTGGATTTACTGCCGATGATGAGCTGAATAGCTCACTGTGTCTGCTACCCTTCCGTTGTTCACAGAAAGAAAAATGTGATACTTTCCAGTTCTCTGTGGTTTTTTTCATAGATGCATTATTGCAATGGGTCTGGACAAAAAGCCAACCCCTCCCAAGAGAAAGATGGATGACCATGAGGAAAAGCATGTGGGTTCCCGGAGAGATGGAGTGCACCGAGAGCCAAGTAAAAGCAGCGTTGAGCAGAAATCAAGCAAAGATTCATTATTAGTCATCATACCAGGTCATGAAGAGAGTGTGGAAACTATTGAGGACAAAATGGAGACCGGACAGGAGTACAGAAAAGAAGAAAGGGAAAAACTATCTGATCATGGAAGTGAAGATAGTCAGGAAGACACCGGTAAAACTGGTACAGTATTGCAAAACACAAGCATGGGATGAAAAATGGGAGAGGATGATTCTGGAGAAGGTAGGGGATTGTGGGCTTCCAACTTCACCTGGAGCATCCTCTCTTAGGACACCTCATGTGTGAGAAATGTGGTGATGCCTGTGTCTGGGCAATAAAATCAGTGGGTCTTCTTTCAGTCAAGCACCAGGATGAGAGGGTTTTGCAAGAGCCAAGCAAGTGAGTCAGGAAGGTCTGGGAGGCTGAAACAGGAGCCTGAGGTAGGTGGGAAAGCAGGAGGAAAGTGAGGGACAGTGAAGGGACAGCAGTGGAAAAGGAGAGTGGCAGCAGGGGCAGGACATTAGAGCAGAAGGAAGAAATGGGAGTGGGTGTGGGTGGGCAGAGAACGAGTCTGAGGTGAGCTCGTAGGGGAGACGGGACATCGGCATAAGGTGAATGGAGAGAAGACGGTGGCCATAGGGGCAGGAGGTGAAAAAGGGGAGGGAAGGTGGGAAGAGCACATAGCAGCAAAATGTCAGCAAGATTCAGCGCCAGATGAGCTATTTTGGTCTTTTCTCCTGTCAGTTGCCAGTGGGAGCGCGATGCTTGGTTCACCTCAGGCTCTTTCTACCACACTGCCCCGGGTGCCGCGTACCTGACGCCTGCCCAGGCCTCCAGCTCCCTTGCTTGTCTGAGCACTCGTTCCCTCTGCTCCAGCTCTACCCGCTCACCTTTCCTGCCTTCTCGGCTCCGATCCCACTGGGGCCGTCGTCCTTTCCCTTCACCAAACGCTCCCGCTGCCTGCTGTAGCTGACCTTGCCCCTCCTGAGTCCCATCTCGTTCCTGTTGTCAGAGATGTAAAAGGAAAGACGGGAGAGAGTCTGCCCTTGCTGAAAGTTTGCCCAAGGGGTGTTTCTTGTGGCAGACAAAGATAATATTTGTGGTGTAAAACTGATGTGTGGCAGCTCCAACTGCACGCCCAGAATATGTGCCATTTCCCTGGTGCCCCCAGGCTCCGCTGCCTGTCCCCGCCGGAGGAGACGGTGAGCCCAGCCCCTGCCTTTACGCACTCTTACTGTAATGCCTTTTGCAGAGCAAGTCAAATTTAGAGAGACATTTTAATTCCTACTTTCCGTTCCTATTTTTACTTTCGTAAGTCTGCAGTGCTGCTGCTCAGCTTCCTCGTTAGTCCCTGTGGATGCGTGTTGTGATTCATCAAGCCTTGTGCCTTCCAGGAGGTGGGCACCTTTCTGACAGTTACCTAAGGAGGCCTCGCTTCCAGCAACGCAGCTGGAATCTCAATTGATTTTTAATACAGAAAATAAATCCCCTTATTCCCTTAATTCTCATTGCCTGGGTAATTGTTTATTTGCCTAATTGGTTCTGCATCAGATACTCTTCATTTCTGTCCTTGGCGTTCTGTTACTTCAGTGCTTTAGAAGCCCTGATGGAAAGAAAAAAGGATGAGCAACAAAATCTGACAGGTGGGAAATTATGGCCACGAGGGACAGGTGGTGTGTCGGCGGTGACAGCTCTCCTTCACAGTTTAGGTCTGTTGGCTCTCTGCTGCGGGCGCAGCGAGCTCATGGTACTGGTGGAATTGCTGGATTTGAAATGGAAATCGCTGACATCGCTGCGTGCTGGTGCCTGGGATTTCATGTAGCGCAGCCGTGCCTGGGAAGGGAAGGATTCTGTCGTGCATATGCACCAAGGCGGTCTTTACCTGTAGATCTGAGCAAAGTTATCTGTCAAATGCTGCACCTTGTCAGGCTGGCAGCCTGGGAGGGAAGCCAGACCGTGGTGACGTACAAATGGTAATTCTGCCATAAGCTTCATTTGTACCAGGATTTCTCCTGGGACCTGGAGGAGCGTACCAGAACCGTGCGATAGCAGACGCTTCCTCTGCAGCACCCTTTGGCTGGATTTCAGTAATTCATTTAGTTTGTAAGCCACTTCTTTGCTAATTAGCCATGTCAATCCACACTTATCTTACTTTGTGCTACAGTATATTACCTTTCTCCAGCTTTCCCTGTTGCTTGTATTTTTTTTCATCGCAGCAAGTTTTTCTCCTGTAATGAGGCTGTCTTGCATTTTATTTCTGAGTTTGCACAGCTCTTAAGTTTTCTAGTTCTTTCAGTGCCTAATGATTTTTTTGTTTTGTTTTAAGGTATTAATCGTACTTGATGCATCATTCAGTAGCTTTACTGCATTTCTGCTGCTCTATCTATGAAGAAGATGATGCTTTTTAGGATAATGTGCTCTCATGATTCCTGTCTGTGGTCTTAGATTCTCTCATGGCTTTAAAAAGACCGAGCAAATGCAGAGGCAAAAGGAGATCAATGGAGTTAACCTCTCTCTGCTTAAAAAGGACTTTATTAGTTGTGAATTCCGTTTTCCGTCTCACGGTATGATTCTTCTGTTTTAGAGTACGATGAAGATTTTGAAGCCGATGAAGAAGTTAATGAAGAGGGACAGACTGGTGATCAAATGAATGGAATACCAAAGTCATCCTCAGATGATAAAAAACATAATTTAGACTACGAAAAGGAGAGTAAAACCTCATCACAGAAGGCACTGCAGACCTCTGACAGTGAGAAAGAGCAAAGTGGTGGTTATTCTGACAGGGACTCCGAGGATGATAAACAAGGTTGGGTTTTTTCGTAATGAGGCGTAGAGAAGTTGACCTGATGCGTGTTTTACATTCTGTGTGTGTCCAGTGCGTATGTTGAGTCTGCATAGGAAACCCCATGCAGTCCTGCTGAACTGGTGACCGAGAGCTATTTTATCTGCTATTAATTCCACCCACGGGCAGCGTAAGCGTGTGCCAGCTCACAGCAGACTCCGCTGAACCGTTCAGTTGCAGAAAGGGAGATGGAGCCAGTCAGCAAATGAGCTCCAAGTGCTCGGGGCAGGTCAGCGCTTGATGCGGGTGGTCACCGACGTCCGTGACGCTGTGGCCACTGACACCTGCTGAGCGTGAGCACCTTTATCTGAGAAGTCACCAGGAAACCCAGCCTTGTACCACCTTGTATTTTAGCAGTGCTGTCTTTAAGGGCCCCAGATATTCCCAGCCTGAGCTTTGTCCCCTGGTGCATGATGGGCTCTGCCTGGGCCGGGGACAAAGCGCCGTCGGCTCGGGCGTCCCCTGTCCCCACCGCAGTGGGCAGCTTGTGAGGGTCCTTGTCCGAGTGCGGCTGAGATGAGTGAGGGTCGGAGTCGGGAAGGTGCTCTGGGATTCTTGATCCAAACGCAGCTACAAAAGTGTGCAGTGAAGTGCCCAAGGCCATTATTATTATTAATTCAGACAGATTAAGCTGTTCTGGAATACATTTTTGAAGAATAAGTAGCGTTTTCTGTCATTCGATTTTTTGGATCAGCGCTTTTGATGTGTAGTGTTTTAACTATTGGCCTTTGTGCAGGCTGAGCCATGCATCTTCCTAAATAATCCCACAGAAAACTTGCAGAGAACTTCTCCTTTCTTAGACAAACAATAGAATTCCCCTCACCCGGTGGTGGGTAAGCCAGGAGTGAGCTGCCTCTTCCTTCTGGCGCGGTGTGTGATCTCGCCAGCATCGCCCCTCTGTGGCTCTCTTGGATCCTGACCTGACTCAGGTGCCTCTCGCTTGTCACCATGTATCAGGATTTCTCCATTTACTGCTATTTTAAATTAATTACTTTGTCTTCCTTACATTTGACAGTCCTATTGTGCAAACTGCTTCTCATGTTAAACGGAAACATTACTTTCACATTTGTATTTCCAGGTGAATTAAACGAAGGTAATACGGCTGTGTGGGAAAGGGTTGCAGCTGCAAGGAAGATCCAGTCTTTTTACAGGAAGTGTAAAATCCAACAGAAATTCAAATCAGGTTTGAAACATCCTTGCTTATAAAATCATTGCGGTGATCAAAAAGAATCTTAATTTTTGTTTTCTCGCGATAATCAGAAATAGCTTGTGATTCATGAATAATCAGCACAATCAAGCATTCTTTTCTGCTTGTTAGCGTGTGGCATTACGGACTGTATTGTGGCTGTGATCAGCTGCTTCTCAAGCTCCGGCGGTGTGTGGTGGCCAAGTGGGAGCGTGTGGGTGCGGAGGTGTGCGTAGATGGATGAGCTGTAGGGTAGCTGTGAGGGCCTTTCGGGGCTGCCTCTGCGTGGAGCCTTCGTTACGGGCCACCCTCGTGCAGCTTTGTGCAGGGATGTAATGGTGCTGCGTGCACCAAAACTCACCAATCCAGTATGACTTCTTCTGTGATGAAAACGCTGTTGGGAAGCCATCAAATCTTGAAATACAGACATTTAAGATCAGCAACTAGTGGTGTAATCCAGCCGGTGACGGAGGCAGGGCTCGCCTCGGTCTCCTCTGCTGTGGTAGCTCAGGGCATGCATTTACATCATGGACGTTCTCTGGGGGTTTAAATAAGACAGGTTTAATCCCCTTTCTCAGCAGCCTGGTTTGCTGCTTCTGTCTCTCACGCCAGTGCACCAGTGCAGTGTTCATCGGCCGCTGCTTGCCTCCCCCTTGGCAGCTGGCGGCGGGCGTCAGCGGCGTTGCCACCCTGGGAATGGGGGAAGCTGCTTTCAGAGATGCCTGTGGAGAAGTGCCTCTGGAGAAGCTCATGGCTTGGAGTCCCTTTTCCCTTTGGCTGACGCGAGCTGTGACTTCCAGCCCTTTCTCCGTGGCTCGCACAGGGTGTGTTTACAGCCAGTAAGCCGTGGGGGCCAGTGGTGCAGGGCAGTGGGCATACACCTCCAGGTGGCCAGCAAAATGTGTTCAGCTAAAACGTTTAGGAGAGTCCTGCTTCCAACCTTGTAATTTTTTTTTCTTCTTCTTCTTTTTTTTTTTTTTTTTAATTTTTTTTTTTTGTTCTTTTTTTTTTTTTTTTTTTTAATTATTTTATTTTGTCAGGTGAATTTTTGAAGTGTAGGTGAATTTCTGTAGCGTACGAAACTTGTTTGGTGCAGATTGTCCCTACCTTGTAGCGGTGCGTCGGTCACTGGCAGCGCGAGCTTCCTCTCTGTCAGGCTCCTCGAGGCAAACACAAGCCTGTGGCCGCCTGGAGGTTACCCACACCACGTGTTTCTGCGTAATTCAACGTCAGTTGTTGCTGGCTTCAACTGTCATCTCCCTGTGACCTGAAATGAGCTTTGAGCATTTACTGTGCCTTGAATTCATCTGCTGAGCCTTGGACCTGTAATTTTTTTTTGAAGAACTCACTCGCTTTCATTAAGCACGTGTTCCCAGCATTGCTGCCGATCCCACGCGTTCTCATCACTGCCGCCGTCTCTGCGGAGACGTCAGCGGGGGTGAGCGTGCCCTGAGCACCTTCCCCAGAGACGCTGGCAGGTCCCCCAAACCACCACTAACGCGCGCTGGGAGGTGGAGTTGCACTCCGTTCCTTTTCCTTTGCTACTTTTAAGGAAAATTGAGCAGTTTTCTTGAATGGACCGTCTGGCCTCTATACGAGGCGGTCCATTAATTTAGAATTGCAGTTTCCATTCACACACCTGCTTTGTTCTTGTTTTAAAATTAACGGGAGTAATTGATGTATTTTAGGGAAGTTTTTGCTTCCATATCGGAGGTATTTTTAAAAGCAGGCCTGCGAAGATTTTATAATACATTACAGATGAAAAGGGTAATTTAAAACAGTACAAAAAATTGCAATGAGCCTTCCTCAGCTGCGCAGAGGCAGAAGAGGTACAGACGCTGCTGGAAGACTGTGGCTGCGGGAAGAAATAATGCGGCACGGCGTGGCTCCTGTGGCTCTGGGAGTTCAGGGACAGGCCGTGGGTCCCAGTTCTACCTCTGGCCTTCGGCCGGCAGGCGGTGCCCAGGAAAAAACACAACGGGGGAAGAATGCGGTGCTGCTTCCCCAGTGTGTCGGCCCACCCCTGTAGTGAGCTGGTGTCAAGGGTGGTCCCCGTTAACTATTAGGCCGAGCTGGCTTCTCCTTCCTCGAGTTTGACTAATGTCTTCTCGAGTCCGTGTCGGCTTTGGACACCAGCAATGCTGTGTAGCAGCAAGCTCTTGTGTTCACCTCAATGTTAGATGGAGAATTATTGCTTCCCCCCTCCCCCCCCCAGATTTTCTATTTATGAATTTCATATGACGGTCCCTGCGTGCTTTTTTAGAGGAGACAGTGAACTTCATCTCCGGTTCAATTTGAATGGTTTATACGTGATTTTGGAGATCTTTATCATATTCACTGAGCTAACAGGAGTGTGCTAAAGGACTGTTGCTATGGTTGAAATCTTTTATCAAATGAAGGTCAAGAAACTATTCTAAAACCTGTCCGAGTCATATCTAGAGGTGCTTTTGGAGGTGTATTTCTGTGTGATTGATGGAGCTAATCTGGTTCGTTTCCATTATCAGAAGAAAATGTGTGAAATGGCTATAATTTTAATACTTTGATACATCTGGGCAATGTTCTTCTATTGCACTAATAGGAATTTTGTCATGGTATCCTCAGATGGTGTAATTCAGGAATGGGTATCAGATGAGCCAATGAATGCAGATGTTTAGTGACAAACGCTAAACCAAAATTATGTTTGCTCTTTCCAGAGAGGAGGCCTGCACGCTCTATCTCATCCATCAGTACTCAGTATAGCAGCGAAGATGACTCTCATGCTGAAACGATGGAAGACGATGTTAAGGGCAAAGAGTATAATATCAGAAGAGCATCTGATAACACAGCACATGCACAATATGGAAATGAGAACAGGGAGAATAAACCGCTCAGAATGGAGGAAAATCACCAAAGTTCTACACTGGAAAAGGAAGGAACAGATGAAGCAGAAAAGGCAAAACCAGAAGATCTAACAGCAAGGGAAGACACTGGAATTTGTCATGAAAATATAATGGCAATACAGCATCAGAGTCCTGAAGTTAACGGGGAACTCAAACAGGCTGGGTCAGCTGAAAGTAACGTCGGGGAAGAGGGGGACAAGAATGCAAGTACCAGGAGGGATGGTGGGGAGGAAAGTCTTCTGGAGGCTTTGGAAAGCAATGTGACGGAAGTGGAGGACAGCAATGAAGAGTCTCCGCAGAGTGACGAAGGAGGTGGTGAGTACGGTCCCTCTGCCCAGCTGTGGGTGACTGGTGTGTGCAAGTGTCCTGTGTTTGTCTCCACACCGAGTCACGGTGCAGCGTGGGGAACGTGGCTGCCGGGCTGTTCTCCAGCTACCACTGCCGTGAGCTGAACAGCCACCTGCGGTGTTTGGCTGTTCAGCTATTCTTTTTCACTCCAGTAGTTGGGTTTCACGTATCATGCAATTATTATAAAATCCAAACATGATTTGTTACCTATAGGAGAGTCTGCATGCCAGATCGGGGGACTCTGTTTATGGTGTTGAAATACTAGATTCAGAGCAAACACCAAAAATCACCATGGGAGTCATGGTGCAGCAGATGAAGATCACAAATGTGTCAGTTGATCCGTGGTCGTGTTGCTTCACCCTGTCATGGATTTGTTGTCAAGGAGCAAATCAGCCATTTGTGTGACACCTTGGTTTTACTGTTGATAAAACGGGCATCTTGCAGTTTCAACCTTGCCTTTATGGATAATGGGCAATTAGTAAAAGGTTGGCCACATGAGGAAGGCTTTGCATTATTATATCTGGAGAACGGGAAAAAAGGTAAGCCTCTGCTTTGCAATGTCATCCAGGTCATGGGGCGATGCCTTGGATGGGGTTAAATCAGGCAGCGTAAAAGGATATTCGTCTGCACTGGTGCTGACGTAAAGGAGAGCCACAAGGACGGTAGATGAAATTTCCAGTTGTCTTTCCGCATGCAGGATTTGGCAGTGGAATGTAGAATGGTTTTCCTTTATTTTGATAGGATTTTTTAGTTCTGTTTCTGTTGCTTTCTGTTGACTGCAGTGCATCTATCTAAGACAGCCGTGTCTGGAATAAACACTTGGAATGCTGGTGCTTAATGCTGCGCGAGTGTGTTGCTGCTGGGTTACTCAGACTGTCTCGTGCATTGCTTTTGCTTTGTTATGCATTCAGAATTGAGACAGTAAAGACAGTAACGTACTATTCATTGAATAATGCTGAAGTCTTCAAAGACGTTTGCTTCTGGAACCCCTCTCTTCGCTTGGGTGAAAGAAGCTTCAATTTAAGCACCTTCACCTCTAGGCTCAGATGAGTTGAGTAAGGACTACTGAGGAAAGAACTTTAAAAACCTGGGGGACAGAATATTATGCTGCAATACAAAGCCAAGGGAAGATCAGTCGAACGTGGCAAGCTAGTAGTCTGGTACTGAGTTAGCCTAAGGCGACAGCGGTGTTCTTTATCAGCACAAATCCCTGTGTGCTCACGTTCAGCCCACGTGGTTTCGTGGCTCTAGGTCTGAACAGAGATCCTCTATGAAATACAGGTGGATTGTCCACATCTTAGGTAGGTAACAACGTTTACTTCTCAGTTAAGTCCGGGTTCATCTCTGCTGCCAGGAGAGTACCCGAGATTCAGGGACAGTGCAGATCAAGGAAAGACAAGAAAAATCATTGAATCGTAAAAATCACAGGTAGGAATGACTTCCTAAATTGTGTACAGATTTTTTTCCCTGCCTATGTGGGGGTTCTCTAGGTAAATTTTATAGCAAATAGAGAATTGCCAAGAAGCTGCATGTAGAGCAATGAAAGAAAAAGATTATATCCTTTTTGAGATTTAATGAACATGCTGAAGAAAGATTGTGGTCTAACAAAAGTCACATGGGAATCTTAGCTTCTTCTAGGCTCTTAGCACAGTTGCTGCCATGATAAAGATTCTAATTCAAAAATTCAAGGATGTCTAGAGTCTTAAAAGAAATGCCAGGTGGTTGCAATTCCTGCTGCTCCAGCCGTCCAAAAGGCTGAGGGCTAAAAGCCTCCAGAGATGCCCGAAGGGCTGAAGGAGCCCAGTCCTTTGCTGCGACCGCAGAGTTGGTTCTCAGCCCCTTCTTGGGCCTCCCTGACTTCTTCACATGAGCTTCTCGGTGGGTCTGGTCATTCTCACCAGCCATCCAGCTGTGTTTGGATGAGGTTGAGATGGCACCATTCTGGTTTTGCCCCGGTGATGCCCATCATGCTCTGCTCGTGGCAGGATTTCCCCTAAGCAGCGCTGTCGTTAGCAGTGCAGAACTAATTTAGCAGAGAAAGTTGTATCTGCTGAAGAAAGCAAAAGGTGCAGGTTGCTCCTCTGGGGTTGTTCAGTTGCGGGCTGAGTCTGGGCAAGTCACAACCGGTGGCGCAAGAGGACCTGTCAGAAGTGGAAATACCTGGGATGGGCTCCTGCTGCGCGCTGTCTCATCTTGCTGTGCTCTTTGTAACAAGGAGATATCGCTGGTCCCGAGGGAGAGAACTGCTGTGAGCAGCGTTTGTCATCCTCCCCCGGGCTCTGTGTTTTGATAGACTGTCAATTCCCTTTTGTCAGTTGTTGCGCAGGAGGCAAACGGCAAAGAACGGGAGCTGCCAGCTTGTCAGACTTCAGGCCGGTAATCAGTCAGAGTACAATAGGTGCACGTACCTGGCAAAGCACTCGGCATTTCAGCAGGTCAAAGAACGTGCTGCCTGAACCTCTGCGGGAGGCAGCCCAGGGGTGTCCTGCGGCAGAAAGCTTCTTGTCTTCTCTGCAGAGCTGAGACGTCTGAACGATTCAAGCAGGCTCTGCACTATTTGCAGAGACCTTTGTCAGGACCTTGGGTCCCAGGAGGAACCTTCTAAGTGCTCTCCTGGGACATTCCCTGCTCAGTTTTCATGGTTCCTTGCAGAGCAGATCTTAGTGCTTCGTCCGGGTGAAGTGTGACGGCAAGGAGTGAAGCCATCACTGCCCTTCAGGACCTGTGGCATAGGCAAGAAGGCGTTCAGGCTGAGCAGGGGCCTGTTGTAGTGTAGACTGAAATGGTCTTTATAAAAGTTTCTTCCATTTCTGCTCGGAGCTGTGTGGGTGCAGGGTACTGCTGGGTTAGGAAGGATGGGGGAAAGCATAAAGTAGGAGGAACCACAGGAGGAAGAAGAAGAAAAAATAAAAACAAAAGGGAAAAAAAGAAGAAAAATAACATATACAAGGGTGAGTAGAAAGACAGAGTCAACAGTGTAGAAAAACCCAGCCTCGTAGGAAGAGGTGAGAGAGCACAGGGTGCCCACTGGCAAGAGCGAGACAGGGATCTGGGAAGGGGAGAGTGCAAGGTTGTCGCAGGGAGCACGGTGTTAAGCCTTTGCCTCACTGCGAGCAGGACCAACACCTCTCTGCTCCTGGACCTGTCAGTGCCCTGACTGACTGAAGCAGCAGCCAGATTGAATCCCAGACACACAGCTACACGTAAAAAAAAAAAATCAGTCTCATAAAAATTGATAGCCATTTTTCTTAATAAATTGCTGGAGGGAACATTCTGCTACGTGCAAGTACGCACGATCTCAATCCATGGTGCCCAGAAGTGACGGTGAGACAGATTTTCTGGGGGTTAAGGGGGCAGTTTGGATGAGAGCAGTGTTCAGGGTGGTCACTCTTACCGTGCTTACTTTTATGCAACTGATTTTCTTCCAGCAGAGCTCCTATCAGCTGCGGACGTGCCCGACGGGTCAGCCCAGAGGCACGTCTCCCACAGTAGTCTGCGTCTCGCAGGGGCAAGAGAAGATGCTGTTCACGAACACGGAGGCTCTGTTTTCTGAATTTCACTCATTCTGTAGCAATCCCACACTCTGGTCTGTTCTATAATAGCTGTTAGAAAAGAAATGCCTGTCTCGTCCTTTTGTCTCCACTTACGGATCTGATGTCCATGAATTGGTCTGTTCATGCAGGTTCCCTGCTCCTGTCCTGTCCATTCTCTATGAAGCCCAATATTTTGGGTACCTTTACTGCATACGCCACTGCAGAGTGGCCCAAAGTCAGCCAGTTCCTGAGTGCAGGAGCATTAACCTTTTACGCGCGGCTCCTTATTTTTATTTTCAGAGAAATTGAATTGAGGTGTTGCTTGAAAGTCAGGATATCATACTGTACCATCACCAGCTTTTTTTAGGCTGTGAGTCATGATTCAGCCAGAGACACGTTGAGTGGTTTGTTGTGGTGATTGGTGTCAGTCTCTGTATTTTTTAATAGAAGACCAAGTCAGGATTCAGATCTTTTTTCTCACTGGCTGAAACCCTCATCCTCTACTCTCAGACAAAAGGCTTTTTCTAAATAAAGTGGCACAGGCTGATTCTGGGCAGATCATGGGTGAAGATGTTGGTAAGAGTCTGTGCTCTCACTGAGCCTTGACATAGAACTTCTCTGTAGACGTTCAGAAACTGAAACTTGGAACAAGTGTCTCTGCAGCACTTCCACTGCATAGATGAAGGTGACCAGTGCACTGCTTCATGTCACATACAGTAATACGATCTAGAAATGCTGTGATTGTCTCCTTTATGATCTGAAAGTTATGGCTGACATAAGTCTTGAGTACAAGCAATTGACTGAGTTACTCCCTTTCGGTCGAAGCCTTGATTGTTCCGAGCTGCAGAGGAGCAGTCTGAAACGTGCGACCACTGGCACCATCCAGGTGCAACAGGAGTTAAAGGAGTCTCACACTAACAGCCAAACCCAAACGAAAGCTGTTCCAGAGGCGTACCTGAACGTCTGTGGTTCCTCATGGACGCAGTATATTGGCAACAGAGAGCATTTGGCAGTAAAACCAAGTGCAAGACTGGACTTTATGCTGTTAGTCCATACCAGTGGCAAACTGGCAAGATCTTTGAGTAAATGACTAAGCCAATAACTGCAGCAGGAGAGGAAAGATACAGAGAACTGGTGGAACTTGAAGAGAGAAGTCTGGGTTGTGGGAGGGAAGGGCTGTCAGAGGAGATGCCGAAGGGGTCGGACTGCGTGCGTAGCTGGAATACTGCTCATGAAGAAGTTGTTCAGCGTGAAAGCCATTCACGTAATCATCCAGAAAGTCATAAAGCAAAACTGGAACCGACAGCACAATCTGAACACTAATATCAAATGTATGACTTGAATGTGAAGCATCTCAATCATTGCATTTACAGAGCAGAAAACACTTCCCCACTTACAGATAGGCATGGGTCATTCAGTCACTTAGGTTAGTTTGGGGAGTTGGGGAATCATCAGAACTGGAGCTGGGACCTTAACGTAGATTTTTTTTTTCATTTTTAAAAGTATTCACAGAACAATAACAATTTCATTTCTATAAAACGATGTTGTTGCTTGTGTGTTGAACCCCCCCCTCAGACTGCCTGACCAAAGCAATCTCACTGTTTTCTGAAAATGTTGTGCAAGATTGTCGCTCTGTGTTTCAGTAGATGCTCCTGCATGAATTTTCCCTTGGATTTTTAATGGTTGTCTCCATTTGGTTTTAATCTACTTAAAAAACTTATTGCTGGTGGAGATTTACATGGCTCCAATCGGGTTTTCTCTGACATTTCAAGTTTTAAATCGAGCAAAGATAGCTGGATGACTTTGACTCCCCTTCTGCTTTTTAACAATTTCTCTTTGTTGCTTCCTCTTTTGTAACTTTGTGATAGTTTTTGAAGATTGCAAACCAGTCCAGAAGGAAAGAGCAGCGGCAATTGGAAGCGACCATCATGTGAACTCTGAACCTGAACCTAGTGATTCCCCTGCAGGAGAGGAAGAAGAGAACGTAACAAGTACAGAGCCTGCTGCCAACGAAGGTGAGGTTGGCCGTCGATCAGGGACGTGCATTGAATCTTCTTCATCTGAAGTCTGTTTATAGAAGTGTTTGCCCTTTTCTTCCTAGGCTATCAAAATCCAGTAGTCTTCATGTGTTGGTCTCCCCAGGGAGATGCACAGACCGGGGTAGAGAACGTGCGGTTCCTGGGCAGCCCGACTTCTGGGTCCGTTGCCCCTGAAGGGCAGGAGGGGAGTGGGGAGCAGAAGGCCAGTGGAGGGGGTGTGGGCGACCGCTCTGCTGGCAGAGATGGGCCAGACAAATAGCGTCCCCTCGGCCGGTTTGTCACCTGGAGTCTTCTCTGGCTGCCGTCCCAGAGGTGGGGTCTGGTGGCACAGGCTTCTGTGCGAGCAGGCAGCAAAAAGCAGTAGTTTTGGAGTGCAGAGGTAGCGCAAGAAGGTAAAATTAATCAAAACCAGTGTGAGATGATTTGGGGCAAGACAGCCTTTGCCCAGTGTGAGAAAGGATGGGTTGGGAAAGACATTGCTCCTTGCTTCTTTCAGTGGCCCAACACTTCCCATTTTCTAAAGAATAGAGACCTGCCGGGGCTGGTAGAAAAGCGTGGTGCGGCAGCACAGGCTGCGGGGGTCCCTGCCCGGGGCCACGTCCTGCAGCACCGAATCCAATGAGGGCTTTGCCCTTACATTCCAGCGGGCAGGATTCGCCCTGTATTATTCCCCGGTGTAATTACAGACTCCATGGGAAGCAAGCACCCATTTTACATGAACAGCTGAGTATTCTTCTTCCTGCGCGCGCGCATATTTTACATGAGCAATTTACCACCTATTTCTGAACTTTTTGATTGTTACTGTCAAGCTTGTGGCTGTCTGATAGACACCCCTGAGCTCCCTGCAGGGCAGGCGAGGGAAGGAGGGAGAGGAGGCAGGGCAGACAGAACGGTCAGGGTTGAAGGCTGGTCATGCGTCAACATTTTTGCTTACGTGAGTTCTGCCAGGTGCCAGGACGGCAGCACTGGAAAGGTAGTCAGAGCACAGGTGCGTGATGAGAAGCAGCACAGCAAGTTTTCTGCTTGTCACTGTGCTGATGGCCCTTCATCGCTTGGGAGAGATAGCATCTTTAATAATAAACCTGTAGAACAGCCCTAACGCAGTTCTCAATAAAACTAATGTTTTGAATATTTCTTAATAGCACCAGATGGAGCTTTCTTGGCAGAAGGAACAAGAACACTTGACGTGCAGAAGGCAGCTGAACAAGTGGTACGAGAAGGGCAGATGGTAGGGGAGAGACAGGCTCTTGCGAAGGAAGATGTTGTTGCTGAGGGAGGCGATGCTCGCACTGAAGAGGCAGGAGAAGAAGTGGCACGGGCGGGAGATTTGCTGCCTGAGGAAGACACGGTGGCTGTGCTGCGGGTGGAGGAATCTGCACCTGGGGAGAGCGCCATGGCAGGAGAGGATCCCAGAGGAACGGGGACAGGGAAGGGGATGGAGCCTGGCACAGCGGTGTCACCCGGGGAGCAGGAAGGGGTGATGGAGGGGACGGGGAGCGAGGCAGCACTGGGAGAGCAGGTCCCCAGGGGAGAGGAGCCGGCAGCGCTAGGCGGGGAGGGGGATGGAGCGGAGTCCGAGGGGCAGGAGCTGGCTTTGGGGGTCGCTGGGGCAGAAGAGGCTGTGGAGGAGGGCTCAGGGGTGGCGGAGGCTGTGGGAGCCACAGGGCCCGCGGCGAAGGAGGTGGTGAGTGAAGCCATGTCTGAGGCAGAGGAGGCCATGGAGGAGGGAGGTTTTGCAGGGGACTTTGTGGCGGGTGCTGTGTCTGAGAGAGAGGGGGCTTTGGAGGACGCCAGCGTGGCAGAAGGGATTGCCGGGGTCGTTGGCCCTGAAGGAGAGGAGCCTGTAGAGGAAGCCATTTCCGGAGGGGAGGATGCTGTGGAGGAGCCCGGGGCGCTCCTGGGAGCATTAGAGGATACGAATGTTTGCACAGGAGAAGCAATGGTTGGTGGAGAAGACTTTGGAAAGCCAAATGAGTTTTCCCAGCAGAAAGCATCAGGGGAAGAGCAGATGGAGATGGGGAAAGCTGCCATAGAAGCAGCAGCATCTGAGGCTGGAAAGGCATCAGAGGTAGAAGGGAGCTCTCTCCTGAGAGCAGAGGACACAGCGGAGGAGTCTGTGGAGCCTGGCAAGGGTCCTGCGTTGGAAGTAGCACACGGAGGAGAGGCACCGGTGGATGCTGGAGGGAATCCCATGAGTGAAGGGTCATCTCAGTTGGAGGAGACCACAGCAGCGGTGGAGGAGGAGGGCTCAGCAGGAGCACTTTTGGGTGGAAGCCCATCTCTAGGCAGCAAAGGAGAGACAGAGAGTGCAATGGAAGGAAAACCCGATGGAGGGGCGATGGGAGTATCTGTGGGGACGGACAGAGCAGCGCCAGGAGGTGGAGAGGAGGCCATGGATGGAGGAACAGGTCCAAGGGAGCTGGCAGCTGGGATGGAGGGATCGCTGGAGCGTGCCGAAGAGAGAGGGAAGGGGAGGTGTCCTGGTGAGGCCTTGGATGAAGCGCTGCCTGCCACGGTGCTGTGTGTGAGCCGGGCTGGGGAGGCCGGGCTGGTGGCTATTGCGGTGGTGGGTGGCCAGGCAGGGCCAGGGGCTGGGGCTGAGGGAGAGGCAGGGGAGCCGGCGCTGCTGGGGGCGGCGGTGGTGGCTGGGATGTCCCCACGGCATGGAGAACTGCATGGAGCCGTGTCCCCTGGGGAGCAGCCGGAATCAGAACCCCCCCCGAGCGCCCCCGCAGAGGGGGTCGGGGCAGCGGAGCCGAGGGACAGAGGGTCTGCAGGAGGCGAGGGGCTCTGCCCGGGCCCGCAGCTGGCAGCTCCCGCGACAGGGGCAGTGGGGGACGAGGAGGGGCCGCAGGAGGGGACAGAGCAGGCGGGAGTGAATGCCGAGGGGGGACAGCCAGGCCCCTGCGCAAACACCGGAGAGAGAATGGCCGCGGGTGCCCTGGAGAGCGCCCGGGACGCGCCGGCAGCTGGGGACCACGCCCCTTCGGGTCCCCAGAGGGGTCCCGGCCAGGAGCAGAGGATGCACCGCTTTGTCCCGCTTCTTACACTCTCCTTCAGTATCTGCTGCTGGGGCGGGGGGTGATTAAATCCTTTTGGGTGGCAGCATCTGTGTTTTTTCCTGTTCCCAAAATTTCCTTGCAAATCTCTTTGCTGTGGCGCTGACGCTTGCAGCCCCGCTGCCCTCTCGCCCCTGCAGACACACGGAGCCGCTCCCAACACCCAGCGACTGCTCCTCTGGTGCCGCCGGCAGCGGGTGACGCTCTGGGTCGGCAGCGCTCCCCGTCTCTGCTGACTCTGGCACCTGCTTGTAGGAAACCTGTTATAGCGGCATCTCAGTAGCTCGAAGTTTAGCACATTTTCTGTAAAGCTAACGTTGTTCTTGTTGCTTCGTAGGATGTTGTAAACCCAGACGCAGTTGTCGTGCCCTCGGTACGGCCCCAGGACGGGGAAGAAACTCTCTTCTAAGCCTTTTCTGCAGCTCCTTCAGTGCTGTGTCCGGCAACACACAAATTGCTGTAGGTTTGTGCCTGCTGGGACGCTCACTCCTCCTTTGATTTACTCCACGAGTACCACAACCATCTGTCACGTTCTTCTAGAGCAGCTTCTCAGTGTGCAGCAGACAACTGAAATAAATCTGTGTATGCCGGCCCGGGAAACAGCACTCCTCCGTAATTCTGAAGACAATAATCGCAACGATTGTTCCACTGCTGTCATGCTTGTTTTTCCCAAAACATGGAAGAATATTGGACGGGCTGAGCCTCCCCTCCTCCCCCCAGCACGGCGTGCTGCTGCTGGCGGGAGGGAGGGCGGGCTGAGGGGGGATGTGCCCGTTCCTGCGGACAAGACGCGTCTGTGCAGAGTGCCTGTGTCCGCGTGCGTCTGTGTCAGCGTTCCCACCGCGTTGTCCTGCGTGTCGCTGCCGTTCTGAACTGCAGCCTCCTCGCTGCGGTGGGGGCTGTGTCTGCGTCGCTGCGCAGGGGGCCCTCGCGCACATTAATGCTTTGATGCTGATGGAGCAGCTGGGGGTGCTGAGGAGGGATGTGGGTCACGGGGGGCAGGGTGGCCTCGCAGAGGGGTGTGGGGGGGGCTGCCCCCCCCCGGTACGGGCAGGCGAGCCCTCCAGCTGCAGGGGCACAGGGAAGGGGCTTCTCCCCGGGGAGCCAGGCTGGTGGCCAGCCATGCTTTTGAGGGCGTTCCCGGGACTTTGAAATGTTGAAAGTTGCTAAATCAGAACAATTCTAACATGTATTTCTAAATGAGCAAAGCCTGGCCGTTTGCTGTCAGGGGGCTGCAGGAGGGGTAGGGGGTGCGAGGCCATGTCAGCCCAGCGCGGGCTGCGGGTCGCCGCTGCCGGAGCGTCCTGCACAGCCCTGCGGCACCTCATGGGCGGCCGAGACCCTGCCGGGCCGGGGGGGCGCGCAGCAGCCGGCCGGCATCGCTGGGTGGCATTCAGGGTGCTGTGCCCCGACTCCGGCTGTGACTGCGGAACTGGAACCAGCGGGAGCGTGAGTGGGTTGTCACTGTGTCGCTTACGATTAATACACACGGGGTAGGAATGTAAATGTGCTCAAGTAATTCGCGTGTGATCCCTCCTGCGGTAAAGACGGTTACATTTGTATTTTCAGTCTGGATACCAGGAAGTGCTTTCAAAAAGAAAAGTAGACAAAAAAGACCAGTGACAGCTTTACAGTGCTCAGCAGTTTAAATGAAAGCATCGCATTGAGTGGTCCCGAGTGGTGTGGTGGAAATGTTTATTATGTGCGGGATACGCAATATTTGCTTAACAGCACATATTTGATTTTGACCATTCAGCAGCGGTCTTTTGCTTTTAACCAGGGAATGTCTGCAAAATCAGAAGTGGCTTATGCACTGGACCAAGACATTTTCAGTGTTGTTCAGTATAAAAAAAGTGCGGTAAACAGATAATCAGTGTTTACATGCTCTATGGTTGAATACACCTGGTATGTGAAGTGTTCAGAGTTTAAATTCATGCTAAGGACCTTCTCCAGAGGTTTGGTTTTTCTGTATACATACGCACACCTGCACAGTTACTTGGGCCGATAAAAACCCTGCGCCAGCCTGTGTAGCTCCTTAAATTTTTGCAAATGATTTCATTGTAAGAATAATACTTGCCAGTCAAGTTGACCTGGTCGTCCGTATTTCTCTCTGCTGTCCGAAGGACCGATGTCGGGTTGAGTATTTGTGCCACTCAAACTGTATGGCGCAGGTCCCCGTGCGGAGGACATGCCCGTGGCTTGGGAGCACGGCTGTACCAAAGCTGCTTACAGGGGCCCGGCCAGGCACACGGGTGGCAGTTCAAGAGTTACAGGTGAACAAAGGCCGAGGGAGGAGGGCAGGGACTCGCCGGGCAGGGATTCCCTGGCAGGGCCAGGATTAAAGCACGGCTGTGCTTGGGCGGGCCACGGACCACGCTGGCTTTTTGGCAGTGTGGAGGGACGGTCCTTCCCGTGTGGGTAGAAGTTTCCTTGAATGAAATCCGGCATTCAGAGCACGCTGAAGGTGATTTCGTGGCAGTGCGCGTTTGCAGCGGCAGAAGACGAGTATCTCCACGTCAGCCCTCTAGAGAAGCAGGCAGGGGCTGGTGCGCGAGAGGCAGCTGAGCTCCCGGGGCGCTCGCGGGCTGCAGAGGACCTGGGGCACCCGGGCTGTCCCGGAGGCACAATGCGGTAGTGATTGTAAGGCACTGGAGAGCTGACGATTCATTATTTAAAACAGTTAAAATATTTATAAATGGCACTTGTGCCTATGATTGTAACAAGCAGGGAAATGAATCCTTTGGTTAGGAACATGCCAACTCGTACAAGGTCTTGTTTTGCTCTAACAAAACCCCCCCACAGCAAATACCGCGGGTTTGTGCACGGATTGGCACTGGTGGCACTCGAGCGGTGCCCGTCACTGCAGCCTTCACGGAGCCACAGAAGGACAGGGCTTGGAGGGGATCGCTGGAGGTCACCTCGGCCAGCCTCCCCGCAACTGATGGCTAAAGTGGTGAGAGGACTTGAACCAGATACGGAATTACGTTGAATTTGGCAATTTCAGCTTCAGAGAACTGTTTGACTCCACTTTTTAAAATTTTTTTTTACTTTCCCACCCCCCTGCCCAAGTGGTGGGGGTTGGGGGGGGCTGTTGAAGAGGTACCTTTCGTGCCCTTTCAGACGTGGGTGTGCCTGCAGTCTGAGCAGGTGGAATTTTGGTAAGAAGGAAAACCATGAAAAGGGATAATGTAAGGTTTTGGAAATGCTACCCATGGTAATTTCTGCTCCCCTATCCATTGCTAGTTAGTAATTGGCTTCAAAGTGAAAAAATGCTGGTGGCAATTAGGGAAAAACAAGATGTGCACCGAAAAAAGAGACTAATTATTAAACTGAACATATGTGAGAAAAGCAAGTATCTAAGAGCGTTGCCACTGGCAAAACTCATTTTTGGCTCATCACAAAGGCTTTTTTCCCCTCCCCAGCCGGCCGGGTCCTCTCAGCAGCTCCTCGCTGGATGCTGCCGGTTGTGCCTCAGGTGTGTCGCTGCCGGCTCGCGCGGCTGAACTCGCGCCCTCTGAGGTTACAGGGGCTCGATAGCGGCGTGTGGCAAGGCCCGTTGGCGGCCCAGCGCCTGGCGCGGGGGCCCAGGCTGAGGCGGGGGGAGCCGGGGCGCGGTGGTGGCCCTCAGCCACCCCTGGGCCCGCTGCGGGGGGACACCCCCGGGCGCTCCTGCTCAACGGGGGTTCTCAGGCTGGGGGTTTCCTGCGGTGTTTGGGGGGGGCTCAGCCGTACAAATGAGGTGGGACCCACCCCCAGCCTGCCCGGGGGGCCGTGCCAGCCCAGCCTGCCCAGTGGCCGTGCCGAGGGCTCGCTGCAGCCACCAGGGCCACCCTGCAGGAAATCTCCAGCCCCTGGGCTACGCCGGGCCGTGTCCCTGCGGGCACAGCCCTGCCCGCAGCCAGGCTCGCAGCCGCCGGGCTCGCTCCTGGTTGTGGTGCAAGTGCTGGTTTGGTTGGACACCAGTTTGTCTTAATCTAGATCAGCTGTTACTGGTAGTCACGCAACCTGAACTATTGCCACAGCTGCCAGGCACTGGCTGGTCTGAAAATCGGGGTAAGACTCCTTGGAGCATCCTATTCCGTATCAGTATTTCAGTGTGCTGGGCTGCCTGGGCTTCTCTGGGAACGGCACAAACGCGGTTCATTCCCACACACAGCCTTGGAGCACGTTCTATTCAATAATTTACATTTTTCGGCGTTTTCATTTTTTCCCCCTAAGCCCAATGTTTCTTCTATAGGGACCGATTTACTGAGAGACTGTTTTCTTCAAGGGCACAGTAATTTTAATTACTAGTAAAATTATTTGCAAGCCGTTGGCCTTGTAAAGAGCTCTATAAACTATAAAAGTTTTGCCTTCAGAAGCTTTCTGATATTTTTTTTTTTTTTCTGGTTGTTTCTGCGTGTCCACGTCCGACACTCCCCAGGGAAGTGCTGGGGGATCAGAGCAGGCAGCTCGGGCACAAGCGAGCACACAGAGGTGTTGGTGCAAATGGAGTCTGCTTTCCCAGCTCTCTTTTCTCTAATCCAGTTCAGTGTCTGGTTTTCAGGTACAGCTGCTGTGTTAGCGAAGAGTCATCGCGTGATTCAAGCGATCTTTAAAAGGAGATAGTGCAGAGGTATTTCTAAGTAAAAATTCCTGTTGAAAAGGAAACTTAATGCTGGAACTGATTTTTCAGGTACGTTAAGATTGTCATATTCGTGACACAATTCTGCATATTTTCCTTCTGGTTTAAAGTATGTTTTGAAGCACTTGTGTTGCTTTTTGTAAGCAAATGTCTGACGGAAAGCTTACACTCTTTGGGAAACAGCATCACTCAAACCAACACAAGGAAGTGGATAAGAAAACACAAATGTCGGGAAGAGTACAACTGAGATGGGCACCCAAATCTCTCTTTATTCTCAGGGAGCAGGAAAGCATCCAAAGATCGGGGCTCTGAGGAGCTGCAGCCATGGGCTGTCCTGGGAGCTGCGCGAGCCGGGGGACAGAAAATGCGACACGGGAGGTGGCTGGGGCTGCAGAGCCCTCAGGGAAGAAGGCAGAGCTGGTTCAGAAGCTGGGAGCGGGAACAGCTTCACCTCCACGGGGCCTGGATGGTGGCGGGGAGCGACAGGCTGCTCCTCCGCTCCGTGGGGCCGGGGCTGGCGGCTCCCTGGCAGGGAGGGGCTGGTAGCCTGGGCCTTAGTGCAGCCAAGGTACCAGCAGCTCGCCTTGGAGCGCGGGAGCTGCAACAGCCGCGTTTTAACTTTCACCGCTGCAGGTTGTTAATGCTGAAGCCGACAGCGCAGCAGTCCTTGGGGCCCTTCGCTTTGCTGAGGAACGGCCGCGCACCACCCAACCCAGCCCCTCACGCAGGTCAGCGGGGAAAGACGCTCGCGCAGAACTTGTGCCAGGGACGGTTGTCACCAACACATAAAGCCGCTGGGGGTAGGGACCCTCGCTGGTGCTGGGAGCCGGGGTGAGATCTGTGGCTGCGGGTCGGTGGCGAGTCCCCGCAGGCGGAGGGCACGAGCCATCAGCCGCTCTCTTCAAAGCTGCCGCTGCTGCCGCAGGAGTGAAACCTCATGGTGCTCATGGGGTCCGACACGTAGCCTGCGGGAGGCAGAGAGGCTCATGTGCGGCCGACACAGCAGCGCTTCTCCCCGCCCTCCCCTGCAGTGACAATGTCAGCAAAATAATGGGGGTGTCATTTTGAGATAAATAGACACAGACCATGCTGCTACCTTTCTGCTGGCTGCAAACTTCCGTTCACTAGCGTCTGCTGGGGAAAAATTTAAATGGGAAGTAAACAGACCCTGTCACGCATGCAATGAATTCACAAGACTCAAGCACAAAGCGGCGTTGGTGACTGACATAAAACCATGAATCTCAGTGTTCTAATAACATAGTGGAAGTTTGCCATTTAAAAAAAATATCTTTTTGCCCTTTAACTAGAGCTTCAGACTAAAATGACTTCAGCTAAAAATAAGCTTTCTGATAAGTGTTTTTAAAATATTTTGATCCTTGACACTACACACCAGAAAGCCACTGCTGTTGCCAGCGCTGTATTTGCGATGGGCTGCTCAACGCCAAAGAAACTGTTTCTCCCTTTGCACGACGGCCCCGGCCAGCTGCTCCCCCGCTTCTGGTTTTACTGTTCTCACATGGACAACCCAGAGGAGCCAACGCAAATTTCGTGCTAACTGGCATAGTGCAGAGACACTCAGCTGCTTGGGAATCGAGAGCTGAGAAACTAGAACACAAAAACCTTCTGGGGCGCAGGGCTGGGTGGGAGAAGGGTTAGGGACCGTTGCTGCGGCCCCTGCGTGCCAAATTCCTACTGCCAAACACAGACGACACGCAGCTGCACAAGATGAAGGCTCTGGTAATTACAACAGTACTGATCACGGCATCCCGAAGATGTAATCCATAAGCAACCTTGGTTTATCTCCTAATCATGACACGCTGTGCTTTGGAATCTGGCAGCGAAGCTTCCCTTGATGGAAGCTCATTCATACCCTAAATGTTCTGGGCCTTAACGCTGTGAGCGGTCTCGCGCCTGCTGGATGTGCCCCGCATGGCGGGAGGGGAAGGCAGCACCTGTCATCGCTGAAGCCAGAGCCGTGGTGTGTCCCTGCCTATGCGAGGGTCGATGGGCTGTGACGGGGCACGGAGAACAGGACCTACTTTTGAGGACCTCTCCAGGTCCGTGAGGACCTCTCCTCCGCACTGTGCGGCGGTACGCCGGTCCCGCGGGGTGGGAGACACCGTCCTGTGCCCTGCTGCTGCCACACAGTAGGGAACCTTCACTTTAATGAATGCTATAATGTTATATCCTATGGTTTTTTCTTTTCCGTGTAGTGCCTGTGCGTTTCATACCAGGATTGAGGACGCGTGCCTTGCCTCTCCCGCAGGGGTCCCTCCCTTGCCGGAGGTGCATCCCTGTGCAGGCGGACGGGGCCAGGTGCCGGGGGGTGACGCCGTGCTGTGCCACCGCCTGGGCTGCACTGTCCCGTACCGTCTCACTGCGTGCGCGTCCTGCTGCTGCTGCAGGACATTGTCTGCGCTGCGAGCCTGGCCAGGGCTCGCTGCAGTTGGGAGACTTTGCCGAGTGTTGCAGCAGCACCATGTGCTTGTCTGAGAGCCGCAGCGAGCAAGGAGAAGGCAACGTCAAACTCCGTGTTTACGCCTATCTTAGGTTTTAGAGGGTACACAAATTTCTTTGGGCATTGTGCCTCTGCCCCGGGTGATTTCACTGCTTTCAAGGTGCTGTTTAACTCACAATTTGTGAACCTTCCCGTGAAGAGCAGGTCCTTCGCTTTCACTGAAGAAGTAGTCAGGGCTGTGTTTGTAGAATTTCTATTTCCAAACGCACTCAAAGAAGAAAATTGTTCACTACCGCAAAGGCTCTTGCAGGAGGGGCAGCAGGGTGCTTTTGAGGCTCTTATTGAGAAAGGAAAACTGAATGTATTCGTTATTGTTTACAGACTGCAAACGCAAATGAGGATAATGGAAAACATTAGGCAAAAAGCAAATAGAAAGAAAAAAGATCAAAATGGACATGAATGGGGAGAGACAGCAGTGAAATTGGTTTACGTGGCATAAATAAAGAGTGCAAATACTTGCAATCGTTAGACCAGGCACCCTAATAAGAAAGGGCTCAGGGCTTTCTGTCTCCTGGTGTGCTGCTGTGCATCGCAGCCCTGGACCGCTCTTACCCGGAGCTGGAAGCCTGGGGCGCAGCCAGAGCAGCGGCGCCGGGCTGCGGAGCCCTCCGGAGCTTCGCAACAAGGGATGGTGATGCTGCTCTTCCTCGAGATACGTGTCCTGGGGACACCGCAGGACTCACCCTCCAGCTGCATAAGCTGCTGAAATGAAGCCCGTGGCGAGGAGCAGCTTTTGCACTCCTGTCGTGTCCAGACAGGATCTCGACTTCCTCTGTTCCGCCCTGGCTTTTTCCATCGTCCCTGAGTTACGGCAAGGCTCAGCTGGGCCGGCTCCTGGCAGGGACGGAGCTGCGCCCCGCAGTCTGGGAGTCCTGACCAGCACTGTGGAGGTCTGGCTGGGGCCACCTCCCTTCCCGATCCCACGCTTTGCGTCCCTTCCCTGGAAACAGGTACGAGGAACAGATATGCTTGAAAATAAATCTTGGGGTCTTGTGAGTGGAGTCTGAAATCACTGCTTAATCCCACAGCTTAAATGCAGCCACAGAGAGTCTCTTCTCCACCAGCCCTTCATTCCCTTCTGTCCCTTTTCAATACAGACTTGAGAAGCCCCCTCCAGTCTTGCCTGGATGGGCTTACTCTAGGAGTTCACTGAACATTTCTGTTTCGTTTGTGTTTTCATCCTCCTCCAATCTTTGGTTGCCAGGCGCCTGATGAAAGCCGAGCCCCGCGGAACCGCTCCCGGAGCTGTGCACTCTGCATACCGCAAGTCACAGGGAAGCTGTGTTGTTTTTCAGTTTCAAAGCCCATGACCTCACTACTTGCTATGACATCAACGCTGCTGTCAGCATTTGCTCAGTAAATATTTACATGACCAGGTTTTCTCTTTTTCTCACCCAGCGTGCTGAGTCCAGGGGAGGGGAGGGAGCGCACGAGTCACGCTGAGGCCAGTGAGAAACAGCAGACGATGAGCTGATGAGCTTCTGGTACGTGCTTCAGGCAGAACAAACTACTGAATCCTCCTGGTGACCAAACAGGTTGGAAAGTGTCAGAAAAGTGGGAGCAGATGCCAGGAGAGGAGTGAGAAGGCCCCAGGGCAGGGGACAGCAGCAGGCTCTGAGGGAGGATGGCGGCACTCTAAAGACGATGTACAACACTGTAAACTCGGCGTACGTAAGCGCAGAGCATACAGAAAAACAAATGTTTTCCTTGTACATACCCAGCGGGGGTCCCTCGGAGAGACCTCCTGCAGCACAGAACCTCTGCCCACAGCAAGCACAGGGACCTTCCTGCCGGGCACTCCGGGGCGGCAGCGACCCTGGCGTACCCCTCTCCGTGGAAGTCCGTGGTGTCCACCAAAGCCCAGCCCCGCTCCTTGCTACCGGGGATGTCGCTGTCGTTCTCCTCCACGTCAGCCTCATGGCTCCTGCCATTTTTGTTTGCCTCCTTTGTCCATCACACGCCGAAGCCCGAGATGGGTATTTATGAGAAAAACTCCTACTCAGTGTTCAGAACAGACACGGGCAGTGCCAAAACCTTGTCCTTTGCCGGCTCCGTGGTGCTTGGGTTGGAATGCATCAGGGACCGTTTGTCATCTGGTGTCACTGGGTGTCCTGCAGTGCCCTGGTACGTGCCGTGCCACGGCTGTGTCTCAGCACTGGAACGGGGCAGTGACATCCCGGTGACATGGCCCTGGGACAGCTTGGGACGTTGAGGTGAACAGAGCGGCTGGCGGAAGGGGCAGCACCGTGGGATGCAGCCCCTTTCCAAACGCACACACGGAGGAGGCGCCGTCCCCCTCCAGCGCTGCTGCCGAGGGTCCGAGCGGGGACGTACGGTTGCTCCACACCTGAGTGGGAGACACCTACTACCCTGACAGCGCGTGCTGGCCGCGGCTTCACGCCCCCGCAGGTCTGTCGGGGACGCAGCAGCTGAGCCCAGTGTGAACAAAGATCGTCATGAAGGTAAGACTTCGAGTCTGACCTTCAGATCCACACCAAAAAGAAAGTTTACCCCAGCTGTCTGAATCCACTCTGCTCGAAACCACCCTGACCCCAACTACATTTTTGTACACTCTTTCTTTTAAGGTTTTATTTTTACATACAAGCTGCTGGGCTAAAAACTGCTCTAAGCCGGTGACAATTCTATGCTTGGGAAACCATAAAGAAAGAGCCAGTCGGTTCCTGAGCCATTTCGAAAGGTGGGCGAGAAACAGACTCCCGAGGAGCTGCCTGCAAGGCAAGACCTGAGCGAAGGATGTTTGGCCCAAGAGGTTTACCAGGGATGATTGCAAACGCAGGGGCTAGGAAATGCTGGAAAGCTGTTTGTGTGGCAACGCACAAACTACACCCCAATGTGGCCGGGCAGGAGGAAGCAGCAGCCAGGACATCCCCGTGCTGGAGGGCAGCAGAACGATGGGATGCCCTCTGAGAGAGGAGCGCAAAGGTCTCGTGGCATTTTATGCTCCTGTGGCACCCCAGAAATAGGGCTGTCTTGCCCACTTTTTGCAGAAGCAGCCTTGAGGATATAACGCCACACCTTCTCCTTATTCACAGACCCACCCTCGCAGCCAGAAAGGACCGTCCCCGCGCCAAAGCGCTCGTGGCGCACAGACGGTGGAGCAGCCAGGAGCCGGACAGGGTGAGACCTCGCCAGCGCCGCCCGACAAAACCAGCCGCCTCCACTCGACCTCAGCTTTCTCATGGGACTTCTGGTACCTCGGGAGCTGTAGCGCTGCGCTGGTTAAACACACCGAGATTTCTGCATTAACTCACCATTTTTGTCGATGGGTGGGTACTGGAAGTTCCTCCTCATGTCATCCAAAGACAGACCCTGAGAAGGGTGTTGCCCAGTGCTGCAAATTAGGCAGGAGGCATCAGGTTAGATAAGACTGATAAAGTCACATCTCCAGACCAGGAGAACTTTTTCTACAGAGCTGGAAGGAAAAGGCAGTGACATGAAATACATCAGCTTAATGCCCAGCCACCGGCATTTGCAGTAAACAAAAAGCAAGGAAAAGTTATGGAGGAAGAACATGAATCACACGCGTGCTCGCATTTCATCCATTCTCCAAGTAACTTCCCGCAAATTTACTGTTTTGGGCTCCACAATTGTACACTGCTATTTTAGAAGCAATTCTAGGCATCAATCCAGGATCGCTGTAATGTATTTTATGCATCGCTGCATAATCTGCTTGATTCCTGCAAGTAAGTTTCTCTGGCAAGGAAGATCGCTGCGTTATCTTCCAGCCACCGACCCAGCCACTGTCCTGCCAACAGGTTATTTATCCCTGAACCTAAGGAGCTGTCACTGGGGCAGACAGCGGCAGACAGAGACCAAGCTCACACAAAAACCAGCAGCCCAAACTGTTCTCATTTAGCCCTTAGTCAATTTGTTAATTTAATGCCTGACCACATCTGATGCCGGACCGGGGGACTGAACAGGACCTGCTGTATTTCAGCGCTCCACGAAGAGAGTGTTGTGCCTTCACTCGGCCTGCACCGAGCGTGCTTGCCAAAACCTTGAGAAGCCTTTTAATTGAAAACACCATCAGCCGCAGTTCCCGGGCTTTGACACTCTTCACGGTGCAGGCACAAGGCACAGTACTAAAAACAGCTTTATATCAACTTAATTAGACGCTGTGGTTATTACTTATCTCACAATATATTAAAAAACAAAGGTCTGTCACCACTAGACTAAACTTAACAGCGCTTCTGGCTTCTGTTGAGGAGTCACTAAGATTCTTTCTGGTGATCTCTCCGTGCAGTTTTGACAGGATAATAGGATCGGGTTTGCCGAATTCCACTAACTGCGGAGTAACGTGACATCAGCTTCACTTACTCTTCAAATATTTTCCCTGGCAAAACTGATCAATCTGCCTTTCAACCTCTAAAATGTGAAGTCATCAAATGGAAAGGGCGACTCTCTCATCACGTGTTGTGCCTCTGGGTGAATCTTTCTGGGTGCTGTTTATAGACCTGAATGTTGTTAGTTTGTGTGGCGGAGCATTTGGTAAAAGACTCCACCTTGAAACAACCGCTGGGGCTACAGAGGAGCCCGTTTCGGTGGGTAACGAGCCTCAGCGCTGCACGGGGCAAGAAGGGGACTTGCAAGTGCCCCTTTTCTCTCTCTGGTGCCTGCACTAACCTAGATACGGCACTTCCTTATTCCTTTCACGCAAATCTATTAAACTCAACGGCAAAACCTGCTCCTTTACAGAAAGTAAGAGTCTAGCTGACATTGCCTTCATCCTGACCTCGCTGCCCCGCTCCGTGTCCCGCTCCAGCGGCAGAGGGCAAGAGCGATGCAATTCATAGGGTGTCACGCTTTGCCAGACGAAGGTGTCAGGTCTGATCTGTATGTTGATTTCAGTGCCTGTCTGCAGGCCTTTGCCTCCTGCCTCTCCATGCGAGCCCCGGCCCAGGCGAAGGACCGACTCCCATTGCTCCGCCGGTAGCCACGGCCGGGGCAGGGCGGGCCCCCGCTACCGGCTCCGGCTGCCGGGCAGTGCTACAGGCCAGGGTTTAGGCTGAGGGCGCCTCTCTCCTCCCGGGGATGACGAGCACCGTTTCACGTCCGCCGCACTCGCTCCCCGTGGGATGGAGACGGGAGATTGCTAAACTTGCCCTCCGGCCCAGGTCTCCCAGGTGGGGGCGCAGACGGCCTCAGATATTAACTCAAGGGCACAATAATAGAGAGAACCCGCGTGTGACCTTGCCTTTAAAAATGGCAGGAGATCTCCTGTCCTCCTATGGTCGTAAGTTGAATGACATGCAATTTTTAGGAGGGACTCTGGTAGGAACAGCCCCAGCAATGCTGACCCCCCGCTCTCTGGGAGGCTGAGCTCCTTTTCCTCTTCCTTAAGAAAAAGGGACTTGGCATTTGTGTCTCCTGCCTCTGTACCTCGCTCTCCGTCTGTCTGTCCCTGCCCTTCTCGGCACAGACGCTCTCCCTGGGGAGCCGCCGGGGGCCTGCGATGGGCGCAGGTGACAGCGCCCGTCCGATGGTGCGCTCTCCCGGTTCTGCAACACCCTCCGCCAGCAGCACAGCCCGCTTCACTCCCTTAGTCACACCACAGATCAAGACGGAAACACCCAAAACCTAAAATCCAGACCTGAGAAACTCAACATCACAAAATGGCACTTCAGTCGCTTTGCTTTTCTACCACCGCTGCTCTCCGGGGTCACGAGTCTCTCCCCGTGTTTTATCTCCATCAGGCTCTGATGGGCAGGGAACCGGGTGTTCTTCCTGTCCACAAAACTCCCTCTCATTAAATAAAATCCACTAATACTGAGAATCTAACAGAGGTGAGCCCACGTTAGAAAACAGATCTCAGACACCTGGTCAGACACTAGTTGTACGCTCCATAAAGGGGACATGTGCATATAAATCACAGAATGACAGAATCGCCCGGGTTGGAAGGCACCTTTCAGACCATCGAGTCCAACCATCACCCCAGCACTGACAAACCCCCACCACCCCGTGTCCCTCAGCACCGCGTCTGCCCGGCTTTGAAATCCCTCCAGGGATGGCGACTCCACCACTGCCCTGGGCAGCCTGGGCCAGGGCCTGACAACCCTTTTGGTGGAGAAATTTCTCCTAATATCCATCCTAACCCTCCCCTGGCGCAACTTGAGGCCGTTTCCCCTTGTCCCATGGCCTGTCCCTTGGGAGAAGAGCCCGACCCCCCCTGGCTGCCCCCTCCTTTCAGGGAGCTGTAGAGAGCGAGAAGGTCTCCCCTCAGCCCCCTCCTCCCCAGGCTGAGCACCCCCAGCTCCCTCAGCCGCTCCTCACCTGTAACAATGTTGTAAGAACATAACGATGCAAGAATCAAGTTTTCTCCTAGATAATAATCATCATGGCATTTCAGTGTGACCTTTCTTCCCAAATTCGGTTTTCAGCCCGGCTTTCCCAAGCGTGCCCTGTTCCTCTTGGCCGCGGGACGCGTCTGCCGGGTGTTGGGCAGCGAGAGCAAGCGGCGCGGGAGGGGTCAGTCAGCACATCACTCGCCCAGCCCCGGGGGGCCTGCCCTCCTGTTGTGACGCGACACACTGACGCGACCTCTGCTTTCAGACAGCACGGAGAGGTTACACTGCCTCCGGTACAACGCACCGGTCTGTCGGCTCCCCTAACGGGCGTTACTTCGCAGAAGTCACTGCACGAGCAGTTCTGCGAGAGGTGAGCGGTGCCCACGCTGTGCGGGAGGCTCGGGGGGCTCCGTGCCCCAGCGCCACCTGAGGCCTCCAGCACCTCATTTGGTGTGAAATGCTGCCTGTGGTCTAACCTGGATTTTCCCTCTTTGTCGCCGATGGGATATTTTTTCTTTATTTTTTTTTCCAAAGAACAAAACGTGTCCTTTAGCTTTTCTTTGGTGAAATTTTTCAACTGGGAAACACACTGTGACAGAAGCACTGGCCTTCCCAGGCCTGCTGGCAGGTAGTGAAGGTACACCCAGCTCGTGACCACCCACCTCCACCCCCTCGGATGGACCTTCACTGCCGCGGTGCTACACAAAGCACTGCTACGGTGTGTAGAACCCGTACACGGCAGGACTTGATTTTCTACTATTTTTATGTTACTCACAGTGAAAAATGCAAATGCTTAGCTGTTGTCTTGGCAGCAGGATGGCTGCCGCAGCTTTCAGATCACCCAAACACCCCGTGCTGCGGCGGTCGCAGGAAGACAAGGCTGCAGAGGTGCTTTCCCTGCCGGCCCCGGCAGTGGGTCAGCCCCGGGCTGCGTTTCTGCCGCAGCCCCCGCAGCCACATGCCCTGGTGGGGGCAGTCCCCGCGGCAGCCCCGGGCAGGACTATTCCTGTCCCTCTCAGCCCAGGGCTCTCCCCGGCCCTGCCGTCGCTGGCACCTACCTCTGGGACCAGACAGCGTAAGCTCGTGCATTCAAGGCATATTCCAACTCAAACCGGCTGCGCAGCGCCGCAACGTGACTGCGGCCAGGACCTCCTCGTGCCACCAGACAGTCCGACGATGAGGAGGGAGACAGAGAACCGCTGCTGTTGCTGGAGGCCGGAGACATTAACTGGATTTAAAAAAAAAAAAAAAAAAGCGGCATTGTTATTACATATTTACAAGACTTTCCTCGCTCTTTCTCCTAAGTTGCACGTCCCTCGTTTCCTCTATAGTTTGGCTGAAAACACAGTGCCCCCTGACTTTGATCAGCTGAGAGAACGGGATGCTGCCTGCCAAACGGAGCGGTCAATTCATCATCGCCTGGGGTTTTCAAGCTGGGGTGGATGGCTTTCCAGAAGACGCGCTTTAGCTCAGCCGTGAGTTATGTGGCTCGCCAGTGCTCGCTGTGCAGCGGGAGCCATCGCTGCCTCCCGGCGAAGCCACCGGCCCAGGCCTTCCCGCCTGTCCGGGGAAGGCGTCAGTGCCGCCCCATCGCAGCCCTCCTGCCCGAGAGCCCCAGGGCCAGAATTCAGACTACGGGGCCACGTAACTGCAGGGCCGGCACACCAACGTGTGTTCGCACGTACGGAGCAACCACACACAGGCACCTGCAGCAGCGGGGACCGAGACTTGCTGGCACAAAAGGTCTCTGCCACTCTTGCTTTCAGAGATACTTAAACGGAGCAGAAATGATTTACTGAGAGGAGAAAAGAGAGGAGATGGGGGGAGGTGGAGAGAGAAAACTCTCTACCTGCAGCCTTCATCGGCCGCAGTACTTAACTTACTAGAGATCTTGTTCCTTAAAGCTCCTCTCAGACAAGGCTTTGCCCTGGACGCTGTGGAGCTTCGGTCTAACTCCCCAGCAAAATAATGCTTTCTTTTTTTCTTTTGGTATGCAGGCTCTCGCCCCAGGCTTCTCCCTGCATGCACTGCTGCCCATGTATCATAGAAGCCAGGTCTCCCGTGAGATGACACAGTTTCTTGCGATACAGTGCTTCATGCCTTTTTTACACTTAATACCTTCCACCTACGCATGGAGCAACCAGTTGCAGTCAGAACATGAAGAGACGTAATAGATTATGGGTGTCTTTTCTGACCCTTAAGCTCAAGAGCAGCGACGCATTTTAACAGGTGGGTTTGTTTTCTGTTTTTGGTTTGTTTTTTTTTTTTTTTTTAAAACCCTCTTACATGCACGCACACACACAAACACACAGAGAAAATGTGATTTCAGGAATTGCAGCCCTGAATCATTTACTTTCCGTTTGACCACGTGTCTCACACCAGGCTGAAGGCCATCTCACCCGGGTCACAGCCACAGTCCAAAGCAGGAATCGCCTTTGCATTTGTCCTTTATGTTCGCTCTTTTCACCTGTCTCCCTGGGGCCTTGGCCAGTTTGTCTTTTCTTCTGTTTAAACCAGCAGCCTTGCACGGGACGGACGGGAGTGAAAGATTCTGCCCAGGAGGACCGGGAAGTGGCTCCCCATGGCACTGGTCGCGCTCCCTTCGTACCCTCTCTGAGTAGCTCCCAACACTCGTGGCGGTGTCTGGTCCCTGCCTCCTCCTGCCCCCTGACAAACCGCTGCTGACAGTGGCCTCGCAGCGGCACGCGTTGGCCGGCGATGGCACCCAGCAGCTCCCACGGGCTCCAATGCCGCCGCTTTCCCCGGCTGCTGCCGCTCTTCCCGACCCACAGCGCAGGCACCGACGCTCCGCGGTGGAAATCAGGTCCTTACCTCAATATTGCACAGGCATTCTTCTAACTTGGTGACTACTTCTGAAAACTCCGGTCTCCCCTGTGAACACCAGAGAAAAAGCAGAGCTGTGTTAGAAATAGAAAGGGGGACGGTCATACCTTCTGTGATTGCACTGACTCGTAGGTGATGAATCACAGCTCCCCTCCATTGCCCTTGTTCCGAATCTCATGGCATCGCTTTCAGTCTGCTGGGGGATCTGGTGGGAGCTGCAAGGTCAGTACTAAGCTACGAAACCAAGAAGTGTGTGTATAACAACTGCATTATTCTTCTCTTTTTCTGTAACAATTAGATTTAAGCTAGTAATGACTAGATCATAAGGTTACAAAAATACCAACAATAAATCCTTGTCTCTGCTTATATATTCGGTGTGTTTCCTCCTTGCCCGTAAAAAGACTTTGCACGCAGCCAGAGCGGTGAATAGCAGCGGACAAGCACTTTCGGCCACCCTGTCCCTCCCTGGTGGGCAGACTCGCCCCACGCCGCGCCGCCGCTCCCCACCACCTGCCCGGCGCATTCCGGCCACGGCTGCGTCTGGGTGGGCTCCGTGTGGCACAGGAGCTTGTGGAGGCCGTGCCAGGGACAGGGCCAGGCCGCGGAGGGGATGGCAAATACACCTCCTTCTTGTCATTGCCGGTCAATGCCCTGCTCCAGGTTACAGCACGGTCTTCCCAGGCAAGTTCAGGCTTAACTGAAGCCCTGCATACGGCGTGTTTGACAGAGGAGGACTGGGAATATCCGAATTAAGCAACTGTCAAACAAGCTCCTCATTCCCATCACCACGTCTTCCTCAACAAAGAAGCCTGGCAAGAGGTAGGCATAATTTAAGAGCTTTGGGACAGTCCTGCAGCCCTCGCATCCATGAGCGACAGCAGAGGGATAATACGCACAAATAAAAGTTCAGGTTTTAGCCCTCTGTGAGAAAGTATGGTAACACAATGGGTGGTAATTGCTTTTCTGTCGCAAGAGGGTAAGAAAGAAAATGACCAGTCCATTTTAAATTCCATAGCCTTGTCCTTGGCTGCAGTTACACGGGAAAGGGAGGGAGAAAAGTGTGTTTATTGGTGTCCCCAGCAGAGTCCTGGCTGGCATCGCTCCTGCTGGTAGCGGCTTAGGGCAGTGAGAGCGTCCCCGTCCTCCTCCTGCCCCTGACTGGAGCCCGTCGGATGAGCCCATCGGGGACCATGGAAGAAATGACTGTAACATTAGAGTTGTACTTAATGAAACTAAAACGATGTTTATTTTCTTTACAGAACTAAGCCCCAGGTACTATGGCAAATACTTAGACTCTAATTAAAGCTTACAAATCAAAATAGCTAATGACAAATGCTGCTTAAGAGGCACTGTCTAATTTTCTAGTCACCAGTTTGCCTTTGGAAACAACCACTGTCAAAAGTTTCTGGAAACCAGATGTTCAAGCGCCTGATAAATAGTAAGTGACATGACACATGGGAACTAGTTTTCAGTTGGGATGAACCCTGAATGAAATTAAAGATAAATAAAAGGATAAATTTTCAAATTTGGAGGTAAGGCATAGGCATGCAGCAAAATCCATACAGATATACTCCATTTTCTGCTTCTTTTTTTTTTTTTTTAAACTGAGCAAACCTCTTGGAGAATTGGGCTGTTGAGCCCCAAAATTCACCACTTTCCCGTAACAAAAAACCTCCCACAAGTAAACATCTTTGTTTACGCACCTACAGTGAGATGCTGTAGAACGGATATCGATACGGTGATGCGTTTTATCTGCTAGATATTCTGCTCGTTCTGGTGCTTCCCTACCGGCACTCGGTCCCTCTGGAGCGGTTCACCCAGGGGACACCGCTGTGCCAGGGGTGACGATACAGACCCGATAACTCGGCGAGGGCCTTTGAAAGGACTGCTGCTAATCTGCGCAGCGCCTTCACAGCGCTTCTCGAGATTCGTACCGGGAGTTTTGCGCAGCAAACCTTCAAACGCTGACGAGAGGGAGGTAACACTGCTGTATTTTGCTCTGCCCAGCGCCCTCCTGAAACTGTGCCAGGGCCCTCAGAAGTCACTCAAACCCTTTGTAACCAAGAATGGTAGCAAAACACCTTCAATAAAGCCCAGTTTAATAAGTTTTTGCCCACAGCTTGCGCAACGTTCAAGCCCTCCACTGGCTTACGGAGCTATTATCAATTGCCTCACAGTTTACCATGCAGCTCTAAAACATCAGCAAGATCAAGTGCTGTCGCAGGGATACCGGCGAGTAACAAAGTGCATTAGGATTCTAAAAAGATGGTTTCTTTTTAGTGGGGGTAAATGAGCTGTGGAAACGCTAACAAGATGCAGTGACTATACCCATTACATAGTGCTTCCTTAAGTCAACAATTTAATATGACATGTCATTAATAAGTTTAAACGGAATGCGAGTTACATGCTGATGGTTATTAGCAGCTACTTTATAGTTACATGAAACCAAACCAAACCACCCCCCGCCCTAACGTTAGTTTGTAAAGTGCAAAGACAAGAGTATATTCAAGAATCCAGAAAACACTAATAACAATAAATAAGCTAACAATGAAATGAACTAGCTACACCCTGTGCCGCAAATACATTTTATCCGCAATTCCCACGCCGCCATACTGCGTACGCAGCCCGTAAGGAACACAGCAGGGGGCAAAGCCCACCGCTCCCGTTGCCCAGAGTCCCACTGCCTTGGTAGAGTGCTTAAGCACGTGCATTAGTCCCCTAAACCCGGTAAGAAACTCTCAGATACCCAGGACAAGGCCAGGTTAGGCACGTGATAACGCGTCTCTAAGCCAGGCTACCTAGGAACGGGGCTCCAGGGCGCAAATCCAGGACTCTGTTTCCAGTAGGAAATTCAAAGTCAGGGCATCTGGTTTAGTGATATGAAGCTGTAGGATGAAACAAGGCTCCTGTAACACCAGAAAACTACACAGGTTCCAAAATCCTTTCCCATTCATCAGAAATGGAAGGAACTTCCACGTTGTTCAGTGAAGACCTCCAGTGCCAGAATGCACCGGAAAACCAACCAACCAACGTTTCCAAACACAAAGCCTTTCCCTGCAACGCGCTTCCTAAAGCAGCTGGCCCGCGTGGCGGGACATTTTCTAAGCAAACTGAATTCCCGGTCTCTGGAGCGCATTTCCTGACCTCTCAGGCAGTTCAGAGCCATGTGCAAAACCAGCGGTGCCATCGCTGCAGCGCGCATGCAAAGATGCTTTACAGAGCACACGGGGACCCTTGCCCAGCTGACATGCGGCAGCATAGAAAGGACCTACCCATCTCCACGGTCCTCTGTGAGAAATGCTTCACAGAGATGACGTTCCGCTGTCTGATTGCTATTTTCCACCAGCAAGGAACACTGCCAAAGCCCAGAAGTTATGAACAAGCCCATCGTTCTTACGCTCCACAAGTGCCAGAACAGCAACACTGTCAGTAGGACGGCCCCGACTTGTCTCAGCCAGCACAGGTGCCCCCACACTCCAGCACCTGCATCTTCATGTGCAAACACGCAGATCTGTGCACAATCCATCCAGCCGGGAGACACGGCTGGGACGTAGTGTTGGGAAAGCGCTGGTTATCAGCCCCACTTTGGAAGATTTGACACTCAATACAAAGACAGAGATACAAGGACAAAGCCTAGCCGGGGGAGGGTCACTGTTGTCCCCCTACCGCGGGTGGCCCAAGCACCATTAAATCCTGCTGTGGCCCTGAAGGCTACCCGTCTGAGGGCGAGGGGGTTCTGCCGCCTTGCTTTAGTTGGTTCACGTTCCCTTTAGCGCAGAAATAGCAGCAGACTGCAAAATCCAACATAAACCAATCTTATTTATCCACCATTTTACAATCTCAGAAGGGAACACTTGCACATTTTTTCTTTAATGCCGTTGAGTTGGGTGGGATAATCAGACAGACTGAAAAACCCATCGCATTGCAGCGTGTGAGAAAGGTGCCGCAGCAACACCCTTGCTGCAATAACTCCTTGTTAAATCAGACCCCTGTCCCGCAGACGTTGCTGGGCTCCAAAAGGCAGGAATTACAGCAGGTGCAACACACATTTTTGAAATTGACAGCACAGCTCGGAAGAAGAGCTCATTAATCGTAACGCGTATCTGAGGTTGGTCTTTATCAGCATTAATCAGAGTCCCATGTGGAAATTCCCAGGGTATCAGCTGGGGAAAAAATATTCATTGTGTTCACTATTTTAAGCCTCTGAAGAATAAATCCACATCATATAGGGGTAAAATTGAAATAATAGGAAGACCCATAAAGAGTTTAGACGGGTGGAATAGGAGAGGCCCATTTTAGGGTTAGCAGTGATGCAGCTGATGAGAACGAGCCACTCCGGGCGAGCTGCTTGCGTGAAACGCGTACAGTGTTGGCTTCTGCCCCGCCTGGCTCTCAGCGGTGCTGCTTTCTCACTTCCCTAAGCAAGGAAAAATGCATCCCAAAGCAACAGCAACGATAATAATAAGCAATGCAGTCATTTTGAAACATAATAAAAGAGATGGCTTTCAGTTTGTCAAACAAATATGTCATGTCAAGCAAAAAAAATAAATTAGACCTAGTAGTTAGACGTGCAGCAGAATTCCGTGATGCTTGTGATCATGGAGTGCCTGGAAGAAGCGGGAGGCTGGAGGAGGGCCGGTCCCTGCAGTTCAACCCAGACAAGAGGGAGCTTAAGGCAGTGAGCTGGGTGGCACGGCTGGACGGACCGACAGCGCCGGGCACGAGGGGAGACAGCAGCTCGGGGTGATGGGAGGGAGGGAGGCACTGGGGACCACCGTTGCCTCCTGCGCAGCTCCCCAGGGACCGCGGTGAACAGCGCCGTCACCGGCTGAGGCTGGCAAAGAAGTGTGTGTGAGAACTTTGTCACCGCTACCCCTTCCCACCTTCCCCCACGGCAGCATCGTCTCCGCGGGGCTGCCCTTAGGATGGCTCAGAGCCTCGTCACGCATTCCCGACGTCCCTCCGGGAGCCGGCTGCACCGTGAGCAGTCCCAGCGGCGGGTACGTTCCGGGGGGAAATGCACGGAGTGGCTGCGGCCTCTGGAGCTGTTGATGCTTTGACACGTGGTTGTCCAAGAGACTCTCCACTTGTTTGTGCGCTGACATCCCCCGTTCTCTGGGCCACTGGAACGGCCCTGCTGCAGAGAGGGGTCCTGTCCGTCACCCCTCGTCCGAGCCAGCAGAGCCAGAGGGCACCAGGCTGGGACTTCGGCGAAGCACAGCTGTCCCCAGGCCTTTGGGAAACATTTACAGCTGCTTGACTGGCTCTGCTTTAGTACCCAAAATATATTTACTTCTGGATATTTAAAAACTGTCAACATCGTATGAGCACTCCTTGAATAAAGCAATATTAATTAAAGGAACAGACACCTTCCTGGGATTTCAGAAATTAAAATGCAATGAGTAAATTTCCACCTCCACCCCCCGCCAATAATCCAAAAGAACCATTTCCTTTGCATTGGAACAAGTGAAAAACATGGTTTGCCAGTTTCAAGGATCATAAATACGATCTTTTTAAGACTAGAGCTATAAAAGGAAACAGAGACCAAGAGCCAGAATATTTCTACAACTTGTAGATCATGTTCCTGTTTCTCTTCTACAGCTGTTTCTGTAAAAACTAACGCCTTAAGCATCCTTTATGGGTCGCTTACAAGTCAGAGGTGTTTCGAGGACGTTCTGTGCCCCAGACAACAGCAGCAGTTCCAGGAAGAGGGAAGACCCTGCAGGATGAAGGAAAAGGGCTGGCGGTTTCCCTGCCCGGTCGGTGCATTGGCCATATGAGCCGCTGGTTTTGAATGCGACACCCCGGGCAGCGCGCGTAGCTGCCACTGTCGCGTCTTTTAGCTTCTTGAGGTGGCTGCAGGGTTTTCTCTCCTCAGATCCCATAGAACACTTCACACTTGTCACCTACGTTTCCCTCTCTGGCTGACATGGGAAACGCTTGTTCTGGTCTGCTGACCCTCATTCCTGTGCAGCTGCCGAAAGCCGTCCTCGAACACACCCTCTTTCGTCTTACGGATTCTGCCCGTAGCCGTGCGCTGCCTGCGGCCACACCACCTGGGGCTGAGATCTCACACGAGCTCTCGGGCTCAGAACAGTCAGGCATAGTCCATGCTTGGCCAAAGACTGCCGGGAAGCAAAGCAAAACACAATAGCCCAATGGTTGGGCTTTTTAGCTTCTTTTCAGTCTTCCTATTGCTTGGGTTGATCATGGCTTTGCGTTTGTTATTGCTGCTCACGCAGTCTTTGGCCCCCGAGGCTTGCTCCCGCTCCCTCTCTCTTCTCCAGATCGCAGGACCTGTTCTGAGTTTTCAAAAGGTGCAGTATTTTATCTTTTATCTTCTACGCTATCATGACGTGCTTTCAGTGAGCTCCGTTTTCTGTGGATGTGGCTTCTCTGTCTTTGGCTAGGCCATTCTACTAAACCTGCATCAGTAATTAAAACTGCCATCTTTACAGGACAGGGAAGAAATTTTCTGGTGGAGCGATTCTTCAAAAGAGCCGGGAGATTCTGGTCCAGCGTTACGGCATGTACAACGCCGACAGTCCTGCCCGGAGGCAGAGGTGTGTTAGTGATAAACCCAGCCCAGCAGAAGTGGGAAGCTTGGCAGAGTCTGCACGGCCTGAACGATGTTTGCACAACTTGCTCCCACGTGCAGTTACTCAGAACGTGCCGTCGTCTAGAGAAAGTCTGAGGGGTCATCACTGGGGGCGATTAGCGGTGGGGACTAATGGGATCCCTGCAGCGCTGCGGAGCTGCCCCGCTCCGCGTCCAGCGGGCTGCTCCGCCAGACCTTACCCAGCGCCACATGGCGCGTGTGGTTGGCCAAAGCAGAGACGCCCGTTTCGGGTCGGCGCGCGGCAGGGACACTCACCTCGGGACAGGCGTTCCAGCCCCTCATCAGCAGGGCGGAGATGGGCTTGGGGATGGAGTACCCGATGGGCGGGCGCACGTGGTGGTAGGCCATGTCCGCCGCCGCCGCCGCTGCGAGAGAACAGCCCCACAGACACCCGTTAGCAGCAATCGCACAGCCTCCCAGCAAACACGGCCTGTGCACCACTGAAACACCCCAGCAGGTATGGAAACGCCCAACCATCAAACCCATTGCTTAAAAGAGGCTTTCCAGTCCCTGCTGTGGGTAGAGACAGCGGAGGCAGTCTGTAACCCTGACTGGAAACACACTGCTGTTAAGACTCAGCATGGGTGAACACAAACTAATTTAGCTTAAACCCTAAAAAAAAAAAAAAAAGGCTTTGGAGTTAAAAATGAGTTAATTTTCAACTCACTTTTAAAAACATAAATTATCTCCATCATTAAGACAGGGTGACAGGCATACCCCAGTTGCAGATAAATTGGTAACCGACCCTTAAAATAACCCATGGCTAGTTCTGTACAGTCTAAGACAAAAATTAAGTCTAAGTGTTTCTTTAGTAAAAATCTATTGAGGGCCTTTCGACAAGTGCAAGCCACTGCCGACTGAGACAAAATTACCGAAATGTTTTCCTAATGGAGTTTACGTGTTCAGTGAATCCGAATATATGGTTAATCCCTCTCGTTCCTTTTGAGCAAAGTTTTTTCAAGTCAAAACAAATGCACTTTCAACTCATATCTAAAGCTAAGTAAAATCCTTTGTTTGCCTGACACTTTAAAACGATGCGATCAGAGTGTGTGGGATATGCAGGGAACTGTAAGATTGCAAACATGAGATTGGAAAAAGAATGGTCTAATTTTTTTTTTAAACTATATCCCATTCTCATCACAGTATTCAGCATAAGAACAGATTAATTTCAGCCATTGTCTGTCCTCACAGCAGCTTTTGTCTGCATAACGGTGTTGCAGAATGTTGATACCGGAGAAATCCGGTGATGCTGCAGCTCTGTGTAGCCAGGAGGGGCGAGCACAGTTTGCCGAATTGTGATTCCGCTCGACAAGGTTTTGAAGCCCTGACTCAGACACTGCCGGGTTCATCTTGTGCCTAGCAGACACTGTGAAAAGGGGCAAATGCAGACTAAGATAAATGCTCCATTTTTTCTGCCTAAGGTAACGTAAGTGATATATTAACTATTGGCAAAAATCCTGTTTTATCAACGTTAATAGCATTTATTCCATCAGTTTAATGGGGTCAGGATTAGAAAAAGAAAGGGGAAAAACACACTGTGTGCCTCTGTACACTTCTATAATACTTTACAAAGTTTGTTTGTGTCACTATTTTTTGGGCTCTGTTTTCACTGTCAGTAGGCTTTTTCTTCAGCTAAAAAATTATAGCTGTTAAGAAGTGTTTTAGGATGGCCGAATTAAATGACAAGAATACATTCTTCCCACAAACGATCAAGATGAAAAAGAGTTTGGGTGGTCCCCAAACCCCTGAACTTAGCGATGCCTTCCAGCTCTACTATGTGATACCCCTGAACCCACGAGTCTTTTCTGTTTGACTGGTTGGTCAGATCCCACCACTCTCCAGGGTGAGAGCAACGGTAAACCATGAGAGGCGTCAATGACTACCTGCTAATCAAACTACCTGCAAAAGCGTTATTTCAATTTGTTCTCGATTATGGACCAGGGAAACAACTGTAGTAACTGCAGAACGTTAACTGAATCTCCTATATTGGGTACCCGCATGGTTACGATCGTAACGTGCCTTTTCCTTGTGCAAGTGTCATCTTTGCATTAATTTTGCTACGTGGGATGCAATGGTTGAGTTTCTCAATCTAGTTTCATGCCTATCATTTCCAGACATCTACATCCCTGTGTTTCCTCACAAAACTCTACCCAAAGCTCACACGCTGAGAGTTTTACAGGTGTAAATAGAATGCCACCTGTGGAAAACAGCCAAGGAAGAGGATCTTCAGATATCAGAGGGTGTTCTCTTGCCCCCTGGGCCTTCCAAAATGTCTTTTAAATGGAAGATTGTTCCCCACGTAGCTGCCAACGTCTGCTTCCACGTGCAGACTGTGCCTCGAGCACAGACGGATGCCCGTGCAGTCATGCCTCGTCCAAGCATACGTGAGAGATACGTAGCGCCTGAATAAAGAACTGAGCCACGGTTCTCAGGAAAGCGGGATGGGATCAGCCTGGGAACCCTTCCTGGGTTTCCAACTCGGTGGCAGACCCGCTCGTCTCGACTACGGCTCGAGCAAGGGGGCAACAAACACACCAGCGCACCCGCTGAAGCACCTGTGTCCCAGCCACGCAGCCCCCAAAGGACGTGGCAACGAGGATGAAGATCAAACACATCATCCACCTGCCCCGAGCTGCAAGACCTCCTCCGTCTGCTTGCGCAAGCCCAGTCCTGCTGAGGGAGGGAGGGAGAAATGCAGCTCTTGTGCCCGCTGTGCGCTACTTGTGCTCCACGCTCGCCCCGTCCCAGCCTGCTTGTGAATCCCAGCTGGCTCCTAAACTGGTTTCAGTGTAGCCCGGGCCTTAATAATATAATGATCCAATAATGACACAATCAATTACCGACTGGCTGCCTAATTGCTCTATTTGAAGTATATGCAATCTCTCAGACTGTAAAAACCTCAGGAAAGAAGTAGTCTCTGTATTTAACAAATATAAATATATAAATAATTTAATGAAGTCCTGCATTCTCCAGTCACTTCTCANTTTTACAGGTGATTTTGAGCACATTCAGTTGGTTTCCTTACTAACCAGATAACGTGCTGCAGGCTTTGGTTCCACGGGACTGCACGATGGGGACCTCAACAAGCATTATGTTTGACTTCACAATGAAGTGATTTAATTCAGGAACACACGGGGTTTAATAGATGTTCTATTTGGTAGATTAAGAGGTGACTTTGATTCGTTACCTATAAAAATGTTTATTCCTATTCATCAAATAGAAACCTGCTGAATGGATCTCTCAGTCGGTACGCTGCACCCCTTGTATGATCGGATCCTGTACTGGATGCAGCAGAGAACACGGAATTGCTTTTAATGGGGTGACTGCTGTTATTTCAGTGGATGACATCTAGTTTTCATTATAATCAAATGCTATAATCGTATTTGGGTGGCTCAGGTGGCCAAGAAGGCCAACAGCATCCCAGCCTGTATCAGGAACAGCGTGGTGAGCCGGACTAGGGCAGTGATCATCCCCCCGTACTGGGCGCTGGTGAGGCCTCACCTCGAGTGCTGTGTTCAGTTTTGGGCCCCTCACTACAAGAAGGACATTGAGGTGTTGGAGCGTGTCCAGAGGAGGGCTACAAAGCTGGTGAGGGGTCTGGAGGACAAACCTTATGGGGAACGACTGAGGGAGCTGGGGTTGTTCAGCCTGGAGAAGAGGAGGTTGAGGGGAGACCTCATCACCCTCTACAACTCCCTGAAAGGAGGGTGTAGAGAGATGGGGGCTGACCTCTTCTCCTTGGTGACAGGTGATAGGATGAGAGAAATGGGTTCAAGTTATGTCAGGGGAGGTTTAGATTGGATATTAGGAAACATTTTTTCACTGAAAGGGTTATTAACCATTGGAATAGGCTGCCCAGGGAGGTGGTGGATTCAGCATCCCTGGGGGTGTTCAAAAAAAAAGGGTAGATGGGGTACTTAGAGACATGGTTTAGAAGTGGCTTTTGACAGGGTAGGTTAATGGTTGGACTTGATGATCTTGAAGGTCCCTTCCAACCTCAGCGATTCTATGATTCTATTTCCTTTTCAACACCTAATTATTTCAATGAACCTCACCAGAATGGCTATGTGGATCTCTAAGCCTGCACAAAGGTAACCATAAACCCTAAAAAAAGTCAGTGATGCATAATTAGAGTTAGCGTTCTGCAGATAGCATACAAAATTTTCATAAAGAAAACCCCTCACCTTGAAATAGGTACTCTGAGAAGAATATGGGATTTGTATTTACCTGAACAGTTGTTGTCTGAACAGATATCTTAAATGTGGGACTTTTTTATAGGCTATAAAACACACAACACCCTCAAAGCTGCTTTTTACTGAAAATATATATAAATCAGAAGTTCACATTCAGTATCTTTTTTTTGTGCGCAAATATATCTTTCACAAGCAGAACAGTTTGAGGTACCACAGAGACAAGGAACTAGCTGTAAACCACGGTGGTTGCATCTGAAAACTCACCTGCTTTGTGACCACGCACAAAGTCTCCCTTTCCTTACCCATGGAAGGGGGGAAATACACTCCAAGTCAGGTGCCAGCTGGGCTCACTTGAGGGAGAACAGACCTGGTTCAAACCTGAGCACTTTGTAAAACCATCCCCACTTTTGTGGGCACCAACATGGTCTTTGGGAAATGTGTCTTATGACAGGATTCAAACAAACTGTTGGCCATCTGGAGGTGAGGAAGGGCTCATCACTGAGGGGGAGGACAAGGAGAGAGCCCTTCCTGAGGCACAGCGTCGCAGCAAAGAGAGAATGGGCAGAAAATGCTTCTCTTTCTCTTTACAAAAAGCCAGCAAGCCCAGGGAAGTCAGGAGAAAGGGAAACATTCAGGGGTGAAAAAAAAAAGATAAAAAAAAAAAGGAGAGCGTGGGAGAGAAAGAGTACTCCTATGCCTTTCTTAAATGCCTTTTATTTCATTTATGATGCTCCCAGTGAGCTTTTAGCTCCTCTCAAGTCTTCTAGTCCTATCTAGACCGTAATTTGAATGGAGTTAAATGGCTAACTCGGAATTAATGGAGATTAACGTTAGAAATGGTAGCCTTACAGGAGGCTTTGATAATATGGGTGCTGGTGTACTGGAACTGCACCCAGGGATGTACCGTTTGATCTTCAGTTAAACGGCCATGAAACAAGGACCAGCGGAGAAAGAACACAAACACCAAAACTATTCAGACCTGAAACTCAGGTTCACAGCTAAAGGTATGTTATTTCTAGAACCTGAAGTGGAATTGAGTCAGCTGTTTGGCTTCTGCATCGCTTCAGCAGTCAGAAATAGAGAGGTATGAAACCCAGCTAACACAGCGTAGGTCAGATACAACGCCGGCACATTAATTGCCGATGATATTCATGGGAGCTGCCTTTAGCTGCCTCTGTTAAACTTTAGGGAGTTTAACAGAGGTATAATCTCAAAATAGGAGAAAAACGAATCTTTATTTAATGATTCCCCCAAGGGAAACAAAAAACCAAACCAAGGAAGGAATCAATAAGTAAAACTTTGCATGTATCAAAAATGACTTTGAAAAGACAGGAGCAATGCCCTAATGAGAAAAATACATTAGATTTTATTTAGTATTTGAGTCATTTATAAAGCAATTGACCTAATAAGGGAATAGCATATTGATAAGCACTTAAGAAACAGAATTAGACATACAGATATACACAGACTTATAAGCACCAAAGGACTATTCGTTGTTACTGATATTTATATTCTGCTTGGGCATAAACATTTGTATGAACTACAAGTAATTTACCTTTTTCAAGGTAAAATGCTGCCACAGGCCATGCTTTCTCCAAACATCAGAAAATCTATTTGAAATCCATCTGACCAACTTTGCTCACCTCTTCCCCCAGCAACTGCTCTCTTTGCACCCCAAACCCAGTTAAAGCCCAAGAAAAGATCCCCCGGGTTTCGCAGCTGTTTTGGTCGCTGGAGTGAAATGTCCGTGGCCGTCTCCCACACAGAGAGAGCCACGGAGCAGTGCGGCCACGGACCCACCTCCGACCCAGGGCAGGCTGCGGGGGCTGGTGCCGGTGCTCGGGGCTCCAAACCCTCCCTCGCGACCTGCCCTGGCTCGTACCGCATCCCGCGGCGCTCCCAGCAGCGCCCAGCAGGCAGCAAGGGGCAAAGCCTCAGGGAGTGCAGCCCTGGAAGCACCAAGTTGCTGTTCTACCCCACAAGGGTTTCCAGGTGCTTTCTTAAGCTACGCAGGAACACGCTCAAGGAGGAGATGTCTCAAGGAATGGCTTTACAGTCCCAACACCGATGCGAGAGACTAAAGGGCTACAATTTGAGTGACTTGTTCATAATCCCAGAACTGCATAAGGAATGGTAAGTTAAGTAGATCTGTAGGGAGTAATAGATGCAACTATAGTGGGATAGTTCCATGCTTTTCACTGAAAGCATAATCTTAGCACTTAACAGCAAAATATTGGTTAATATTATGCAGTGTATCTACTTCTCTAGATCAAAGAAATGTAAATATTAATTCATTAAGCATCTTACCTGGTTTCAGGTGAGCAAATGGAATTTCACCTGTTAAGAGCTCCCAGAGGCACAAAGCATAGCTGAAAACATCGGCTTTTATGGTGTATCTTGTGCACTGGGTGAACACCTCAGGGGCCATCCAGCGTAGGTTCTGCACACCAGGAAACATCAATAATTCATTAACGGTTTACTTCCTCATACCTGCATCTTGTTTTCCTTTCTTTTCTTATTTCCTTGCCTCCATTGCCCCATAAAATAACTGGTCAATTTGCCAGGAAAAAATTTCACCTAGCTTGCAAAATCTAGGCAGCGTATTATTGCACACTGTACATGACGGCACTAGCACGGTAGCTGTCTCAACCCCGTAAAGGCGGACTGCTCAGGCTTTAAGCATGGGAGTAGTGCCAGAAGCAAAGCAGAGCACCGAGCCTGGAGCCCACACCATAAGGTCTGAGCACGCCATGTAACACCGATCTCCTACTGCTCCAGCTGGCAGAGGGACAAACTGACGACAACTGCATTGGGCTGCTGCCTTCTCTCCTGGGATCTCGCTGCTGCCTGCAGAAGCCCAGTTCTGAGGCTGCTCCACAGGTGATGCCTCACACCAGGGTGATGAGTTTGGGGGCTTTTGCAGATTCCCTGCACCTCAGTAACTTAATCTATGTCCTTAACAGACAGCCCTTCTGAGTGGGACATCACCAAACCCCGGCAGGAGCCAGGGCTGCAGCAGCAGCGCTCACTCCTCTCACAGGGAGTGGCAATTACAATTGGTTAAAAGGATGATTGCCAAAGCCTGGGTTTGGCTTCACCCCCCCATTCCACAATTAGCTGTTATGGGGGTGTGAACTTGCATGGCCACGGAGTGACACACAGAATGCATCTGCACTAAAACTGAAGAAGACAACGCTGTCTTGCACAGCTGACTCTGAGCAATAGCCTTGTAACGGAGAGGGGACCTCTGAAAGAAGATCAGTGCCGAATAACGAGCTCCCTATTAGAAACAGGAACCACCTGCCAGCAACACCTGTATGCGAGTGGGGAAGGGTGGATTGAAAAAATGACACTTTACTAAGGATTTTGGGGGCAATAGAGTTCCAAAGACAACCTTATAAAGCATTATTTTCTGTTGCAGGTACTATGTAAAAAAAAACCCACAAGGAAACATTAAGAGAGATGAAATACTATACCAGTTCCTCTTTTCCAACACAAATATTTCTAATGAAATTTTCTCCTGAACTGAGGTTGCCTGTGTGTTTTATACTGATTGTGTGGAACAAAACAAGAGACAAACCCCAGGTTGTTTTGTCATGTTGTCTTCATCCAGAGATTGCAAAAACCTAGATTCTGAAATACACAGAACAAAAAAAAAAAATTACTGTCAAGCCAATACAGATAGACGCCTTATACAAAAGTCTTGGTAAAGTTGTTTTTTTCCTTTTAATAACTCTGGGGTTTTGAGAGTCCAGGAGAACTGACAGCTGTTTTCCAGCAAGGATATGTACAAAGAACAAGGCTTCTGAAGCCTGCACACCGAATTCAGCACGGGCACAAATCGACAAAGCTCCACCGACGTTAACAGCAGCTTACAGCAGCTGAGGACCCAGCGCAGGATCTGTGACCTCACGGTGATTTGCCCTGGTTAATACAACCGATTCACAACTAACTGTCACTGAGCCCGGCATTGCAATGCAATGCCACAGAAGCCTGTCAGTCTTAACGCCAGAGAAGCAGCCCACCCAGAGACGACAAGATCTTGCATGAATACAGTGACGGTGGTATATGCCACACGTTGTGATACGTAAATAAGTCCCCAGGCAGGACTTGGGCGCCTCTGACATACCAAAAAGACACTTAAGCATGCGCCTGCTGTCCACGCGCCTCTGCTGCTCACATCGTGGTGACAGTGCACAGTGACACTGGCCATGCCTTAAGTCACGTAGTTCCTGAGGAGCTGGGTCCGAGCCCTGGACTGCACCCTTGCACCAAGCAGAACGCATTCCCGTGGAGCTTGGCTGCTAAACACCAAGAGAATGCACAAAATACAGATTCGTAAAGTACAACCTAGTCTAATTTTGAACACAAAGTTACTAAGGTCCATAGCTCAAATAATGAGCTACATTCTGCTCTTTTACCTAAAACGGAAGAAACCTGTCCTATCGCCACGGGGCTGGGCTTCCACCAGGCAGCCTTGCACAGTAACGCCGTCCGCAGATCCTGAGCTCTTGCCATCAAAGCGGGGCGCGCATCTTCTCTTACAGGCATTTTCACTCAACTTCTTCCTCCAACCCACCGCTAGAACTCACTCAAACTGGGATGCACCAGCTCGCCGTCACCTGGGCTGCCTTCTCAGCCGAACGCTGGGCTACCACACAGCACCTCCAACCCAGGGGAGACAAACCCCAGGGCGGTTCTCAGCCCTAAAGCCTTTTGTGTCCTCTCATGATAACAACATGAAGAGCAACCTCCTCAGCATTTTCTCAGCCAGCACATGTTAAGTTTTAGAGAATTTGAGGTTAATTTATAAATGTTTCACAAAAGCTCCCTACCTCCGAAATCAGCAACAACTGCATGGCCATCCTCATACAGGAGAATGTTGTGACTGCAGAAAAAAATATTATAGGTAATTGTTTAATAGTGTCTTAAAGATGGTGAAAATTTTACAGTTTTTGGTTCATAGCTAAAATCTCAAGGAGTTCAAATCACCTGCTTAAGTAGATAAACGTCTATAGATAAACTGCTTTTAGCTACAGCTCAGAATTATTGATATAAAGTACAGATTAACTCTGAGGAGCAGCTTCACAAATGAGAATGTCAGCTTCTAATCAATACTAGAGCAAAACAATTTCTGTAATTAGTTATGATCAAGTATAACAGCTTTATTCGATATGTGCACTGAATCACAGTGATGAAGTGAAAAAGATGGTATTTGAATATAAACACAGTGATGGCCTTTATATAAAATCACATAGACTGATTCTTTTTTCTTTTAAGGCTTATGTAAGTGTAAGTTCATAGTGGTAATTCCTAATTTATGCTGACATATAGAAGGGAAGGAACCGATCTGAAGAGTCCATATAGAATGGATCACTAGAAGCCATAAGAAACCCATTAGGCTGGGGAAAAAAATGATGATACAATGGTAAATCCTATTCAATTTAATAACCACAGTTAGTAATGCAAATGGTACTTTCATGAGAGAAAGGTACTTTATTTCTCAGAATATCTCCCTTTGTTTACGAACAGAAGACAGGTCCTGTAGCTTATCTCAGCGCCTAGGATGAAAGCTCCTCCCTGCTGGCGCTCGTGGAGATGTGTCAGTGGCCAGAGGTTCGCTTTCAGCCCTGCCTCCGCTCCTGTCCAGCTCCACGGCGTCCCTTCGGATGACGCCCCTGAGAGCCAGCGGAGTCCAGCTGGTGGTGTGTGCGAACTTACTCTGGACCCCAGCCGAGCCCCAGGTAACGCGCCGGACTTCCATCTGCTTCATAAGTCAGGAGCACTTAGTGAATATTTACTGTTCCACCTTGTTGTCCCTGAAATGCACATTCCTTGTCACCGATTGATGGGTGTAATCGCAAGCATAAAGTACGCTTCATTATTGGACATCAAAAGAACCACATTTTCCCTTTATCCTCGAAAATTAGACTTGCAAAAATCGCATTTTGCCTGTGGTAGTGGAACCTCGTGGTGGCATCTCCTTCCAAAGCTCCCTCCGATGAAAGCAGCATCCCTGGAGACTGGTGGCTGCAACTATGAACGGAAGCAAGAAAGGATCTGGGGCGATGGCTGGTGCCTGCGGCCGGAGCTGTGGTTCCACCCAGCAGGATTCCACACGGGAACGCTGCGCAGCGTGGCAAAGGCCGGGGGGGCTCACCGTCACGTCTCTAACCGAACTGCAGGCAGCAAGAAATCCCAGGAAAATGGGATATTCATGTTGGACATACAGGTTAGATTTTTATTTCAATATAAGGTCTTCATCTTTGCCCCAGACGGTTACTGGAGTTAGGAAGAAAGGAATAAATGCAGAAAAATTCCTGTTTGGTCAGCACATGTACCCGGCAATCCCTGTCAGGACATCCAGAGATCAGCGAAATCATTTCTCAGAGATAATTACTTGTACTGACACCTATCAAAGCGTTTTGATTTCTGTGGAATCTTTGAAACCATAGCAACTGCAGGTCTCAGTGAATTTAAAGGATTGGGTAACCAGAACTTTACCTTAGACTGTCAGCAGAGGTATTTGGAGGCTTAAAGTTAAATCTACTGGATTTGTCCTAAATCTACTAGAATCAAAGAGGGGAATTATGAGATTTGTGTAGTGGCTTAAACCCACTTATTGACGGTAATGTGAAGAAAATTTAGCTTTATTTACATATTATTTGTTCAAAGATGGTGAAGGATATGGATAACGCCTGGGAGGAAACCTATGTATGCATCCTTTCTGTTAATTAGAGCAATTTGCAAAGTAAGCTTCCAAGTATGAACAAAATAACTACAAAAAGATTTCTGCATAAGACTATAAATATTTCTTATCCATTTTATAAGTGTCATTGTGTGAGCAGGTAGGCAGGAGAGCTGCAAATAACCAAACCAAAGCAAAAGGGAGTATTCCTAACACCGAAACTGTGAAAAGGAAGATATTCAGATTAGATTGGAACCAAATGGGCACTTATTACACATTTTCACCTTGATACCTTCAAACAAGAGAACAAAGTAACATTACCCTTGGAAAACAATGAATTCTCATTCGGGGGCACTTTATTCTTGGACTTGGACTGCAAGATAAAAGACTGGATGATGCAGGTGAGAAAAGTACCAACTCCTGAATTCTGGAGATTCGGAGTAGATCAAATGCGAGTGAAGAAGACACAAGTTCCCAGCCCTGCAAGCAGAATATCTGCTCTGGGGGATGCTCAACCTGAACACCCTCGGGGCAGGGATAAGTCCTCTGGGCAGAGTGCCACGACAGCACACCAATGTGTTTAGCCCGGGATCGGTATTCTCACGCCAGGTACGGGTCTGTGTTCGGTACGGTACGGCGGTACCAGCACCTGCAACGAGCTCAGGGATCTTTCACATGGGGTCAGCATTTAGAAATGCCTTCTGTTGACTTGGAAATTAATGTTTGAAACAATATGTGCTGATAGAAATTAAAATACCGAGGGTGAGTCTCCATTAACTTTACTGCTTAAGCAGAATGGAAATGAGAAGAAATTCTGGCTGTGTAGGAACTTACAGTGGGAAAACGCCATCCCTATGTATGTGGCATTTCCAGGGAGAGTTCAGTTCCACTAATATATCAGGGGACTTGGAACCAGTCCCAGGATCAGCAGGTCTCTGTCCGTACATACCTCGGCAGTTGGCGAATCTCAGCACATAGAGCTGTGGCACTGTTCCAGCCCGTGCAGTGGGGGAGCGGATATGTGAGCTGTGCTCCAAGGTGGCTGCCATTTACGAGTATCCAACTTCTGTTTCCAATGAGGAGGAAGAATTTCTTCCTCAGAGCAATATATAGAGCTTAAAACAGGGGCTTCTCTAAAGTCACTGCAATTATTGCGCCTTGATTGAAACTCATCTCTCAAGAGCCTCACTTCTCCAGCATCACTTGGCAGTTGCATGGCCATTGCCAACCAGAAAGGTACTCTGGATTTCTGAGGGCACCTTCTTCTGAGGGCACCTTCTGAGGGCACCTTCTGAGAGCACCTTCTGTGGGCACCTTCTTCTGAGGGAATCTTCTTCCCCTCCAGGCGGCAAGACATTCAGGTGAAGTCGCCATGACCCAACGCACACTGGGTTCAAGCATCAGTTCCTCTGAACTTGCGAATCCTCAGCCATCAGTCCTGTCTCCTGCACCCCGGCTCCAAGGCTGTGAGGAGCGAGCTGCGGTGCTGGGAGAGGGAGGAGCACACAGGGCTGCCCACTCTGTCCCTCCAACCACCCCAGCCGTCCCCCAGCAGCCTCTGCCCTCTCCTCACCTCTGCGAGGAGACCCAAGGGCAGCCCGACAGCACGGCTGAGCCAGCGCCCAGGCTGAGGACTGTGACAACCTCCTGCCACCAGTGAGTGGCTGCACTCTCTCTTTGGTCACACAGCCAGACAGGACGTGCTGGGGGAATGTGTCCCCACACTTGGGGGGTGCATCAGACAAAACCTGGTTTCTAGCCCCCTGGAAGCACTGGCATAGCACTCCCGACGAGAGCCTGGCATTGGACATAAGCTGGATAATAAGGCAGTAAAGGACACAGAAAAACCATGTCACCACCCTGCCACTTTCTGCCTATCTTCTGACTGACCCAACCTCCTGCCAGCTCTCCTGGTTCCTGATCTCTCTGGGGGCAGAGGCCAGGTGAGAAGGATGGGGTCCCCAGTCAGGGTGACTGCCTGAATGAAGAAGGAGTCTCATGAGGGCAAGGGGACAGACAGGATTCGGTTCCGTTGATTTGGGCGGTGGGAAGCTGCACTGCTCGCGCCTGCGATCACTGCACCTCACTGCTGGAGACCGTCCCAGGCTGACGGGACGGGGAGGCAGCGAGAGCCCATTTCTCACAGTGCATTCAAGAAGCTGCAACAGCACAACCCCCCTTCTGCATGCTCAGGTGCATGTGCTTTGGCTTCCAGGGGGGTTAATACACAGGGACGGAGCAGGGAACCTCTGAAGTGCGGCCATATCTGTGGCTCTAGTTTGAGGAAAGAAGTCCAGACGGTCTGGCCGGGTCTGCAGCGAACTCCGCTCACCGGTGGAGCAGACTGCAGAAGCCACATCCTGTGCCATTATTCCAGAGAGTTTTATGTGCCACTCACCAGGGATACAGAATTTGCTGAGCGCTTATTTCCTGAAAAATTAAGAGAAGGAACACGAAAATGCACAAACACGATTGGCCACAGTGGGGATTTTGGTTTCCAGTTTGGGTGAGGGAGTGTTTGTACTGATAGTCTTGGCACTGCCTGCTCTCCGCTTCAACCCACCACCGCCCGTCCCGCTCTCTCCTCTGCACTCTCGCCCCAGTCGAGAAACCTGGCCCCTAGCGAGATCTGGAAGCGAGGATCGGCCTTTGCGCACAGCCGCGTCTTGCTTCGGCCGCGTGTCTATTAGCTTAGGGAGCATCGGGACTTGTGGAGGTCGGCAGCAGGGCAGGGTAATTCTTGGCAGCGTTTCTGCTCGTTTTTGAGCTCAGATCTGAGGGGCAAATTGCAGCCCACTCACTGCTTTCCCAAGTCAGCCTGGAGGGGCTTGTTTGCCAGAGTCTGAATCTCTGGCAAAACAGCTTGATGTAGCACCTAATAGCTAAGACGTAGCTTTATTTGGAAGCTTCAGATAGCTTCCTCTGGTGGTAGAAGTGTTAAGAAACAGTTACCCCATTGGTATTCCTGTTTCAGCAGTTTGTAGCTCATAGCAAATGTAAATCTGGGATGAGCTGTGATTTGCCAAAGGCCAGCTGTGGAAGCTAAAAGAAAAATCTACCACAAAAGAAAAAAAGCAGATAAAAAAAATTCTACCACTTCTTATTTCTACTCCTGGCCTGCCTGTGCTAGACATAAGTAGACCTGTTGGTCACGATGGGGGCATAATCAATGTTAATGTATAATTTCAGAACCACAGGATTATTGATAATTTAATCAATCAAATGCAACTAACTAATATTAATTTTTCACTGGAAGTCAGGGTTTTTCTCCAGAATAAACTCGCCAAGAGAAATGACAGTGACATTTAAAACAAAGCAGGATGAGGATTTCGGAAAAAGACAACGGAACAAATCAGCAACGGTTTTAGGGACTACAGCACTGATCTGATCCGCACTCCCTTGTAACACAGGACGCTCGACTCTGGATTCTTACTTCGGTATAAGAATTGTGGCTGAACCAAATCATATGCTTTGGAAGAAAAGATGTGTTCCTCACTGGTGAGACAGCTACTTTGCTCTGATGTTGAAGGAGCCAAAAGGCTGTTGGACAGTACTGGCATCATCTTCTAAACAGCTATGACACAACCCACACTACGAAAACGGAGCCCTCTCTGGAAGCCCTCTCACGTGCTTTTAGCCGGCATGTGCCCAGCACGTGCATTAAATTTGTAACTCAGAATTAATCTGCAAATGCCACGTCACCACAACAACCTGCAAAACAGAATTCCTCTAATCGACCATGTTCGGAAAGTCCAAAGAGCCCATGCGGAATGCATACACAGCCTTTCAGGCAATATTCTACTTACGCCTATTTTATAAATACTCCAGACATTTTGTATCATCTCCTCAACCCCCATTATCTCAGCACAACGACCTAAAAAGAAAACAACAGCACAAGAGGGACAAGAAGCCCAAGGACTTGCTGATTTTCTGCGACACGCTCACATTTATCCTTAAGATCCGTGTGCTTAAGCGTTAGAATTGTTAACAAAAGGACGCTGGGATGGAGGCATTTGCAGAAACTTGATAATGTACAAACAGAAAGTAGGTTAATGTCCCAAGAAAAATTAAGCCTCAAAGGTCTTGGAAATAAACTCATTTAGTAGAGCGGGGTGGGGAATAAGGGCAGGTGTTTCCAGAAATTTTCAGGATTGCAACTTCTGATTTTGTCCTGAATTAAGATGGAAAGCGGGCATTTCATAGTGTGCTGTGCAAATAAAAATAGATTTTCCCCCTGTAAGTAACTAAATAACTTGACCCAAGCGTTCCATTCTGAATATATCCTCTAAGCTTTGTCAATGACGTTATGTATATAACGTCGTTATAAATGACGATCAATTCTAGCAGCCTACATTCTTCAACTGTCAAATAACCGCACATACAAAGGAAGATTTTTGATAATCCCCAGGAAGAATGCCATGAACTCCGTGCCTTACTGAAAACCAAACCAGACCGTAACTTCCCTGGTAGGAAGCGCTTCAGAGGGCAGGTTCCGTCAGCCCGGCCGGGGTTTATATGCAGGCTGGTCGCTAGAGGGGCATGCAACGCACAGTTTGGGAGCATCTCGCTTTATCTCTGAATTTTCTCCCATTGTGGGTCTCTGTGATATGGATCAATTATACCCTCTGGCAGCACTTGTTTAAGCTTAAATGCAAATGTTAATTCTGAAGAGATAATTCAAATTATATTTACTTTGCCAAAAGTACAGAGAAAAAGAGCAAACAGTCAGAAAGCATGGGAAATGTTGGAGGGGAGAATGCTTTCTTTCTGCGGATTCTGCTACATTACATAGCACTACAAAGTGGGATAGTTTTGTATCTTTCTTGTGCTTGTTAGTCTGTTGTGGAACTAAACCATTTGGGCTTTATCAGGTATACATCCCTTTTAAAAAAATCTTATTTTATTTTTTATGTCCCCATTCCTTAACAGACCAAAAAAGGTATAAGAAAAGACAGAAAAAAAGGTGAGGTCCCTTTTCGCCTCTCAGTCTTTTAATCCCCAGTGAACGGCAGAGAGCATTAAATCAAATCAGTTTCTTTGACAGTCTTGGGCACATCTCTCAGACAGACACGTTTCCTGGTCATTTAGGAGACACTACTGAGTTTACAAGCACTGCAACACTGCAAACACCATTTAGTGAATCTTCAAAACCTTAATCTTGAAAATCTCTCTTTCTCCTAACACCAGTCCCCATTTCATGGCTTTTGACTGGACCGCGGAAGTTGAAATTAAAGCTGTTGGCAGCAGCCCTCCCTCTTCTGCGGTACTTCTTTATGGAGGAGTAGAGAGACAAAGGATTGAAGCTCTGTCAATCACAATGTCCAAAATTTAATCTAGTCCAAAATGTCTCCTCTTCTGTGTTCTGTAAGGGGCTCGGTCTAATCTACTGGTAGGTTTTGCCATATGAAATGAAATACTCTGCCAGAGATAAGGTTTGAAGCCAGCTTTGTATACTGTCGTTAGATTCCATACAGGCATTTCGTTTTGAGGTCAGTCCAGCTTCGGGGAAGGTTTTGGACTAGATGATCGTGGAGGTCCCTCCCAACTGAACTGTTCTATGATGTTTTTAACTGCAGCTTTCCAGTGGCCTCCCTCCGATCTCTCAGCGTGCAAGCAGCTCTTTGTGCAACCAACTACAGAGGGATTTGCTAAGGGAATTCATTAATTACCCAAGCACTGAGTAAACACCTGTATGCATATTTATCCATATGTGAGCTTTTTCTTCTGTGGATCCATAAATGCCTTTTGAACGCACTTATTTCCTGCTCCTCTTCGTCTTCATACTGTATTGAGCATAGAAAACCATGTGCCACTTTACTACAATGTCGACACAGTTGACGGCGTACACTTATCAGAACCCAAGTGTTCCCTCCCCACATACAAATACTTCATAGTTGCTCGTGCTCAGAACTGGCTATAGAAAGATTATTCTTTTCATGCCAGAGTAGCACTTTTGCAGGAGGTAGCTAACCAACCACAAAGAACCAGCTTCTCTCTCTCGGTTCCGCAGGCTGGAAAAGCCAGGCCAGTGACTTAGAGGTGTTTCTCAGAAATGAGAGGATGCAGCCAGTGACAGAGAATCCTGGTGCGGGCTCTGCACTACTGCGTGAGGTGTTCCATAACCACAGCTTTCTTATGCACCATAAAGACAGACGGTTGCATTCTTAGGATTGCAGTATTTTCACATTGCCATCCACCCGAACTACAGGGCTGGGGAGACTCCTGGCGCGACTCATGTTCACAAGGTTTGACGGAGTTGTTTCTAATTTGGAAAGCTGAACACAAACACGTAACATTTATTTAATATAACAAAATTGAGGTCACTAAGGAGTGGGACATAAGCCATACTCACAACACTGACTTCAAATTGGAATTAGGGTTTACAGTGGCTAAAATCTAAGGTGAGCACCTACGCTGTCATCGCTAGGGCAAAACCCACAAAGCTTGTCTAAAGAGAGCGAACACAGCGGTTTGGGAAGGCACCTGCTTTACATTAAGAGAATAAAAGTCCTGTGACAATCCAAGAGAAGGTGAGGAGGTCTGTCAATAGATGTTGGTAGATCTAGGGCACTTGTGACTTTTAAAGTGAAGGTAAGCTATGAAAAGATTGATAGACTATCTGTTCATTAACGTCTTGAATACGTAGTGGTGTTCCAGCTGAAATGTCTGCACTGGTCAACCAAAGTTACGGCCCACATTCCACGTACCAGACTCTGAAACGGTTGGTTCCAACAGCAGAGGACTGGGCTTGTTGACTCACATACCGTCTCACTGAGCGATGACTAAAATAATTCCTTTCGGTTTTATTATCTGCAGAGTGGGATGAACAAGAGACTAAGCACAGTGTTTGAAAAATACCCCCCGTATGAGGAAAATGATGTGCTTTCATTTCTGGCTGTGTAGAAACAGACTATTTTGAATCTAAGTTTGTTTTCCAGTCCTCAGAATTACTTCAGGTTCATGAGAGTGTCAAGGTGACACTCTCAATTGAAGGTTTTTTAGAAAAGAAGCTGAACTCTAAGATAGGAAGGTTTGGGAAACCATAGTTTGAGGTCAGTAAATTGCAAAAAATAAGGGTGATAGTTTTCAAGTAAGGATAGCTACTGGTTAGCCTAAAAGGTGTTCTGATTCACTTCACTCTCTTTACAGCTTCTGAGATCCTTCATTCTTAACCTCGCAGTGGATCATTGCAACATCAGCGAGAAATTATAAATGGCTGTATCCTGCAACGGGCATTGATTCCAGGGGATATTACTCTACACAAACTTCTGATGTGAGCCATAGTACTTATTGATTTCAGCAGCGTCCAAATTACTTTTCTTGTAATATTGACTTTTTTCTGCAAAAGCATATACATGTGAGCAGAACGGCCTTCACATTAAAGAGTCTGGCTTTCAAAACAGTTGAAAACATTTCTGTGCTGCCCTTCCGAACCCTGAGCAGCGTTTCTGAATCACGTGTAACGCATCGGACCGTGTGCAGCAGAGGAAGCAGGCTAAAGAAACCACGAGCCAGAGCCTGTCCTGTGGCTCACGTACGGGGTTCCACCGAGCTCCCTGCAAGTGGAGGTTTTCAACACCTCTCCTAACTGTGGGGCTTGTGCAGGCGTAGAGATACAGCTTTGATAGTTTAACTCAACACATCCTGACTTAAAACCCTTGCTGTGATTCCCTGCTCTCTCTTCTGTTTACAGAAATATAAACCCTAGAAGACTGGCGCGCCACAAACAGAAATGTAATTTCTCAAGACGCTGAGCTAAGGCCGAGCCGAGTGACGATGTCTCAGCTGCGCCCAGGACCGAGACAGAGGATGTGACTGAGCTGGGGACACTCTGAGCCTCTCCAAGCCAATGCAGACTGATGTTCTTGCCCCTGTGGAGAGGGGCCGGCGCTGGGGCCGTGTGCGTGTGGTGCAATGCTGTGTTCAGCGCGCCTGCCGGTGCCGGCGGGAGGCACGTCTGACGCATCTCCAAAGCAGCTCTTCGCCTTCCTACCACCCATAACAGGGTCATATTTTCCTCCAGCCAGGACGCTGCCTCTTGACCTTCCCTCTCTTCTGTTCCCTCCTGCCAGCTCCCCGTCGGATCCTGGGATCATACGCCAGCCAGCGATGGAGGCTGCTTCTCCTTTGCGTGGCTGTAGGGAGCGGGACTGCTCCTCCTTACCCTTTCTACTGTTCTGAACACTTCACTCATTTTTATCCCAGGTAAACATGTGGCTGTGACCAAACCTGGAAGGCATTGTTTTAACGGGTGGTCACATGCCCCTCGTCTTTGTAGGGAGACACAGCAAAGGGAAGACAGCTGACCACAGGAGGCTGTGGTTGACATGAAGACTCGGGTACTCCATGGTTGGGTTTTTTGGTGTTTGTTTTGGTTTTTAAGAGGAAACACTCCAAAGAAAACCTCCTAACATGAAGGATGCCCCAGCTGGGATTCCCTTTCACGCTGTCCTGAAGCTGGGGCGCTCTCTCATGTCTCCATGCCACACAAGGCAGCATTCTCCTCTCTCCTGGGCCCCGGCTTTGGCAGGCAGTGCTCTACCAGTCGCCACTCAAAGAAGTGAAGGTATGCTCAGTGAAGAGGGAGCATTCAGGGTTCCTCTTATATATAGATATGTATATGTATATATATGTATATATAATGCATTCCAGCATTATAGATCAGGGTGTATGGGAGAGCTAACATTTATTTCTGGGGTCTCTAAAAGGGCTCAATAAAATTCATGTATTGTGACAGAACAATAACAATGGATCAAAATTCATTATTATGCTAGAAGGATGTCTGGACATGTAAGCTTTTCTTTCAGACTTTGAAAAAGCTTTATGGATCTCAGTTTCCTGGGAGAGACTTTGTAGTAAGTACATAAAATGGAAAACGGAAGGCAAACTTGTGAAGAACAGACATCAGGAATTAACAAAACTGAAGCTTTGATTGCTTTTCTTTGTTTGTTTCTACGTTTGATCAAGATGAAGCACAACCAGCAGCCAAATGAAAAAGGAACTCAATGTGTGTGTTCTAAGCAAAATATTACATTTACTCCAATTTGGAAAGATCAACTCAAGTGTGTCATGATTTTGTGATGTCGGTAACATTGAGGTAGTGATGCAGCACAAATTAGACACTTTTCAGTGGTTCCCAGTGACAGGACGAGGGGCGATGGGCACAAGTTGGAACACGGGAAGTTCCGTTCAAATACACGGAAGAACTTCTTTACGGTGAGGGTGACAGAGCCCTGGCACAGGCTGCCCAGGGAGGGTGTGGAGTCCCTTCTCTGGAGGTTTTCAAGCCCCGCCTGGACGCAGCCCTGAGCGATGTGCTCTGGGCAATCCTGCTTTAGCAGGGGAGTGGGACCAGATGGTCTCTAGAGGTCCCTTCCAACTGTGCAAAATTCCGTGATTCTGTGATCTGTGATGCTCTAATCAGCAGGGAAGGACCTACATGCCTAAGAGGAGTTAAAATACCTTTAAATGAGGGGACTAGGAGGCCAAGAGCCACACCACGGAGCCGCTGCTGCGAGCAGGTTTGTGCAGAGAGGCGGCCCTGCGCGGGACCAGCTCTGCCGAGGGATGCGGTCCCTCACACCCTGCGCGGGGCCACTGCACCACTCTGTTGTCCTCACAGATCCACGGCTCAGGAAGCAGCTGTGTTTTTCCAGGCAGTTCAGAAATAGGCTGAAGTGTGGTGAATATAATTTTTTTCTAGGAGAAAATGGAAATCCTGAGGTTTTATACACGAATTCATTTGTTTGTCAAACCACTGTGATACTATCACAGAATGCAAATACATATTGCTGGAGGGAGAAGACATCTGCCATGGATGCTGCAAGCGGAAAAGCTGAAAAGAGCTGGAACAGCATCTCCCCACTTCTGCATTTAACTAGTCTAGCTGGGTATCTAGTGAAAGAGCGAGACGCTGTGCAATTACTGCCATGCTTGCTAGAGAAAGGAGGAGGTTCTGTACCTGGTACAGAAATTTCATGAGAGAGGAAACCTTTAAAAATACCTGGAAAAGCGAGCTATTGCCACATTTGCAATCTTTTACAGCTCTATAAAAGCTGGATAGGATCAAGCTTAGGGAGAAAGACAAAATACTTGCTATTTAAATGTTTGCTAGTGAAAGACATGTATTATATCCAAGATGCAGTACAGGAATATAGATTATGACCATGCAGGAAAAATATCTTTTGCCTATTGCAAAATGTCATTTAGCAGGAAAAGTGTACATAGAATCTATTGAAAATTGATTTGCTAATTCAAGGAAGCTATTGCAATTGATTTTCAGAAAGAACACACAAGAGGAAGCAGAAAAACACCGGTTGCATTCAACAAGTAAAAAGCAAGGCTTTTAGAAATTAGCATCACAAACATAGATTTTTGAACAAACTGTGAATGTGGAGAAAGATTCACAAAATGCTTTAGCTAAGTGAAAAGCTTCCAGCTACTCTGAAGATCAAGTTTTTCATACACCAGTCGCTATGCCTTCACGGCACATGGCTTTTGAAGGGCTGAGCAAATTAGAACATAAAAGCGTATGAATGTGGACACAACAATGCTCACGTGATATTTATCAAAATGTTGACTGATCCAAGTAAATTCAGGAGAGTGAAAAGTATGTGAAAAAAAGAAATGAAAAAGTTGGCAATGGCTTACATGATGAAGGGAAAATGAAAGTAATATTGATGGTCTCAAAAAAGCGTAACTTGCCCATATTAGAGCTGTAGATATGAGCAAGAACAGTCAAGTGAGGAACACAAATTTCACCAGATAATAGCTTTTAGGACAGAAAAAATTTAAGGTCTCCCAACCAGGACTCCCACAAATCACTGTCTTCAAGATTTCTAGCTTCACCTAAACCCGAACCTTGGGATGATAAATTTAATCATAAAAGTGTAGTGGGTTCATACAATGTAGCCATGACTCCTTTAGTTTATATCTAATCTGATTTTAGCTCCCATATATACTTTCCATCAAAATATTTAAGTGATTTGAGTATGACATGTGGAATTGTTTTGAGACCCCCACCAGATGTCAAATGAAAATATTAATCAAATGCAAGGCTAGAGAGACTCTTGAAGGCTGTACCCTGGGTTGAATGCAGGCACACGAGTCAAACAAAACTACAGGCTTCTCTGTGGTCTTGGTTCAAATTTGACCTCTGTCAGTACGGACAAAAATTATCACCATTTCTCAGTGAGAATAAAATGTACCGAGCCCTAGCTTCAGCTTCAGTCTGCTCAAGGATGGTACAGACCTTGAATAAACCCAACTTGATGATACACATAGTCAAGACCTGAGTTGACAGGTTTTGTGGAGAAGCCAAGAAACGAATAAACAGACACTTCCACCTGATCTATCCATGGCATGCATAAGCCTTTCTGACAAAACAATGCTGAAATGCCCATCTTGGGGCTGAGTGAACGGACCTATGTGAAAGCCGGAGGTAGTCTCTGGAAGGGTTTTGTCAGTCTGGTACCATCAGTGAACACTACAGTTACTAATTTTTCTTTTCTAAAGTGAAAAATATAACCCACAGAAATAAGGCTTGGAAGGAACAGCTCACAAATGCTATTGTTGCCTTAATGGCACTTGGAAATTTGAAAACCACAGATGAGAAAGGAACTCTTAAGCCTCTGTTTTGAGAAATACAGCAAGAGAAACCTGATCTGATCTGAGCTGACAGAAGTTCAATGAGTTCAGCAGAATCAGAAATTAATTGTCGTCTCATAAGGTGAGACACAGTTTGAAATGGTGAGGCCAAGCATTGTTCTCTTCATGAAACCATGGAAGGAAAAACCCAAGAAAAGAATCTGAAGGGTGTAATCATCCTGGCTTTTACAAAAGCAAGTAGTTCTGCGGGCCTGCCAGATGCACGGGCTTCTCCCTCACGGGGCAAGAGCCGGGCAAAGCACATGCACCACGTGTCCCTTTCCCAGAGAACAGGGCCATGAAAAGATCCTTCTGCCTTTAACACACTGCGGGTTTAATGAAAGGCAACTGCTATTTTAAGATTTCATAAGGGATTTTATAACAAAGAGGAGTTGCAGACACCATCCCCATCACCACCAGGCTTCCATCCTCTCTTTCATCTTTCTCCCTAAGCCAGCTCTCAGAAACTTTCACAGATAGTTAGAGCCATCAAATGAAGGTTACTGGCTCAAAGGTTTGGTCCAGCCATGTTCAGCTGTTATGGCTTAAATTAAATGGAAACTAAAATGGTCTCTTTTTTATTAAAGTGCTATAATCATTGTGGCTGCGATCCTTCACCGCAGTATCAGCAGTAATAAGCTGATACATGTCACCATTGCTGATAGCTGTCAGAGCTCCTTTCTCCAGGACTGGAAAGCAAAATAAAACGCCCAATTATTCTCAAAATGGAAGGATAACCCCCTTTCCAGGGTAGAGACATGAAACATTCATTTTTTCTCTGTCCTGTCAATCCATATTGCAGATTTATTTAATGCATTATGTGCACTGAATTAGATTTCAGAACTCACAAAGGGGGTTACAAGCTATGTGAAAATTTAAGGTAAAAAATGTAAGGCTCCTGTGAAGCCACTAGCAAAATTTAACACAAGAGGGTCAGAATTTCACTCTTGGTCTTTCTCTTCAGCTGTCGTAGAGATTTTAATCTAGTAATTATGCCTGTGGGCTGACTGGGACTCGTGCTGAAAACACGACTTCTGCTCTCACACTGAAAAGTTTCAGAAGTTAAGCTACTCTCAGCACCACGCATCAACTGCACTGACGTCCTTATAGCAAATTATCTTCTGACCCTCACAAATGTGATCTGGTAAGAGTTCCCTGAGGCAATGATATGCTTTTTTGCTCTCTAGTGAGATGCTGTTTTGGGTTTTCTTTTGTGGAAAACATGATTTAAAATCCTCCAGTGCAGAACTAATTTTCTTACAGCCAGTAGTGACAAGGCAAAGCTGAACCGTAAGGTTTGGATGTTTGTTGTCCTGAAACAGTTCCCCAGACCGCAGCGCTCAGAGACGGGGCTCTGGGCTGGCATCACGACTGAGGGAGAGCTGCAGCTTCAAAAGAAAGCATCTTCCTCTGAGCTCCACGCTTCGGTGGCCCGACGGGAAGCTGTGAAGGGATGAGGTATGTGAAGGGGATGCAGAGAGAAAGAGGAGGATGTGTGAAGTCAGGGTGTGGGGTGAGGAGAAGAGAACCTTGCTGTAAGGAGAACAGCTGGTGGGCATGGCTGGGAGGCAATGGAGAGGCCACCAGTCAACTACCACCATGGAAAAAAGAAAGAGGTAGTAAGAGGCCGTCCTTCCAGCCTGTCTTTTTTTGTAGGTCAAGATCCAGGTCGCTTTCTGCACAGTAAATCCTAGGGAATACACCTTATCCTTTAGAAAGTGGACACTCACTAAGAAGGTCTGGCCTAAACAGATGTTTTTTCTGTCACATTTCCAAAACCCTCTAGGACTGGTGAAGCCATGCCACTATCAACAGCTATTTTTTTTTTTTTTTTTTTTGAGAAAGAAAAGTTAGTGTAGAAAAGCTCTGCCCAGTGCCAAGCTTTTCCTTGCAATTTAATGTACTAAACATTTGTAATATCAGCAGTTTCTCTTTGCTCTTAATCCAGACTTTGTCATACAAGCTGGGCGAGGGCCCATTTGCCAAAGGAGGGAAGGTATCCAGGTAAAAACTCTTAGCTCCTTTCAGGGAGCTGTAGAGAGCCTCCATACAGTCAATATACACAGATGAAAATAACACATCAGCAATATCCTTCTAAACATCATACATTTATCACATCCACACAGAAACACCATATCTGCACATTTAAATAAAGTAATTGAGCATGTACTTGGCAATAGTTTACAGCAGCCTTTTTTATGTGCTTGTAGCAGTTTTAACATGAGCAGATGGATGCACTCATACATTGGAGTAGATGAATAAAGCAAAGTGTGCTAAAATTTGCAGTCAGATATAAAGCAGAATTTGTGCCAATACTGCTAACCTAGGACACATAAATCCCAGAAGACTGGCTTGAAGTGATATGGTTTGTAAGACTGCATTTTTCATAAAAAAAATAAAGAAATGTGGAGTTTCTTTTGCATTAGTGATCTGATTTTCTTCTTCAGTCTGCAATGATATTTTTTCCTGTGTAACCACAAACAGATTTATTCTTTCATTTTAAAATTGCGGCTTCAAGAGCAGGTACTCACTTTTGAAAATGCCCTTTTGAACCCAAAGCTCTTGGGAACTGAGAGAGAATTCAAAACACTATCATCATAAACATGCCTGGCTCTCAGATTTGCCACTATGGGCCACTGCCAGAGACAAGACACTTGAGTTGATTGGGCTTCAGCTTGTCCCCCCGAGACTGGTGTTATATATATCCACACACCCTGTCCCTGTTATGCTTCAAATCCCAAGAAACCTCACATTTATAAAGGATAAATACTACATTTGGAGTCCCTCCCTTCATAGATCTCCTTTGTAGAGCCGCCACTGTAGGTACACTTGGAGCAAGACACCAGAACCTTTCCTGTGTGCAAGCCATGCCGTTCTCTTGGACATGCCAACAACGCTCTCCAGGGAATTCCTGCTGCCTCACATTTTTTCAGAATTTCATACCAGAACCCTGAACTGGGCACAGTCTCACAATCAGCTTACTTCTTTGCTCAGCAAAGGCAAAAATCCAGCTCCTTTTTTCAAAAGAGTGAGTGTCTTTCACAAGGAATCTTTCACTGCAGCTATCAGCATCACTAAGAAATGAAAACTTACAGCAAGAGGAAGGAAAATGTTATTTATTCTATCACCATAACTCTATAGGATCGGTCACTTGAGATATAAACAAAATGAGTATTTCTGTGATTTTTCTGAGAACAAGTAGTTAAGCTAGTGGCAAATGAAGAGGTGTATGTCTGACGCTGAAGAAAACCTATTTTGCAACTCACTCCATCCTACTTCAAAAGAATTCTTTCTGTAGCAGCTTTCTTGTCCCAGGGCTTGGATATATGAAGGAGCTATTTCCAAGCAAACTACTGCGGCTAAAAAGTGCAACAGCTGTTCAGCACTAACTTTCTCTGCCTGGCTGCTCTTCTTTAAATACGCCCGTAGGTAATTTTGGTTAGTCCCCTTCCAAAGCCCAGGTTCGTGCAGAATGGCTAATCTGAGTGACTTCTGACGTAGACATGACACTAAAAAATTCCGCTCAGTAGAGAAGATATTTCCTGCCTCTAACAAAGCCTGAACATCAGTGGGCCAGATGCGAGAAAATACCAGGTTTTAGCAGTTGCATCCTTCAGTGACAACTACAGTTCAGCAAATGTGACTCATAGTGGTTTGTATAAAAACTCTGAGGATTTCTTCAATCCAGTTTCATTTCCAGAGGGAAATGTGGATAACCGACTCACATAGACTCTCTCCTGCTTCTTTGCCAGTGGCACTGCCAGCTGACTCCTGGCTGGGATTTACCTGCCACACCTCCATGAGTGTCGGCTTTGGGCACTCCGCCTAAACTGGACGGCGGCTCCCCTGCCCGTCACGAGCATGGCTCATCCAAGGCTCCTCCCTTTTCAGACAGGCACCTAAAACAAACTGGAGGGGTTGCCTTCTGAAGGCTTTCGCATTTCTGCATCAACCTCCAGGGACCAGAGACTAGTTTAAATCAGGCACTTCATTCTTAGAGGGACAAAGGTAGGTAAAATGAATAAATTAATGTTTTGGATTAAAAAAATTATACTGGGGAAATATACTAGATAGCATAAATTGTATAAAGGCTATCCCACAGGACTAATGCATGCAAATAGGGTATAAATATTTTGTAAATTTCAGATAAGATATCTGTCAGTGAAATTATTGTAAGGATGAAGTTGGCTACTGTCTGTTAAGTCTTCCAACTAAAATGTATTAAAGCCTCCAGTGGACATGAAAGCATCGTGCCCCAGTTCCCCAGTCCAAGTGACGCAAGCAGACCTTCTGCCAAGCTCCATCAGTGCTAACGAGGTACCGCACAGGCACAAGAGTCTGCGAGTACAGGCGAGACCGCAGACCATCGCTGCTGCTTTCAGGCTTCATACTCCCTGAATTTTTAGGATAAAGAAAGAAACTTACCTGTTCAAATCACGATGTATGATCGGTTGTGTGAGATTGTGGAGGTACTCCATGCCTTTGGCAACATCTACAGCAATGATTAATTTAGACTGCAGGTCAAGAGTTCTGCAGTGTGAAAAAAAAAATATTACTCAAGGTTAATAAACAGACAATAATTATCTGGAAATTACTTTTATCTGTGAATCACGGAACCTTTAAAATTGTTTTAATGTTATATAATTTATGTAACGTAAAACATATATATGTATATAATGTAAAATAATGACTTAATAAATATTCTGTGAATACTTATTAATTTGTATGCCCAATAATCTGAATCAAAGCTAAAATTTTTCTAGTGTGTTCTGTTCTCTATTGTTCTTTACTGAAACGGATAACATTTACATCAGCATAGGTTTACTAGTCTTCCGAATTCTGTACCACAAGCCCCAGCAGAGAACAAGCAGAATACCTCTTCTGTTCATGAAGCAGCGAGAAGAGCGAGCCTCCAGAAATATACTGAGTGACTATCGCAAACTGACTGGGGTCATCTAAGCAAGCTCCCACAAACTGGATGACACACGGATGATTCAGTCGGCAGAGAATGGAAACTTCGCGGCAGAACATGTCCACGTCAGATTTGGAGCAGTAGGTATTGGCACGATAGCTTATAATTTACACAAGAGAAAACAATAAGGCAAAAACATAATAACATATGGGTTTTTTTAATACTTCAAACTAGGTCATTAGCCAAACAAGATGGAAAAGTTTGATAAACTTACCGTTTGATTGCGACTATTTTATTTCTGCATCGTCCCTTATATACTTTTCCAAAAGACCCTAAAATGGTTCAAAATAAATAAGCACAACGAATATTTATTACGATCATCAGACATTTAAAATGGATGCATTCTTATTTCTGGTACCTGAGCCGATAATCTCATGGAACTCTATCTCAGAGAGCTGAAGATGGAAATGTGATGGCAAACCAGCACGGAGGAGAAGGACATCTGCCTTTTCTGCAAAAGAAAACACTTACCCTATTTGTAAAATGCAGGGTCATGGAGAAGGACAGAATATAAGCTTTTCACTTCACAAGACTATTGCACAGTAAAAGCTGATTTTCCTCCTGTAAACCGGCTGACCGGTAATCCTGCTCCCTTTCCTTTCACTAACCACAGTAAAGCCCAATAGCAGACAAATACTGGCGACACCACAGTTGCCTGGGGCATCCCTGGCTTTGAAATCTTATCACTGATGAGCACAGTCCCATAAGCATATTCTGCCTGCATCATGTGATGGCTGCATAAAGTTCTTTATACGGAGAATTAGTTCCCTTTTTCCTGTACAGCTAGTGCTCGTTACTAACGCAGGGGATGTTATTCCAGATCTGACTGACTCTTTACTGACATGTGGAATCTAAATTTCGCAACTTAATTTAGTTAGCAAACATCTCTACCTTGTTGATCTTTTTGGGTTATTACTATAACGTTTATCAGAATATTTCTAAATGGAACATTTCAATGCTGCTATGTAAAGGATGTAAAGATTTGATTATATCTAGAGCGAATATTCAAAGCGGAATATTGACAGCACCACAAAAAATGAAATATTTTAAAGTAAAAATATTGCTCTGAATGTTTTGTCTATATGTGTTTCAGGTTAACGTAAATTATTTTTGGACAGAATGTTTCTTGTAAAGAGAAACAGGCATTATATGGTGGAATTCAACACGATATTTTTTGCATTCATGGATATGTGCATATTTCATTAGTACTAATTCACAATCAATCACATCCTTTTTTCCAAAGACATAAAAACAAATACACTTTTTAAAGTAAATGGAAATAAGATAAATACAGGAATTATCATGATGCTGATCAACAAGGCTAAATATATTGTTTGCTAAAATTATCCTAGGGAAATAGCTGTTACTTATGCACATCATTGCAATTCTGAAAAATGAAAATTCCAGGAATCATGAATCTGGCATCGTATGTTTAGGCTGACAAACACCTTGGGTAAAAAGACCATAAAAGTTCAAGTTTCTTCTCGCCATTGAAAGTACCTTTAGTCATGCTTTTAATTTTTCCTAGAGGGGACGGAACAGACACATAGGAACCATCTGAAATAGAAGAAAAGAATGAAATCGTATGGAATTCAAAGACACTCAGTATAAGCCTGATAAATTAATGTAAGTACTGATGAATTAATGAGGCAATGATTGTTTAAATAATGAATAATAAAGGGGTGAAAATACACACAAGCACACACATATGATGGTGACTTTATATTGCTGCGTTCTTGAAAGTAATTTGTATATAACTTCATTAAACGCTGTAGAACCATACTGACTCCCACTGGTTTTAAAGGCAGCCAACGCAGCCTTTCCTATCAGCTAGATTTTGTACAGGAACTCAGATCAGATTCACAAATTCCAGCAACTGGGCTGCAAGTGTATTGCACCGTCTGGTTCACTGATGAGATTTTCCAAAAGACCTCAGCTTTCTCCATGGACCAAAAATTTCATGTCTTGTTTTTCTGCATAAGCGGCAGCTGAGTTCTTTTAATAATCAGCATTACAAAACCTGTCTGGGTGTGTTAATTGCTTGCCAAAATAAATTTCTGATACATGCAAAACTTAGTCCCCTAAAGACTGACACACCCTTGAATTTACACCCCTAAACCAGGAACAGGTCAAGCCATGTAGGAGACAGATTGATCCTGCGGCTGACCGCAGGGTTCCTCCTGGTTCCACGGCCGGAGGAGTCAATGGCCCGGAGAAACCACCAGGAATCACGCGTTCTCCCTCCCTGCAGGCAGCCTTCTCAACACACTGCACAACGTTCTGTTTATCTAGCCACTTGCGTTAACACCCTTCTTGGCACTTGTCATTTAGTTGCCAACACAAATGAGTATTTTTGTAGCAAAAAGGATAATTAATTTTCCCTAAGGAGGAATTAGATATCCAAAGATACTAAAAAATATGAAGGAGACAGAGTATAGAAATATACCAAATGTCAGCAATCAAAGAAACATCAGAGCTAGACAACACAAAGCGAATGGCTAAGCAAGGCATTAAGGATGTAAAAAGGTATGAGTAATGATTACCGGGGATTGATCTTCATCCCACAGCTTTTAGCTTTTTTTTAGGGAGAAATACAATGCGACAACTCTACTTTAAGATAAAGGAAGAATTTTGATGTAAATAGAAGGTATCTGGAAAATGGGGATTCTCATGACGCTAACTTTCTTTGTGCCAGACAGAACTGATCCGAAGTCCCCTGACACCTGTGGAATGTCCCCAGAGGCTTCAGCAGTCTTTGGATCAGACCCTTCAGTTAGAGAACAGAGTGATTTTTCAGACCATACCTCCTCCAGGTTGTGAGTATTCGTTACAGGGTGATTCATCTTGAGGTCTCTTATAATGCTTCAGAAGGGTCACAATGGCATCATGACCTAAGGAAGAAAGAGGAAATGTATGGATTTGCAGGTAAACACAATATTCTTTTTTTTTGTTTGAAATTGATTTATACAAAATCAGGGTTTTTTAAAAAAAATGTACAATGTGCCTATAAAACATGTAAACAAAGATAGAGTGGCGCTGATCTGAAACATACTATGGTTCTTAACTGCAGAAATATAGGGAAATACCTGACAACAAAACAAGCACGTTATTTTCATGAGTCCACCTAATGCTAAAATGTGATATATAGCAATAGAAAACCCTGCTACAGAGATCTACAATGGACACTGCCAATAGTCTTCAATAGGCCTTACAAGGACAACCAAAGCCTGAAAACATTTCAGTCCTGGTGTCCTAAGCCGGACAATATTTGTGCACTCTACGGCTGTAGGCAGTTGCTCTACTCCTCATCCTCCTGTGCAAGGAACCAGAAGAGAGCAGTGTCTGCGCAGCTTGATCGTGCTCTCGGATGCTGGATGCACAAAGTTCTGCTTGGCAACATTCCAATTTCTTTTCTAAACTTTTCAAATATGAGTTTTCCGCCAGTAATTTTATACAGAGTAATTTGCCAATATCAGGTTTTTGAAAGGCCGTTGAAGCCCTAGATTTTTCACTACTACCCTATTGAATACAAACTTTCTGGCTTACAATAAGCCAGGGAAAGACCAGCAAGCCGACAAGTTACGGAAAGGTCATTTTCTAGATCTTCTAGGGTCCTGCAAAAACTTACAACTCCAGCTCTTAAGGGTGCTAGAGGACAGAGATGAGGCAGAGGCTCTTCTGCTGACTCTCACCCGGCTGTCAGAAGCTGCCTTCTAGAGGAGAGAAGCCCTGCTGCCTCCCCGGGCTGCCAGGGCACGAGCTCACACCAGAGAGCGTCAGCATGGTGGAACCATCCTCTAAAGCACAGGAATTAAACCAAGGACAGGTTTTTGCAGATAGCAGCTTTCTGGACATGCCAACTCAGAGGATGACTGAAGTGTTATCCCTTGCGGTAACATAAATGCTAAGGCAAAGAAGGTGGTCGCTTCTTTACCAAAGCAATGAAGAGACTGCTAAATACCCTTCGACAGTCCTGGGGGTGGAGTGGCAACACCAGGAAGAATAAGCAGAAGGGTATCCCACATAGACATATGGCTGTCAAACACTGACGAAATCCATAAATGGATGTGAACATCTAAAACACTTCCAGGAAGAAATAAAGCTTTTTATTTGCGTGGGGTCAAAAACAGGACAGAAACCTGACGTGTTGCTGTCCATATAGGACATGGAAAATGCCTTGCTTTCATCCATATTTGCAAGAATTTAAGATTACTGTGTGTGATCCCTTGCTCCTCGTAATGCCTCCTTCAGTAATAAAATTACAGCTCCTCATGCACATACCAGAGGGAGAAATAGGCTTTTCTGAACAGGCGATATATTTTCTATTTTAGCAGCACATAAATACTCCTGTTGTTGAGTTTGTGTTGAATTAAACTGATGTTTAACAGAATATCTGAGAAGATAAAGAAAAGGACTGCTTTTTATAGCCCTTTGTGCCAGGAACTGGGAAGCAGATGGTGGGAGCTCTTAGTCTACAGGGACTGAGGGGTTATTTTGTACTCTTCTCTCCTTCTTGTACTGTTCTTACGGGTTTTGTAGCAGAAACTAGAAAATTGAAATACCTTTCTCATAAGCCCACATCAAACAGGTCTGCTCATCCTTTTCTCCACTGGACCTGCTGGGATCACAAGCTACCAGATTCATATCAGCTCCGTTATCCAGTAGAAACTGTACAAGTCGAATATGACCGTGGTAGCAAGCACAGTGTAATCCTAGAACATCAGAGAAGCGCGGGAAGCACAACTGTCAGAACATCGTGACAGGACTTGCAGCAACAACTATAAAGCACAAATTGATTTCCTCGATAAAGGAATATATTATCAAAAAAATACCTGAGGCAATAGGTGAAAATAAAATATTAACGCTGCAAGAACCGATCTATCGCCTGCTACACAACATGTCAGCATTTACTCTGCCACCTGTAAATCACATTTAGTAACTTTGTATGTGAGGAAAAGCAAGCAGAAACAAAGAAGGCGAGTTTTTCATCCCCTGCAGGAGGGACATGGAGGTGTGCAGCCATCAGACGCCCTATCCTACACGCCCAGTCCCGAGCAGAGGAATACTTGGGCCCAATTCTTAAAACCGTTCAGAAGCCTAACTATGGGAGAATCAGTTTCCATCGGGTTTTGTTACTCACATACAAGCTAACGAGCCTGACACATCCCCACTGAACTCTTGTCGCTTCCCTGCCTGCCTGCAAACCTACTTCAAAAAAGTTGAGATCTGCCTGAAAGGTAATTGGATGCTGATCATCAAATTATCATGAGAATTGCCCCAGAAATCCTGATTGTGTATACGGCTTCCAAATGTTTTGGTGCTGGTATATGCGCTCATCCACAATAAGGATGACAATGTTACCTGTATGTCCATCCCTTCCCTGGTGATTGATGCTTACAACATTCTGGTCAAGAAGAAACTTTACAAGTTCTATGTTCTTTCCATAGGTGCAAGCACTGCAAAAACAAAGGGCAAAGTCAATGCTACAGTCCATAAAAGGACAAATACTCTGGGTAGCCAAAAACTTAAAAAGAATTACACAGAGATAAAAAAGTAGTAATAGAAGAAAGGATCTTTAGAAATGTGCAAACACATGACTAATCCACCAAAGCACATTAATTTCTGTCACTTCAGAAACATTATAATTATTCTTGTATAAATTAATTTTGCACAGTTATGCAAAAGAATACAGCTAGTTTTGCAAAGTGTCTCTTAAATAACACTTTATAAACTTATAGCATCATGACCAAACTGTTCTGCCACCTCATTTCTAATTTAGAATATCTAGACTCCAGCAGGTTTCTAGGCAGAACAGGCCCTAACTCGGCTTCCAAACCGGACAGAAAGAGAAACTGTTATTTATACGGACGTGTATAAACCTTTCCTACCTTGCTCTCTCTCCCCCCACCCCCTACAGACATGTAGATGTCTGTTTCTACATCTTACTTCATGTCCTCTCCTCTATCTCCAGATGCAAACTTCCCACCCGCCCCGAGCTCAACGCTCGCTTTGTTCCTCAGCCGGCTGCTGGGGAGCCATCGGTTATTTTGGGTGATGTACTGCATGCACGTGTAAGTGGAATTCCATTGATAACAGCGTTTTAAACAGCTCACCTGTGGAAAGCGGTTTCACTGAATATATTTTCTTTAGTGAGACTTTCCGTTCCCGAGAGCTGAATTATTTCCTTGACAACCTCAAGCTTTCCGTTGTAACACGCGCTGAAGATGAAGTCAGCAAAGAGTCGTTAGCAACACCAGCTTTCTCATTAGGCCCAACCCACGTGAACCAGCTTCTCCGCAGGACTCACAGGTGTAGAGGTGTGTCTCCGTAGATATTCACCACGTGGGGCTGAACTTCGAAGCTGCTCTGCAGTAAGAACTTTACAATTTCATGGTGTCCGAATCGGCAGCAGAAGTGCAGAGGGACGTGGTCTTCGTTGTCCTGAGCATTGACTGCCATGTGACCCAGGAAGAGACCAGAGAAAGTGTATTATACTTCACATAGCTTGTTTTGAGTATTTAGCAACACTTCGTGTTGTGCATATATGTTATAAAATTTCCTGCTAAAATATTTATGGTCCTATTTCTTTAAAATAGAAATTTCTGTGAGCTTTCGTATATCAAAACTACACTACTCAGTGTCATCTGTAGTATACTCTGAAGATGATTTTTTGGACTTAGGGTGTAACTGCTTTCTTCCAGTAGCAGATGTACTGAATGTTTCGATGTAGCTTGCCATGAAGGAATCAGGAGTTATAAACGACCCTTAGAACTAACAAGTGCTGTCAGTACACTAGAATGTGAAGCAAAAGTAAGACATGTAGTTGCTATATGTAAGAAAGCAATCCACTGAATTATTCCAAATGCATGGAACAACAGTTATTAATTACAAAGACTAGGAAGAGACATACTTCATCGCTGCTCTTAGGAAAGGAAAATCCAGTTGGTTTTAAGGTTTATGTTAGCTTCCTTGAGTAGCAGAATCAAGGATTCCTGATAGAGTTATACAATGTCAAAGAAGAAATTTAAACAAAATTTAAACACCATAAGGACACATTTTTCATTATAATATAAATACGTAAAGGGCAAGAAAGGAAGAGGAGCATTCACTCCAACTTCTGGATTACCAATGTTTTCATTTTGCTGAACGTCTCTCTTCACCTGGGAGGATGATTATGTATGCACTTCACATATGCAAGAGGATGGGAGTATTCTCTGACATAACATGAAACTATATAAAAGAATGGGCAAAATTAAGAGACGTTGCTGGGCAGGAATGGTATTTATCTCTGCTGGTTCAACATAATTTCACATGGGAAGCAAACAATGTGGGATCCAAAGGTATTGTTCTGTTTAAGAGATTTGCCCTTCCAGTGTTTTATGTCACAGAATCATGCATTGTGTATGTTGCACACAACTTACATAAATATAACCAGTAAAAGTATTTTTTTCTAAATTTCTGAAGACCAATTCTTGTGTCCTTCTACCTGCAAAACCTGTTGCTTTAATCAACACACAACAGCGTAAGATTAGAAGCAAAAGAAAATGGAAACTAATTAATTTTAAATGCCTCTCAAATAAGCATATATGCACGAAGGATTTGAATTTGATGTGATTTCTTAAACTCCTGGCTAGCTTCTATTCTCAGATATTTTGGGTGAGATAGTAGGGTGCTGCAGGATAGACAAGATAAGCAAGTGATTAAAAAAAATTCTTTGGTTCAATTGGCCCTCAGTAAGACCAAGATTCATTCTTGAAGATTTGTGTCTCAGTTCAGCAAAGCACTTGGAAACCCGTCAGTAAGTGATCTGCTAGATCAAAATGTTGTTTCAGTTAGCGTGCAGAAGCACATTCACATTCCTGAAACCATCTAATTTTGACTGCTGTTGGTTTAGTATGGCAAACACTAATACTACACACTCCTTATCACGATCTTCTATTTGAAAATGATTCTGTAATAGAACAACATAAACCCAAAATCCTTGCGAGTAGTTATTATCAAGTGAACAGTGTGACACTACGGCTGCGTGTGTCCTAATAACATGACTGTGTGCGGAAGCTTCCTGGCACTTGGGCCAAGACCAGAGACCCGCTGGTACCTACCCACAGTAGCAAACCATGGCAGGGGCAGCCGCGTGCAACCCGTCTGCTGGGGAGCGTCCCTGGAGATCCTTGGCCCACAGGCGGGAGCCGTCTGAGACTGCCAGCTACCCTGGAGCACACCCGTGCCAGGGAGCCTTCTGCATGTTTCCAGGGTAGGCAATTGCATTCCAGCACCTGGGAACCTTCTTAGGCATGCCTGAAACCAGTTTGGACACACCTTACACAGCTCGCCCCTTGTCTACTGGGAAGTAAAGAAGAGACCGGGCAAGGCTCTAGGCTGAGCTCTCCGTGGCTACACAGACATACAAATACTGTTTTGATTATCCAGAAAAGGTCTTTATTCAGTTTTAAACGAGAGCGTGTGTTTCTGTGACTCTTAGTGTATTTCTATGTTTAAAGATAGAACAACCAGAACTGGTCGATATCATAACTGATAGAACTGACAAATCCAGTCCACTTATTGCAACATCGAGTTCTCAGTTGGGCCTAGCACCAGATCTTTGAGGCAGTTTACAAGAAATTAATGGACTACTAAGGAATAATCTGTCCATTAGAGGTCTCCAAATTTGTACTATGCAGGCTTTTAAGCACAACTTTGATAAACGTCTCTCAGGAACAATTCTCTCCTGTAGCTGAGCCTCTCTGGGACAAAGGGCAAACCAAACACACTCTGAAGTTCTGCCTTCTCTTGATTTTCTGTGAGTTTAAAGAACAATGAAAATTAAAATAAATGCCCGTTTTAAAACCTTTCTGAAGTAATGCTGAATGCTCACAGAAACGGACAGTCCTTTAAAATGAGCTCAACTTGTAATTTCACTGATGTCTAGTGACAGAGAGTTCCGAAGACGAACTCTGTTTCAGGCCAAACAAAAAGAAAAAAAAAGGAATTCCTGTAACTTCCATTAAGCCTGTGGCCTGCAAATTTCATTAACTGCTCCCACTAGCCTTCCTAGCAGTCCTATATTAAAAGAAGTAAAAAAAAGTAAGTGGATTTATTTCTCTATTCCTAAAATAATTCTTCACTTTATAGATTTATGTGACATGTTAGCCTTTATTTTTTTATTAAGATGCGGTACCAGACACAGATTGATTCTGAAGTGCAATAAGTAAGAGGGGAATAAATGTCAAAGTTTTATAATAATAAATGTTGGCATTTTAGAACCCACAGAACGGCCTGAAGGACAGCTGTGGTCTCAGGGCCGTGGGCTTCTACAGCACAACAAGGCGGAGAAAGAAGGAAACACGTATCTTCTCCTTTGTTGATGCAGTTGGAAATGACATCAAATGCTTGCAAGCCATCTCCTTTGCCTCTGGAAGGATATCTAATTCCAACATGGGATGATGGTTTTAGTTTTAATTGATAGCTTTTTGATTTCTAAATGAAATATGACAGGTAAACTGGAATATTGTCTTAAAAAGAAGAAGTTCAGAGTCAAGACAAAACAGAATCAGTCAAAAACACTTTAGAAGAGAGTTGTGGCGAAAAAATTACATCATACCGATCCAGGAATTACTAAAGAAGAGTTTTCAAATTGAGATTTTAAAGTACTTTTATACTAAATTCAGGATAGATCGTGCAACTGTTATGGCAGTCAGAGACTAAAAATTCAGGTTGCCTTACAAGTAAAGAGTAAAAATGAACAAATGCTAAGGTCATGTCTGGAACAAAAAGAGGTACTGTAGAAATTATTCTTAGGACTGAGACATTACATAGTAGAAAATAACAAGAGAAACCATTACAGTAAGTAAAAGGATGAAAAAAATACAGTGAAAGCCTGTTTTAAAAAAATAAGGGAAATTGCCCAGGTCCCAGTGCGTGATAACTGTTTAATATTGAGAGAAGCATGACTGAATGTCCCTGGATTTTTAACACCAAACTCTGGTTTCAAATTTAAGATTGATTGTATTTAGCAGAGGTGATAATTATTTTCAAAGATACTTGAAAAAGAGGACCTGCAACTCTAGGCAGCTCAGTGGTCCTGAAAGCAGACAAATTTTATTAAAAGACTATAGGAATTATAAAAACAAAGGATATATTTTATATCACAGCACTTTGAAGAATAATAAAAAATAGCATGTAGCTTACGTGAAGCAAAGGAAATTTTGTTTCCTGGCCAGCAACTACTTCTCTAAGCTGGGACGTATTCTGTTTCTTAACTACCCCATCAGCCTATAAATCAGCTTTTTAAATATTATTTTTTTCTTTCATTCTGAAAGGAACAGTTTTTGAAGTCATGCAAACATCTACATTAGAAGTTCTACTTCTACGTTCAGCATTTGGGAAGCAGTTATTTCCAGGACCTCCTTGATTTCAAAGAAATGAAACATAAAAAAAGAGTGGAACACACCGACAATTCTAAATTTCCATTACTTCTTAACCTCCCCCACCTTTCATACGCCCATTCCTTTTGCTGCTGGACTGTTAGGACACCAGCAGAAGTGTGGCGGTACAATCAGCCCAGCTGGTAACAACAACAGGCAAACCCCACAGCTCTTTACTTTCAATAATCAAGTTTGCCTTCCTCCACGTACGTGGCAGGTGAGACTCAGAAACAACCAATGATTGGACGACTTGGACTTTGGTTCAGAAGTCAGTGCTCCTGAGACCCAAACACATACCCTTCTGATTCCTAAAGGGCAAATCAGTCATGCAAAAAAATCTCTATGAGCTTGGAAGATGTGAAAAAAGAAAGAAGGAAATAGAAGTTCTTAAAAACAGAAACGCGAAATTCCGTGCTAAATCAGTTTGTAAAAATCTCAAGAGAGTTAAAGCACTTCAAATGACAGAAGCTTGTAATGGCATGCTGATCTTCGGGATACATTAATGAGCTCAAAATTAATTTGGAGCTTAAAGGAATTCGGTCAATGCCTCAAGAAATGTGCTTGAAAGACCTTATGTGATTTCTGAAAATACACAGAATTTACTTAGTCCTTTTCTACGGTGTTTATGTTAAAACAAAGTATGAGATTAGCATCTGGACTGTACTTGTAACATATTGGATTTATATACAGGCATATGTAAATAAATGAACATTTGTGATGATATATGCACAGGCAGTACGCTGCTTTTGTATGTTTTTCTTCTATATTGTGGTTGGGCCGAAGAACTTTGGCTATTGTTAGACTGCGAATGTAGCTATATTTCAGCAGTATTCTGACCTTTTCAGTCTGATTCAGTGGTCACTGCTTGTCTTCAGTTGCCATGGCCCCAGAGCTGATCAAGGAGTCAGTCAGGTTATGTTGAAAGAAACAGTTCAGGTTTATGACACCAATTACTGGCCTGCACAGAATACTGCCAAAATTTCTTCAGGTTATTTCACCAATTACTTTCATTCATAGGCATTTAAGAGTTGTTCCTCAGCTGCTATATTTATACCACATTTCAAAGTGTGCCACTTTGTGAGGAAAAGTCTTCCCGCTTCCAGCCTCCTTTTTCTTTTTCCAATACTGAAGATTCTGATTGTAAAGAAAAGGATCTGAAGCAGTGTCCCAGATTCTTTTCCTTTTGGAATAAACTATCTAGCTGTTAGTGAACCTCCCACTGCCTTGTTATGGCGAGTGAATGTCTCTTCTTTTCCCCCTCTTTATTATAATTATATCAGTTCAGGACACACACATTGAAACTGAAACATCAAGAGCTCACTACTGAAAAAAGCACTTACAAATCTGAGGCATGCTGTTTCCCTCCACGCTTTCTTTACTATTTGAGTAGGATGTGTGTACTGTAGGCAAGACTCGCAGAGAATATGGTACTTTTATACTGTTAAAATCTGGCAAAGAAGAGGAAACTGCGGAGAAACACAGTCTTAACGCCACCAGCAGAGTAGGAACGATGCTGCTGTTGGCACTACTGGGCATGCTGAGCAAGGAAGAAGCCTCACGGGCTCTTGCCCTGCTATAACAATTGCTAAGGAATGCCAGCGCCTTACAGAGGCAGCACCGAAGGCTTGAGAACACAGCAGTTGTGCGGAACGACCACTCGACTGTCCTATGCCGGGGCACTGACCAGGGCAGGTTAGGAAAGAGCTGAGCCTTCAGCTCCCCTTCTTACCTTCCCCTGCCGTGCTCCGTTGGTCGCAATTCCGGAGCAGCTGTGTCCACAGCCCCGAACCAGACATCGTACAGATACTACATCGAGAAGCGGCAGCTGAAGAATGTTGATATCTTCTTGTTCTTTCTATAACATGCAGGATTCTTGCAGCAAATGCTTTTTTTTATTATTTGTTTGTTTCTTGTTTTTCTAGTTACACTTTTGCAAGGTCAAATTGCGGTATCCCTAGGCGAAACCCCAACGCCAATGAAATGAATGGAAGTTTCGCCATAGGCACCAAGTGGACCAAGAATTTGCCTTGTGTATTGTAGCTGTAAGTTATCAAGAATAACGATGTAGTCCAAAGATATATTAAAGAGCAGTACTTTTGCAAGTAATGCACTGTTCCTTTTCAAAAAGCTTTTCTTTCTCTTATTCTGAGGAGAAGAAATTGATTTCCAAATAATGTTGTTTGGTTTTTAAGAACCTCCGCCTTAATATTCATGATATGCATAAAATCTGACCTCTAAGTTTTAACACTGATAAGACTTTGTAGGATGTGTCCGCAAGCGTGTATGCACATGCCTATGGTACAACTGTCACAGCAGTGGCAAAGTACGGCTGGAGTGTGGTATGTTTTGTGCCTTCTACATTGCCGAAATGGCACAAGGAGAAGGAACAAAAGAGCAAGCGTAAGAATGCAGCAGTACTACTAGTCGCATGCTAATATTAATTACAATGGAGAATATTTTAAATTGCGGCACGTGCGAAATATAGAGCACTGAACTGTAACGTCTGTAATGTCTTACTGGCTTCAGTGTGAGATCACGTGTGAAAAGAACACACAGCTTCCTTTCACTGAATACCAAAAGCATGCTAATAGACTTTCGTATCTGTCCAACCCATTGCGTCTCTCACACACACACTCTCTCTTATAGAAGATGTCCCACAATGAAGCGTATAAAGCTGGTGTAGAATAATGAAGGATGTGCTAAGAAGATTCCATTTTCTGTAAAATCGTTTGTGAACCATTTGCAATGTCTCATCTGAATTATTTAAAATTATTTGCTGTATAATTTTGACTTAAAATCCTTCGTCTGTATCTCATTCAGTAGGAGTTCGCTATGCATTGAAGTCGTTTTGATTGGAGATACATACCACACGGGCGCATGTTCTCTTGCCAGATTAGTGTCTCAATAGTAAGCTGCCTCTGTATATTAATCTTAATTTTGTTTTCTGCTGCTGTTTTTCACCTCTAACTTATTAATGAAAAAGAATGAAAGCGAGAGGACAAACCAAGCATATTAAGAAGTGGAGAAAACTCTCCAACTGTTATATTTTTTTTTTCAGTTGCCCAAAGACGATACAATCACACACAGAGTATGTGTTAGGAAGCTAAATTCAAGATTCAAGCCCTGACTCTGTATATAAAATACAATGCTAAAGGTGATTTTTTAAAATATCTTTTCTTACCATCAGCTTTGGTTCCCTCTTCCATCAAGAGCTTTGTAATGTTGAGAAAGCCTTTGGCAGAAGCCAAATGGAGAGGCCTGTCTCCAACTTCACCACTTGCATTCACATCAGCTCCGAACTTTAGTAAGAGGTGGGTTACCTAAGTATTTCATCAAGGCTAATTAAAATATCACATGAAAATAAATCTTTTGACAATATCAGATAGAAGATTATTGCATTCGGTAATAATATATGTGGGCGTCTCTAAAGTTACAACAGGGAGAGGAGATTCAATAGAAAACTAATCTTTAAGTTACATATCTATAAAAAACATTCAAATTCTCAAAAGCAAGTGCCATTTATTCTCGCAAATGTTAAGTATGGTAAAGGACTAGACAGCAGACACATGTACTTTTTTAAATGACCAGTCAGCATGATAAAGCAAATGCCCTCAAAGCCTGCAAATGTGAGAGCCCCAGCTTCCTTTCTGAAAGTGTCTCTTATCACAAGAGCACCATATGTGGTTTAGCATCATTTCACAAGACTGTGACTGTTTGTTCAGAAGTGGCTTATGGCAAATAAGCAAACTAATCTCTCAGCCTAATAATATGCAAGGAATTTCTTAATGTCACTGGATGGTGAGGTGCATATATATGAAAAGCAGGATCTCAGGAAGGCATCCATGGTTCACACCCTTTCTGTCACTCAGAAACAGAACAGCATTTTCAATCATCTCCACATCTGGACTCTGTTCTTTCAAAAGCTTTTCCTACAACAACTCCTCAATGAACTCCAAGTAACGTCAACGAAATGAAAAACACACTCTCCTAGAGGTCAACCTTTGAAACTTCAAAATATCTCAGAATACCTGCTTTCAGCCAACGAAACATATAGGGAATGACCTGCATAAGGCAAAATAGACCCACTATTACATTTCACATAAAAGGGCTATTCAAGGCAAATGACTGGACTTCTAGATTAACCATATGTCAAATATACACTAGTAAAGGAAAGAGAATCGGGAAGTTCAATGTCAGCTTTGGTCAGAACTTCACATTATGCTTCAATAAGTCTGTGACCCGTGCGAATGAAGCAAGCACAGGTGGACTTGTCGTGGAAAATCCCGCTCTCTACATGATCATTGTTTCTGTTAGCTTAAAAGTGGCTACAATTTAGTTTGTGAATTCCAAGGGAAAACCAATAGAATTGCCATTTCATTGTTACTGGGAAGTGATGCTCACTTCCTTGGAGAGGCTTAAGATGAAGAAACGTCAAATGAAATATGCTTTTGTGTCCAAGTCTCTTTATAGGTTATCAAAGGTAACAAGACAATCATTTGTTTAAAGAGGTCTAAAGGGGATGATACCAATTTTTGCTGGGGTCTAGCACAGAGTATTAAAGTATTGAAATTTCTTGTTGATATTCAGACTTCAAGAGCAACCAGTGATTGACCTACAAGTGTAACTTCAGCACGTCAGGCCTTTTCATGGTAGGACCCTCTGGAATGTAAAGCAGAAACATCTAACACTAAACCTATTGCCCCCTCGCTGTTCCACTCAGCTTGCTGAATTTCCCCCATTTGGTTACCTGTTCATGGCCATAATAGGCAGCAATATGCAGTGGGGTGAAAAAAACCGCATCCTGAACATTGACATAAGCTCCATGCTGCAGAAGAATATCAACAGCCTAGAAGGAAAAAGAGAATTCCAATTAGAAGCATTATATGTATCTATGTGGTCCGCTAGCAAAACAGGATTTCAAATCACCAGTTTAAAAAAAAGGCAAAAAGCCCCAAACAAGCAAGCTATAAAGGTGAAGAACTGCATACGGTCTGTAAAAGTGATTAACTTACAGTACTTTAACTGAACACTGAATGTCACTGATGCTTCATAAATAAGCCTGAAAATGTTTTTGCCAGTAAAAAGGTGGCTTTATGAGGTAAAAGGCACAGAAATGACTGTCTGGAATTTCTCTGAATAACCTTTAATTTTCTCTTAACCATTATGAACAAAGAGCAGTAAACACATCAAGAGTTTTCAGAAGTAAAAAAAAACCCAACACAACACAAACTGAAAGATCCTTTTAAATGTATATGTGTGAGGGTAAATCCTCAAGCATAATTCCCCCAGTGTGTAAAGATTTCTTTGTATTTTAGAAATAATAGCCCTTTGCCTTCAATAAATAACCCCAAGTGTTTTCTTTCAAATTTCCACTTTTTTTTTTTCCTGGACAGCTATGAATTATCAAACATTTGCTTTCTGAATAACTGTCAAAATACAAGTCTGCATGAAACCACTTTGGATTATACCTTGAAGCCTAAGGGCTGCTCGTTTCTTTGAAGCACAAGGGAGCCTTCATGCACGCTGAGGGGCTTGTGCCATGATTGTTTGAGTAGTTCTACGTATCGTTTTGATGAATGTTAATTTTTGAGCCTAATGATGATGAAAGATGCTGGACCGTGACTCACCCACAGTACGGTGAGCAACTGGGAAACACCTCCCTGGCAACTGGGAGAAATGACAAAGACAGGGAAACAGCCAGCTTCGACGTACGCGATTTGTACCTGTATCTCCCCACTGAGACTTCTGCTGCTGATGCCAGTTAATGCCAGCTGCCACAATGCACATTTCTGTCAACTGCTATCTAAGCCGAGACCACCAAATCATTTCACACATGCAGCAATGGGGCCAGTCATTTAAATCCATGTCATTCTCAAGTGCTCAGAGAATGAAAACCTGTTACCAAGCAACATTACTGTACAGAGATTATTACTTTACACAATTTAAATTGAAATACATTTTTTCCATGGGACTGCCTGAATACATTTTTGTGTAAGGGCCATTCCCTGACATATTGAAGTGCATCTGTGTCCCATTGGCGTTAACCATTCCAGTATGATACCAGCTGTAAGGTCCCGCCAAGAAGCACTGCAAGGCTGGTTTGTCTCTTCAGACCCAAGGGCTTCAACAAGTCCAGCACGTCATAGGAGGTACCGAAGTGCTGCAAGGACTAAGCCCTTCTATTGAAGAAAGGCTGGAGGAGGCGAGGACGGCTGTGTTCCTATGGATTTACTCTTCAGCACCGCTCTGAGTGCAAATGATGGGAAATGTTGGCCCATTATTGTTTTCCAGAAGCTAGAGGTATCCTGGGAGCATATTAGGCAGGGACAGACGCAATTCTGATGTGAATGGGATGAGCAGGGAGCACTGGCTGCAAGTTAGATCACAAACAAGGCCCACAAACATTGGTGCTTGTCTTTGGCTGCTGTGGTGGTGCTCCAGAGACACGTGAGCTCCAAGCATGTGGCGAGGGAGAAGGTGAGAGCTGGCAGGAGTGAGAGAGCTCCTGGATGAAGGCAATCCTGGCGATGAACAGCATCCCAAGCAGCCATAGCCAGGCCCCGTGGATGACACAGAATCACATAACCATAGAGGCTGGAAGGGAGCTCTGCAGGTTGTCCCTTGTACCAGCTGAAGAACAGCTCAGTTACAGCCTTCGCGCGTGCCCTTACTGGTCGAGTGTCAATGTGCTCAGGCACTAAATAAAGAACAAGCTCAGTTACGGTTGGTTAATACAACCGGCTCCCTCCGTTGTGCATCCCTTGCCCAGACAGTTTTCAGTATACTGGTAGCTCGGTGGACCAGAGGTGGGGAACACAGAGCCAGATAGTCTGTGATTTAATGGCTTGGTCGCTTCTCAGTGATTCATCTTAGACATTTCTCAGCAAACTACTGTCATAAAACTGAAGCTGCAGCTGTTGGTTCTGAAGAGATGTCTGGACCTGTAGCTTTCACAAGAATATGGTTGAAACTTCTTTGGCTCAGTTTTATTTTAATTTAGGCATGCAGCTGTGAGGCACACGCTCGGGGATGGGACCCGACCCCAATTCTCCCTGATCTCTTTGGAAGCTGGAATTCAAAATTTAAATTTATCTATTTATCTACAGGCTTCAAGGTGGATCTTCAAGATGAAAAAACTGTGTTGAGCAATGTGGAGCCACCTCTGATGATAAACATAAAACTAGACAAATTTTGACACGTTTTTCCAGGCTGTAGGAATGGCAACCATGCTAGCTACTTTCTGATCTCCTGATAAAAAGGATTTTGTGAGTCATATTAAGCAAACTCCACTGAACCGTAGAAGATGAGAGGGGTACAGAGACAATCTCGATAGTTTCACAGACAAGCTATCTTTCTAAGAAAGTAGATGGAATCTTAGAAAGCACTGGAAGTTGTCATAGGCATTACAAGTAGGTGGGTATGCTGGGGTGATGTATAAGGACAAAATTACTTCAGAAAGTAAGGGAGGAAATTCTGATGAAAAAAGAGCTTTAAATTGTTACAGAAAGACCAAAAAAAGATTTTTATCCTCAGAAGACAGACTATGACTAAAAGTGCAGCTCCTAACACAGGGGAAATTTTCAAGTTGCAGAGAAAGCAGCTCTTGCTGACTTTATTTGATGTTGTAAAACACAAGACAGACAACATAAAGGCTTTGTCTTTTGGACAAGGGCGAGTGATAAGAAATCCTCTAAGAAAATAAAATCAATGATTATTGACTTTTTAGCAGATAAAATTTAAATGAGAAAACGACTTCAACAATTAAGGCCTCTGCACCAGTGCTAGCCTCTCTACAGCCTTACACTAAAATATCTAAAGAATCTATCATTATTTTCAGAGTTCCTTTATTAATTAAGCTATTAAGATAAAAATATAATTAGTGGCAAGCATTTGCCTAATTCCCTCCAATTTGGCAAATGTAGATATGATCAGTCATGTCCTGAAAGTGTCTTTGCATTAAGGTATTACAACTCCTAACTCTCCCCATATCTGTAAAAATTTTAGAGCAAACTCTGTACGACTGAATTAGGAAACTGCTAAAGGGCATTCTGAGTGTTTTAAACACAACTTGCTGAAGAATGTACAATTAATCGTCTTTCTTAGGAAAACACCTACTGAAATATTGAATATATGCCCTTCTGTAAGACGTGAGGACGGACACCAGACCAGCAATAAGCTTTTGCGTGTTCGTTTACCTTAGCTGTTCCAGTCAGATGAAACGCAGGTCACAGGTAAGTCACTAATGAAAGATGCAGGTATTGGTGTCTTGAGACAAAATGCTGTCCCCAGGACTGCTTTTGCGACAGGGTAGCCAAAGAATGGGATTTTGTTTATATTTTGCCGATATTGGTAGATGCTAAACAGGGAATAGTTAAAATGTTTTTGTGCAATATTACTAAAAGATAACTGTTCTGGACAAAGAGATCACTGTGAATTTAACGATACCAGAGTTTTAGAATTTCACACTTGCTTTGACATCTTCTAGCTTAAAAACGGGTGTCTCACAAATCTGCTGCACAGGACATTGTTGGGGAGAAAGCCGAGCTGGAGAAAAAGGTGGTGAAGGTTTGTCGCCGTTTTCGGACAAGTTAGCATCACCAACTTAAGGTAAGTGTCTGTACTGAGCACAACTCAATACTTTTCCACCTGAGTTTGCCAAACGCCTCCTGCTCCCAGCCGTGGGCTGTAAAAGGCTTTCTTTGCTTCATTCAGGGGATGGCTTGCTGGTAGCTATTAAAAGTAGCTATTGAATTCAAGAGTCCTGAGTTCCAGTGAGTTCCTTTGTCACTGGCCGGATCCTCAGACAGACAAATTCTGAGGATCTTTGTTGCCCTTTCTCTTACAGCTTGTGTAGTCACGTGCATTGATGCCGTGTGAGTACTGTTTCTGCATTCCTGGTTCTAGGATGACTCGGAAAATGTCTGAAAATTTGGTGCCAGATAAAACAAAGTCCTGGGAAGATGCAGCACTAGCATAAAATGCAGGGAATGAAAGAAGAAAATGGGGACTTGGTGAACCATTCAAATCAGCTCATATAAATTTAATTTTTCAAGGCTTTTTAAATCATTTGAAGGTACTCCTATTACTAGTAAAATTCCAGTGAAGACAGGAGGTGCCAAACATGCTGATGTAACATATGACTTGTAAATGAAAAGGGATTTATTACTGTAGAAAACCTAACTCCCTTTTCCCCAACAGGCCCTTGCTACAAACACATTCACACTTCAGATTCTCAGGTTTGCAGATTGCAAAAATTAAGTAGCACTGGTTCATTCTGCCTGCAACCCTCAGCCCAGTTCACACATCCATAGATGTAGTAATCTCAAAATGACAACTTTAATTTACAAAATGCAATGGGCAATGATGCTGGTTTTGCAGTGCACTAATACTGGACAACACATAAATGTGTATGAGGCACATGCATTATTTATTTAGCAGTGACCTCCCTGGGATGGAAACATATAACGTTTTCAAAACAGCAGACTTAATGAGAGATTTATTAAACTTATTTGGTGATGTTTCTAATCATCAGCTTATTTTATAATCTTTCATTATTTTTCATTCTTCCCATTGGAAACTTGCAATTTCCATTAATGGATAAAATAAGCAAACAGCATAGTTTTGGTGAAGTAAAATATGGCAGTAAGAGCAGATGAAATATTTATACGCCATGCTGGCTCAAATGAGTTGGAACATCCCATTGATGCTGATGGCCTTCAGTATCCTAATTTCAGAGAACTGACGACTCCAGTGGTTTCAGGTGTGGTGACAGAGCGAAAGCCATAGACTGACTTCAGGAAAACGGGAAACAAAGCAATTTTTTCCCCAGTTCTCCCTGTCTTTCTCTTAAATATAGCCAGTCCTTTTCTGTAGTAAAAGATTGTTGTGTAGATTGATGTGTATACCTCTACTATTCATTTATTTAATGGTATAAATAATGGTTTATCTTATTGGAACTAGGAAGATGACCAAAAATCTATTTTGTCTTTCTTAAATTTATTCCATTTTGTAGGGAGGTTGAAAAAATTACTCTGTATTTCCATAATTATTAATGAAATTGCAGACAAAATAAGCTATTTAATCTAGATTCTCAGCTATATAAAAGCTATATAAAGAAGGAAAGAAAAAGCTTGCACTTGGGCTATACGTCTTCAGTCCCCAGTGCAGCAGCTGAACCAGCAGAGTTATAGAGAGTCCCACGCCATTTATGGGGAATACTTCTGATAAAGATCTGATCGTTCCCAAGGAAGAAATAAGGGGCTTTTCAAAACCACTCACAAGAAGTTATTTCTTATCACGGTAATGGTCTTATCGTTGTCGTATTCTGACCACCCTTATTTTTCAAAAACCTCAGTAGGAGGTCAAGACATGAGACAAATTGTAGTCGTTCCTCTGACATTTGCAAGACAAGGCCCAGACATTTTAAAAATTACTTGAAACTCCAACGCAGAGAAGAGTACTTTGTATTTCCCACAGAGGAAACATTAAATACATACTCAAAAAAGTGAAAAAGATCATTAAAGAATTAAGACTCTGGTTAATACCTCTATTATAATTCCACAGAACAATTCGATATGGTGGTTCTTTATCTGATTTTTAGCAATAGGTTACACAAGGGAGGATTTCCATTAAGCTAATAGAAAGAGCTGCGTGTGCTCTGGGAGGGAACGTCATGATGTGCTGTGAGCAGAGGGATGTAACGCTGCAAGGCGAACCCCCCAGCCCCGCTCACTCCCAGCCTCGCCAGCAGGCAGACACCCCGAGAGCTGGTTCCTTCTTCCACGGGGAGAGCTGACCTCCAGGCAGAAACGGTGAGCTCGCCCTGCTCACACACTTCCTCGCGCACCAGATCCAACAGATGCTGCAGATTGATTTGTGCCCTGGTCGCTGTTGGAGCTGCTGACGGAAACACGGAAGACTAACAGCTTTTTAATTGAGTTCCTTGGTGTGACCACCCGTAAATTGTTTTAACCTTCTTTAGTTTAACCTTCTTCGCACACACTGACTCTCTAGGTAACGCAAGGTTGTCACCAACTGCACCGTTATGCATCCTGTCTTTATCAAGAAGTGCCAACATACCTGTCGGATTTGAACTATTTTGGAATCAGTGTGGAGGCTGCAATGTAAAGTTAAATTCGCCAGTATCCTCGGCTGGCCCTGGTGGCCCACAAGTCTGGGAAAGGTCCCAGCCGATGAAGTATGCACCCCCCCCCACATATACATATACACAGGCATACAGACACACATATACATATACACATAGGCTATGTACATAGTCCTTAAGAGGGTGAAACAAGAGAATGTGTATTTCCATTAGAAATGGGGGGAACTTTTACATAGGCACAACTCCTCTGCTTCCTGCGCCTTACCATGTACTCGTTACCTGAACTAGCGCTAAAACTGCTGCTCCCGTGAATGTCTGCCTCCTTCACGCACAAGTAGGCAGCCTTTGGCAGCCCAGCTGTACTGGAAAACCTCCTAAGAGCATCCAGACCTCACTGGCACTTCCAAAGGTGCTGGTACGCCAGCTGCTCGGAGCTGGCTTGCTTTACATCAACAAGCTCAGTGACTGCTTTAACTTGGGAGTTCATAAGACATGTTTTGCCGTGGACATACATAGTGGTTCTTCTTTTCTGTTGAAAACCGTACACACGCTTTGTTCTAGTCCTCCAGCCAAACTCTTATTTGAAGTGAATTTATAATTTGCTTAATGCGTAACTAAATTCACGGCTTACATGCGAGTATTAATGTCATCTGAATTTCCTCCTTTGTACTTAGTTATTTTTTCTTGCATTTCTTGATGAGTGACTCTCTTTAAAGAATTCTGATGTTTCTCTCTCCATAAATTAGTCCAGCACTCTGTATAAGTTAAAACTTTTACTCAAGCAGGGGACAAAATCTTTGATTGCTTAATGGACCCAACAGAGATAAAAAGCAAAGTACCTGAATACACGAGTACGTTTACAGTCATAAACCCTTCATTACCAAGGTAATTTTGCACACCCAGTACTTTAAGAGATTAAAAAAATAAATAAATTACACTGAGAGAGCTGTTGCCAGGGTGACAGAAATGAGATGATGTGTGAAATGACTGAACTGAGGTGGTAAATGATAAGAAAACAGATTCATGACTGACAGCAGGTCTAGAAAGGGAAGGGACTTATTTAGAGACATCTAGGGAATCTCATCCCTCTCTCCCTTCCTCTGCTCCCCATAGTGGTAAGTCTCCAACCCATAGGAGACTTATCAATATGGATGCTTGAGATTCACACTAGACTTACTCTGACAACGGTTTTCTCTGTACTAATCCAAAGTATAAAACAGCTCTAAACCAAGAACCTCTGTGCCTTTCTGAAGTGAAAATCACAGAGCTGTGAAGCAGAGCCCGTGACACCTAGAAGAGGGAACAAAACTCTTTACTCTGCTTCCTTCACACTCAGAAAGACAGTGTGTGGAAGCCACACTCCATATCCAGGTTCAGAAATCCTGACGTGTGTCAGGTGTTTCATCGTGTATCTATCGGTTAACACTTCTGATACTTCGAAAACAATGCCATTTATTGCCAAGACTTTAAAGACATTTATATAAAGGTAAGAGATGTACAAACAGGTCTAGGTCCTTTGTGCATACTTGTTCAATGCAAAAACGCACATATGTGGTTTTCCCAAAATGTACAAAAAAAATAAATGAAATATAGCTGCACTAAACGAATTCAGAGTTTCATTTTGAAAGGCATCAATCTAAAATCTATAAGAAAATGACCTGCTAATATTAGCACTCACTTATACAATTTACTGTAGAGAAAAGGAGAGCCGTACCTTATGATGACCAGCGATTGTGGCAATGTGAAGGGCTGTCAAAGCTCCGTACCCGACTTGCTGAATGTCAGCTCCACCATGCAGCAGCGCTGTTAGCAGTTCTGCATTGTCCTAAAAGGCATGTATTCACATGTTATTTCTGGGACACAGCTCTACCAGTCGCAGGGAGGGAGCCAAAGAGAGCGGTACACGGCTAGGTCTCCCCAGCTATTACATATCTGCATTTCAAGAACAGGGACGGACCACGACCCCAGGAGCACAAAGTGCAAGGAAAGGAGCAGAGGGGAGATTTGTCCCGGGCACCAGAAGTCTCTTTTGCTATACTAAAGCCTGCATCTTCAAAACCAGTCTCTATTCTGATTTTATGATGTCTTTAAAGATCTCTCAGTCTCCAAGCCATTATTAAATGCACACACAAACTGTTCAAATGTCAAAACATTACAGTACCTAACATAGAAGAAGGGCACCTGAGGAGTTCCCAGGATAAATATATAGCATGGATGCCAAATTCTGAACCGCAAGCTTATTTTTCATATCGTTTCAGTTCTTTCCAGTTATACACACAATTTTTGCTATGACTATAACTTCCAGGTATAACAGCAGCAATGGGCAATATCAAATGAGAATAATAAAAATAAAGTTGAGAAACACATTAGGAGTCATAATGCCCAGGCAATATGACCATTCATAAATTCTCCTTTACAAACAGTGAAATTAAACACAGAGATGTGAAATTATTTGTTTGGGGACACCGGCAGAACTCGCAGGAGAAACCAGGCCGTCTTTCTCTCCATTACTTGTTCTAACTGCACCAACTAGAGCCATCAAAATTGTCTTCTTGGGGAACTGCCTTTCATCATCCAGCCCAGATATGAGCCTTCTCCAATTCCTTTTCATTGTTTCCTAAGAAAAAATGCACACAACACAGGGGCAAAGGAGATGCTAAAAGCTCTAAACTCCCTCATTGTTCTCTTCCTCTTCAGAGCAGACACTAAAAGACGGGCAAAAATGAATCAATGCCAGAGAAGCAACGGTTAAAATATGTCTGTGAAAGCACAACTTTTGTTCATACTGAAATGGTTTTCCGGTTTTCAGGAAATATCAGGAATTTCTCTTTGATAATAATGGACAGTGAAAGTTTATATCACTTTTCCTATCAAATAGTTTTAGACCCTGGAGCACGGTACTTCATCGCACAATGGACTGGACATTATGCATCAGGGACGACAGGCTGAGTTTGAATTAACTTGAAACATTCCCTTCTAATTAGTGACTCGGTCCAGTCCACTGTTACGAAATGACACAAAATATTCAGATTATAGATAAGAAGAAGTAAAGTAGTTTCACATGAAGTCTCCTTGTCTTGATATACATTGCTTTATTGCTTCTGAGGTACCCCTAGTGTCCTTTATATTTTACTTAGAAAAGAATTATAATACAACAAAAGCTGTCATCGGGTAACTCATAGTAAATCTTCAAGTCTTAAAATGTCACTTATGGCAGAAATGTTCTATTGCATTTTATTTTTACATCCCAAACTTCACACTAGTTTGCTTAGCTTCGTGCAACCTGGAAAAGATATTGGATCACACGACTTGAGTGATTAAATAAGTTGCTGATACAGTTCTTTTGCCTAAGTGGATGCAAGAGATTTATCAACTTTACAGTGCAGGGAAAACAGACAAAACAAGATTTGATAGCAAAATGAAAACTATTCCCAAGTAATGAAAACATCCTAGAAATCTGTTATAAAAGTCCTATTTAAGCAAAGAAATTTTTTTTAAAACTAAATTAATAATTGTAAACCATTCACTGAGTTTAACATTAAAGAAAAGCAGAGATATTCTTCTAGGCAATTGGCTAATTATGCAACATTGCGCATGGGGAAAAGTTTCTTTTATGATTGCTGGAAACCATCACTTCATTCCACAACGTATAAGATTTGATTATTGTCATCATTTTATAGCTTGCATATCGAATAGGCAGCAGTGGCTGTAAAACCAAACTAACCCAGGAATTAGAAGACGTAAAGCAAGATGTAGCGAGTGCTCACAGTATACTAGCTAGGAGAGGAAGGTAGCTTATGGTGCACGTACAGCGTCAAGCCATGGAGCCGCAGAGCGTAAGGCATCCACTGCACATCATAACTTTTAGGTATCCGGCTCCATGATTGAGTCTTCAGCCTATTTAATGACCACACCTGGGGCAACTTCAGAGTGCTAGTGATGGGATTAATGAAATCCAGTGTTTGGAGCAGGAAACTGCCTTAGCTTGTTCATAGCAAACACTGGAAATAGGGGGGCACCTTTCTTCCCAACTTCAGACAGAATTACAACAGCTGCTGCTTGCATCTCTTCTTTCTTTCCACTCCTACCCACCTCTGCAACAGCTAAAGCATTGGGGGTTCAGTGTCTTCCTCGCACCAATAACACTCATGGCTGTATGCCACGGGTCTCAGGCAATACTGTCAGTACTCCACCTGTGCCAGGCTTTCCCCTCACTCCCACTGTCCCACGACCCCGCTGTTCATTTCCACGAGCAAGCGGGTTGCACACTCGCTCCAGCACAGCCACAGCCTGATGACTGGAAATACCAGTTTGAATGCTCTCCAAGAGAGACTTTGGCCTTCTCTCTACACAGATATTCTAATTATCAGATTATTACCTAATAGAAGGCAAACCGTCTCCTTTTCCACAGGTGAGCTTTTGGGGGAGAATGACCGTGATGCTGATAATTCCTGCTGCATTTAGAAATGGGTATTTGGATTAAAGACCATCTACCACATCTGTGTCCTCTTGCAACAGAGCGAGGAACACCATTCTGGATCAAGAGAGGCACACAGGTGCCAACCTGCTTAACCTGCTATCAGCTTTGAGCATACAGCAGATCAGAATGGCATCTGCCGTGACAGCTTTGCAGAAGAAAGGCTGTTATGACCTTGTGGCACCTATGGGACATACAAGGATTGCGCATTATAATCTAGAGTATAAACTCCGAAATTTACTCTGAGTTCCCTCTAAAAAGCAAAGTGCTTTTGGGGCTAGTCTATGCATGGATTAAGTTTCTAAGATCCTCCATCTCAAAATAAGAATCATAAAAATTCTTTAGGAAAATGCTGTCTTTGTCCACTTTATTCCTTGCTACTGCTATTGTTGAGTCTTAAAAGGTAAGTACAATAATGAAGAAAATTAATATTGCAGCTGAATGTGGAACTTGAGGAGGAACAACAAAAAAGAAGAAAAAAGAAACTGTGAAATAAAATCCTTTGAGATTGTTTCCATTAATAGCTATAATAAGAAAAAGAACTCTATCTTGAATAGTATTGCACGATTTAATCAATACTTCTAAAGCAATATCATATCCTCATGAATGACGTAGCAAAAGCACATGCTGATTTCCTGTGCATCGGCTCTTTATAGGCCATTTTCCTATGCACTGTAAACGTGAAATTTGTATTTTCAACAGAAGTAGCAACTAGAGAGTTCATCTAGATAGTTCAAGCAAATAAGCTGCTCAGTTCTGATTTCTTTTCATCAATTCTATTCAAAACAAATTACCTTATAAGCTGCCAAGTGCAGAGCTGTAAATCCATTTCTTGTTAATCTGGATGGGCGCAGTCCTTTTAGCATAAGAGTCCGAATATGTGATTTATTACCTTTAGGATGAAAATTGGAAAACAAAATCACTTACAGAAAAGAACATACAGAAAAGATTTTATTATTATAATAATTTTATAGCTTGCATATCTAATTGGTGCCCGTGGCTGTAAAACCAAGCTAACACAGGAATTACAAAACGTAATGCAAGATATAGCAAGTGCTCACAGTGTATTAGCTAGGAGAGTAAGTAAGTAAGAAACTTCTGTGTGAGTTTGAAAGCCAGGAGAAATAGGTAGTTTATCTGCCAACCTGAGGCAAGTCATAAAATATATCTTGTGAAACCTGCAGATGGTATTAGGCACCACCTCCTTATCCACTGGGACAGCTGCAGATCTGGCCATGTACTGGCTCACTCTTTGTTCACATTTTATAAGGATTTGTTAAGGTTAGTTGACCTTCCAAAGAAGCAAGCTCCTCTTTTAAGGTCCAGGCCACGCTGCAAAGGACTCCATAAACCAGCAGGTGCTTCCAGAACCTCTAGTTTCTCAGACACTGAACTCTTTTGTCCTTTCAGAACCGGAGCGCTCTGCGCAACAGTATTACAGGGACACTCGTTTTGAGGGATGCTAACGAATGTCAGCATGGGCGAGTAGCTTTACTCCTACCGTTCTGATGCGCACTGATGATCTCAAAAATATATCTGCCTTCTGAATACTTACGACAGTAATCAAGGACAAGGTCAGATCTAATAGCTTCTCTCCCTCTTTGAAGTGTTTGCATACCGTACCTAATTAATTAACATCATATATTTTCTTAAACTTCCTCTCTGCAATCCCACCAATCGCTCTAAGGTTACCAGCTACTGAGGTCATCTTTGGATTTGATCTTGCACTCTCTGAAATTAAGTGTAAAGATCCACTTGGTTTTCAGCGTGCAGGATCAGGTCCTCCTTCATGATAGCATCTAAGATTGAGAAGATCGTTTACGCATGTTACATTAAGTACTTGGCAGAGCTGAAACCTTAGGGTAAAATGCTCTTTGCCTCTCTCAGCCAGTTTCTGCTGAAAATTGGATAACAAGTGCAAAGTGCGTGCATGAACTAATGCCTTGCTATGTGGATAACAGAGCAGCAATGTGGATCGGAGTGGAAAATTCCACCACTAGTGTGTTTCTGTGAGCATCTCAGAAGACATTTTGCACTCTTGTGTCCTCTGACTTGTAATATGAAAAATCCTATCAGCTGATATTTTTCACTGAAGCATTTGAGTTGTTTTTCTTCTAATGACCATGAAATAAAATACAGGTATTTTCATTATACCAGAAAAAGAGAGGTATGTATGGCAAAGTATTGCTAAAACGAGCTCCCTGGCCTGAAGTCTATACCCTGTACAGAATACAGAAGTGTAGAGCGATGCTGTAGGATGAGCATGGATTGACTGACTAACACATATAGCAAGGAACTCTGAATTAAACACCTGGAGCAAACCATGACACCATGACACGTTACCAACCAAAACTTTTCTTGGACTGAAGAATCAGCTATAGCAGGGTTCAGTCTAACTCGATTCAACCCCCTTGGCAGTAGAGTTGAGAATAATGCTATAGATGCTTATCCAACTGTCAACAAGGACAACACAGAAAGAAATAAACTGAAAATATAACCTTCCTGACTGTTATTAGACAGAACAAATCAGTAGCCATGTAAATAAAATGTTTAAAGAACATCATATTTCAAATACATACCCCCACATATGCAACATAAATGAAGAAGAGAGAGCCCATTTTCTGTGCGGTAATTTAAATTGACTTTGCAGAAGGCTTCATCAGAGCTGAAAAAGAGATTTTACAGATGATTACTGTTTTCATCCTTTAGCACAGCTTCTTTCGTTTGGAAAAAATTAAAAGGAGAAATCTCAATATAATTTTTTTTTGAGACAGAAGGCTAATTTTATACCAGCTTACACTCTGTAAATCTAGAAATACTTTACTAATAACAAGTGAGTAGTTCAGATTTATTGTTTTCTGAACAATCCTGCTATTCAGTCACAGGATATACATTCTAAAATCAGCTAAATTAGAGAAAAAAAGAGGAAAGACTCTTCAGAAATATAAATAATCCATACAAACCCAGTTTCTTTATTGATGCAATAATAACTAAGAAGTATTTTAAAAAATCTATGTATTTGTTCTAAAATGCTGAGCAGAACGTACACAGAACAAGAGGCAAACAAGCCAAGTCAAAAGAATAACCAGAAAAAGCCTTTGAGTAAGTAAGTTTTTCTTCCCCAAATGAGATCACAGAAACGCTCTACAATAGGTACAGGGAATCATTTAGCTGAAAACACTACAGAAGCACGCACATGGAAGAAAGGTAACTACAGCTCAGACAAAAATTCGGCAATGATTAAAGGAGAGCGGTTCTAAAGCGTTCTGAGGAACGAAGAAGTCTTTCCAGAAGCCACAGTTCTGGATTTGCAGCTGCAACGGCACACCAAGTCCCGGGAAGGCCCGTGAGCGTCCGAGGTGGGAGAGGCCAGGGCCGGAGGGGCTGGCGCGGCAGGGGCGAAGCCGGGCCCGGACGGGACTCGCCTTTGCTCCAGCCCCCTTTCCTGGCCCTTCCCTTACGGCATCGCGAGGACGATGGACCCCGTAGTGCTCAGCAGGCTGGTGGGATTTTATAGCTCTGGTTTTCTGATTTGGTTTATTGTGATACATTGAAATAGACTTTTAAAATAATTAATAGGTCCTCATTTTGGCTTCCCATTAACTTGTCCCCAAGTGTTTCTGGTTTTGATATAAACAAAATATTACAGTTTGTACTCACATCCTGCTAAGGAAAGGCTTGTTTGCACTCAATGTTCTCAGACAACTAAATGTCACTTACATATTGTGACACTGACAAAATGAAGCTCAATTTAATGTTTAATTTTCTCCCACATTTTCGGTACAGTGTTACATCTTTATATAGCTTAATGATTTCATAGTGCGTTCTAGGCCACACAAGGATGACATGAATAATTAAAATGAAGTAATTATTATTAATACATTTCTAATAAAATAACTCTTAAATAGCATCCATACCAAATTTGACTCATTAAAAGATATTCAGAATATGTATTTGATGCTCTGTTCTTTATGAGAGTGCGGTAACCTCTCCGTAGCTCGAGCTCTGGTTATAAATCCTATGAAAATAGCATTATAGCTTCACTTGAAAAACTCCTCAATGTCTGAAGTGTCGCATTTATTTTTTAAACAGTGAAGAGAGCCTCTGGAAAGTGTGAAGGAAAGTGATCGCTCTATTTTTACTTACAGACTAATAAATCATTACCATACTTGAACATTTCAGCTTCTGTCGTCGAGTCTCATGGGTTTCCTTTAGCACAGGTTGACTTGTTACTGCTCCATCAAACATTCTCAGTAATTACATTTGGTGACAATTAAATACACGTAACAATTAATACTTTTGTGGAGAATGACGATTTTGGTCTGTCAATAGAAGTTTAGGGTTTTTTTCCATTCAGTATCAGTAAAATAATAATAATCATGGTTTAGCAGAACATTTAGATTTCTATATCAATAAATCCATCCTGAGTGTGTAGCACTGTTAAACACAGTTAACACGGTTACAATTAAAAAGAAGGTTTTAATACTTCTCTCTCCTTTTAAAATACAAACCTATGCAAAGTTCCCCTCAGCAAGATGACCCCTGTTAAGCAAGGTCCCACTTAGGCCTTTTCCTTCAATAAATTTTTCAATAATTTGTTCTTTAAGTAGAATTTAAAATACACACAGTGCCAGAGACTTGTCTTTGCTTCTGTTCTCTTCGTTAAGTCTATCCTAAAAAAAGTCCTGCTCATTCAATGTGTGTTATTGTCCTAAACTAGGAGCAAAACCTGTACCTTTATATTCTTTTCCATGAAGCTTGACAAAATTAATTTGGAAATGTTAAACCACCTCACTTTTCTGGGATTCATTTGAAACAAACCATTTTAATTTCCAGAATTTGAAAGTATCTTTTCCAGTTTAGTGGGGTGGTTTGAGAGCTATTAGATTGCAGAGGGACACCTTATAACCCCGGGGTGCGGGCTCTGAGCGTGTTCTTTGGCGGGCAGGCTGCAGGACTGACCCCCTCCTGCTGCAGCACCCGGCACCGTCGCCCCTGCAAGCACCCGGGGAGCAGCATCTCCTCCTGCTGCGGCACCCAGTGCCATCATCCCTGCAAGCACCCAGGAAGCGGCAGCAGGAGGACACCCACGCTGCAGGGCAGGAG
>VXBH01001596.1:25916-43708 GCA_013400035.1 Rynchops niger | reverse complement strand
GCTGCAGGGCAGGAGGAGCAGCACCCACGCTGCAGGGCAGGAGCAGCACCCACGCTGCAGGGGTGTCCATCCACAGAAGAAGAAGGTGCTGTGAACTACAGACATACAAAGTATTGTGCTGGTAAGAAAATATTTTAGCGATTCTAACTCAAATGAAACAGAACTGTAATTAAATAATAAATAAGTACAAATTAAATATTAAATATATAAAATTTATATATTTTCCTTGTGAGACATTTTGACAATTTTTTTTCTCATGAAAACTAGCCTTTTGGAAAAAAACTTTTCTATCAGAAAGACTACTCTGATAGAAACTCCTGTCTGCATGCTATCAGTACTGGGGGGGGGTATGTTCAGGGACAGTGCATCATTTGAAAAGGGTATGGGCCTGATAAAAACAGAGCATTACATTTATTTATTACTGCAAAAATTGAAATTATTTTGCTAAAAGTCTGTGCCTCAGTAGGCCAATTCTTGCATCAGTCTAGATTTTCATACCTGTTCCTTAGAAGATGGGTATCACAAGTCAAGGAAGCTCATTATTTGACGTCCTGAATGTAAACTGCTTCTGTATGGAACATTTTTTTCACACATTATAGTCACATTTACCCTTGTTTGGTGACAGCCCTTCACCTACCACTGCCACTTTACTAATGTGGAAATTGTTTTGCTCAGTAAAAATAAAATCTCATTCTTTAAATGTATTTTCTCTTTGTGCAATTCTTCTCTGCCATGCTGTGATTAATGGTAGTGATATAAGGCTCATCTATTCTTCAGTTTTTCCTTCAGGGGCAATTGAGGGAAAAATAAATTCCAGGTTCTGGGAAACAAGTCCCTTTAGCTACCTCGTCTGTGCAGTAACACGCTGGGTGTCCACGAGGTACGTGCCGTACGTACCCTTGCACTGCGGCGACTGCGAGGGGGAGTGGATTGCTTTGTGTGAAGGATGAATTCTGCAAGTCTCAAAATCAGAGTATCGTCATGCTGTAAAGTCATGTCTCCTGCTTCAATTTTTATCTTTAGAATCCCATTAAAAATTCATACTCCTAGCACTTAATGTGTAGTTAAGAATCCAGGTTATACCATTTTAGCTACATGTTAAAATTTCCTCTTCTTCCAGTTTGAAAAATAATAATAAAAAATTCCCATTTGTTTTCTTAATGATATTAAATTTTAATATGATTTGAGTTCTTATAAACTAGCAAAATTTTAATGTTTTTGTGGGAAAATATTGCAAGGAAAGTTTTATATATTAAAAGTTGCAATTAAAGGGCTTGTACGGAAAATGAAAACCAGCTCAAATGACTACACTCAGGGCCCAGTTTTATGTAGGCGTCCTCTTGGTTCCTCTCTGAAGAAATAATTGCACGTTTTAGGGAAATGGAAATTCTGACTTTTTATATTTAGGGTGGTTGTTTTAGGAAACCATTGCTCTAATAGCTCTGTGATATGGGACTGGAATAGGGACAACTTTTATCCAAGAAGTGACAGGTTCACTTTTCACTTTTGCAGCTGTTGGGTTTTTTCTATGGCATTGGACTATTTGCCCCTTGACCTGTGCGTGTTTCCTCGGTGTAAAACAGGGATGCTGACCGTTCTTTCCTCTGCTAGGACAGCAACTTATTTAAATTTCCATCAGGCAAATTACCTTCTTTGCCTTAGCTTCCAACAAACATTTGGCTTTTCAGTCTTAAATTTTTTAAATAAACAATGGGTAAAACCCTATTAATTCCTCTGCTACTTGAAAGATGAGAAGTCTTCCGAAAATAACCACCGCTGCTGTGGGAAAGGTTTTCATATAGTCGAGACTGATTTTTAACATGAGCCATGCTTGGATTTTAGATGCTCACAGAACCTGACTGATTTCATTACCCGTGGGTGAAGGCAGCTTTTGGAAATGAAATCACTGGCTGTTTCCTCCAGCCTGACTGGGGAAAAAAAAAAGCCTTTCCAGTGCAATGTAACCAGTACCAGTAATTCCCACTCCTTCCGTGGAAAAGAGCAGTGCTCTTTATCCAAGATGAGTTTGGTTGACAACGAGACGGACATGGGCAGTAAGGCAGGCTGATAAGCTGACCTGCCAAAGGTCTGCTAATGTGGAAGTTAATTTTTTCTTTATTCTCATGCCTAATGCAGGAATTAAGCACTTTCACCATACACTCAGATGTCTTGCTTATCTAAAATAGAGAGTACTCTGGCTCCAGTTTGTTAGGATAATTAGTTTTACTACTAAAAAGGCTTAAAATGAGGCAAGTACCGAAGTACTTTACTGGATCACAGCCAAAGTGGTCAGCGTATTGCCATGAAAGCCCAATGTCGTCTTTCACTTGGCAGGCTCAGTGATAATTACGCTAGCTGAAAGTGAGCATGATAAATAACTTATATGACCAGTGTGGCTTTTTTGAGCTTGTGATTTATTTCTGATTAGAATCCCCTACTTTTTTGAGTGATTTTGATGTCTGACATTATTTACCTGACCATTTTCTTAACTTAGAGTCAATGAGCTGGGTGTTTTCTGTATTTGAGCTGTTCAGATAATGAACATGTTACTTGGTTTGGTGACCTTGGTTGTTAGCACGTGCGGTCCTGAGAAAGCGATTACAGTCATGAATTTGAAATCCACTTTCAGAAGATTATCTGCTTTTGTGTTTGTTTAAAAATTGTTATTTCAGCAATATTCCTGTCTGAAGAAACACATTAGCAAAACTGAAAAGTACACAACAAACTTAGACATCCCATTAAAGATAATTAATTTACAAAAGTATACAGAAGTTTGCTGTAAAATGTTGGCATTAGTAATTAACAGCCACTAATTTTGGTACTACGCTGTGGGACTCTGGCGCAGCACTGTAATGACATATTCCCAAAAACAGACATTAAAGAACATGCATTCCATACACGAGACACTCCTTGCATAAGAAAACACCTGAAACTGAAAATAGCGTTCAAAAGCAAATAGTCATTTGAAAGAAATTAATAAATAACTTTCCAGAATATTTTACCTAAAAACATGCTTCAGTTCTGTCAGCTCCTTCTCTTTGATTTGCAGGTCATCTTCTAATCGTTCTATGATTATAGCATATGATTCACTAACTTTCTTCTTCCATTCATCTAACAAGAAAAAAAGCCTGATTCATAAAGCACTTCAAATCATATCAAATCAGGAACTCAAATCATAACGTCCCAGTAACTGAAGCACTTCATTTTTAAACGTCCGATTGTACACTGTTTTATATATTTTTCTATTTCAGTGTGAAAGTTTAAGATATTACAGCTATTAAACTGTTCCTTGCTGCAACAATTATAGACACACATATACTGATTTCATAGACACTAACAGATATGAATCCTTATGAGAAATATTTTTAACTTGAACAAGAGAAAACTTACGCCTTAGGTTGCATTTGTTAGCTCTTATTTCCTAAATCTTAATATAGACACTCAGCATAAAAAAGTTGGAAGGTTTTTCTAATGAAGTACGAGTTAAATCAACATAATAATTTAAGTTAATACAATCTTACATGCCTGCACAAAGAAATTTAGTTTACTAGCTTTTTGTCTTCTTTTACGGACTGTATATGCAATTTGGCTTAAGCCATTCTTGTAAACCAAGAACAATACAATACCTTATCCTTGGACTCAAAAGTAAATTAGCAATGAGTTAATTCTTGAAATATCATTTGCGTCTTGTAGATGGATGTATGATAAATTGCATTTAAAAAAGCAACATTAATTACCAGTGCAAGTTTGGGTTGGTCTAGATTTATAATTTCCCATTTGTCCAATATATCTTCTTTGTTTCAGCAAAGTTCTTGCAGTAATATGATTCCTTGTTCAAGAGCACTGACAGTCCTACTGAAAAATACTTTTGATAGTCTCTGGCTAAAAATAAACCCTGTGCCAAATGGAATGTCATGCAACAATGACACGGAGCAAAACTGGCTGTGCTGTCAACTGTAAAAACAATAATAAAGGTACCTAATCAGCTCGCTTAAAAATCTACTGTCTATTTCAACAGAAACATTTGCTTTCATCTGTTGAATGCCTAAAACTGGTGGGAAGTGGGTAATTTGTCAGCTTGCTACTAATTTTGTAGAGAAAAAGGAATTTGAGAAGCTGAATCCCAAGCACACTTTCAGCATCCCCGAGGAGTGCTGGGGGTCCCGAGGCTGGAGATGATCTCAACTGGTAACATCAAAATGAATGCTGACCCAGGGGATGGCTTTGGAGCATCTGGGTATTTTACTTAGGGAGTGCAAGTTGTGTCACATCAGAGACTACTGACTTTTTGCAGTCTGGTAATATGTGTACATGTCGTTATGTCGAGGAAGCCCAGCTGAATGAGACTGGGAAATGAGCTGGCTGCCAGGAGTCCAGAACGCGTACTCTGTGAGCAGACCCTCTGCGGAGACGGGCCCCCTCGCACCAGCAGGCAGCGGCAGCTCGGCTGGGAACTGGCCATGGGACCGCCGGTGAAGGACGTGACCTGCAGGCAGCAGGGCTGGTCACGCTTACAAAGAAGAGGGGGGACTCTCGAGGTCTTTTTGCTCCTGCTCCTGCTCTCGCTGGAATTTCTCCAGAAATGAAGGAGGACGCAATCAAGGTGCTTTGTTCGGATTTCAAGCAGACCATGTACAAGACAGCTGAGGACCAGGATCTACAGAGATACGCAACTAAATCCTGTGCTCAATCTAATTTATCCTGTTTGTTAGTGTTTTATCTTGGACTCTCTGTCACAGTAACGCAATAAACCCCCCATGATCTGGCTAGCCGGAAGGGTGAACTGAGCAAACTCCGTGTCTCATGCAAACAAATCATGGCAAAATTAATCTAGACTGTGTGCAGAGATGCATTCCTGTGAGACCCTGTGCTTAAGAACTGTGAAAGATTGGTTAATAGCAAAATAACACTGCTTTTCTCTCGCACAAACTGAATCTCCTCAGTAATCTGCTTACCACCGATCTGCTCATCTACTGTCTACCCTTTTCATATCCATTTCCCCGTGTTCTCTATCAAATGGAACTACTTTGCATATATTGTCCCAGCCAGTTATGGGATTCGTGCTGGTTTCTGTATGTGTCTCTTTTCCTCCCTTTATTGTTTTTTTGATTTTTGTTTAATTTATTTGGTGTATATATTTTTATATACACTTTTATATATTTAAAGTGTGTTGATTGATCTTGGCAGCTGTTCTGTGTCTAAGTTCTTAGTTTTCTCAGTTAAGGATTCAGGCAAGAAGATACGTTAATATAATACACATATATAAAATCTTCAACATGCTGCATCCCATTGTAAACAAACTTGCACTCCTGTGATAGTTCCTGACACAGCACGAGCTCATCCATTTATTTGCACTGATTTACACATAAAACCAAGGATGTATTTCAGAAGGCTTTGAACTGCTTTGACAATATGCCCTGTGATATTCAACCAAATATTTGCAAAAAGGCAGCAGCCTCGTAACTGATCCTCCACATCTAGTTGCCAAGCAACTGGAAGAGCTGGAAATGCAGCTCGGAGATGGGTATCTCCTCTCCCACTGCTTTTATTAGCTGAGCGATGTTTGTTTTTCTTCAAATGTCTAAAATGCCGCCGTAGCTGTGCAGTCAAAGACAAGTGTTTAGCTGTGTCTCCCACCCGCCAGAGCGTTCTGGGGTAAAAAGGCCTGCCAGGACACGTTCGCTTCAGCACACACCTCCCTCGGCAGCCTGGACTACGTCAGGAGCTCAGCAATGGATGCATTTCATCTTTTTATAGCAGCGGAGCTTTCTGAACATTTTCTGATCCATTCGTGCAGGACAGCGTTAATCGTATTAGGATTACCTTTCATTGTCAAATAAGATAGATCAGCCTTTTTCTTCATAGCCCGTGCTTTTAGGAGCTGCTCTGAAAGAAGGGCCTGCAGCCGGGCCCCCCAGGGTCCCGGCCTGGAGACGGGGTGTCTCAGCGCTTGTGCAGGTATTTGCACTCCCGCAGCATTTAGCAGCCTCTGCTGCAGATGTTGCTAACTCAGTTCTATCATAGAATCATAGAATTGTCTAGGTCGGAAGGGACCTTTCCAATCATCAAGTCCAACTGTTAGCCTAACGCTGCCAAACCCCCACCACCCCGTGTCCCTCAGCACCGCGTCTGCCCGGCTTTCAAATCCCTCCAGGGATGGCGACTCCACCACTGCCCTGGGCAGCCTGGGCCAAGGCCTGACAACCCTTTTGATGGAGAAATTTCTCCTAATATCCATCCTAACCCTCCCCTGGCGCAACTTGAGGCCGTTTCCCCTTGTCCCACGGCCTGTTCCTTGGGAGAAGAGCCCGACCCCCCCTGGCTGCCCCCTCCTTTCAGGGAGCTGTAGAGAGCGAGAAGGTCTCCCCTCAGCCCCCTCCTCCCCAGGCTGAGCACCCCCAGCTCCCTCAGCCGCTCCTCACAAGGCTTGTGCTCCAGACCCCTCACCAGCTCCATGCCCTTCTCCGGACTTGCTCCAGCCCCTCAATGTCTTTCCCGGAGTGAGGGGCCCAAAACTGGACACAGCCCTCGAGGTGGGGCCTCGCCAGTGCCCAGTACGGGGGGACGGTCACTGCCCCAGCCCTGCTGGCCACACTAGTGCTGGTACAGGCCAAGGAATCAGTTCTCAGGCATCTGAGACTCGGCCTTCTCCTGTCCACTGTGCACGTATCTGCAGCACTGCACCCATGCCTCCTGCGCCAGCTGCATGGCAGCAGAGCAGCAAGGAAGCTGTGCCGGCGCCCATCACCCAGAACGGCTGGACCTGCAGCAGTGCTGTGCCTCCCCCTCGCACCAGCCAGCCTCCCGCCGCCTCCCCTCACCGCCTGGCAGCCCTCAGCGCTGCCTCACGTACCCCAGCCGAGGTGGGGGACTCGTCATGGTGGTGCCTTAGCTGCTCTGTGCAGATTAGGACTTCAGAAGGGCTTGGCTTCAGCCTGCTGTCACTTTGTGGCTTGGATGCCCTGTACAATCCAAAGTGGAAGTTTGTCAGTTGAGGTAAGAATCACAGGATGGCCTGAAACAGGCCCTTGATAGCTCCTGGGCCCAGGGAGCCCCCCTTTTCTGTCTGGGCTTGGTGCTGCAGCTCCCGCTGTCTCTGAGGGAAGCCCGGGGGTTGTTGTCTGGCGAGGGGCTGTGCCAGCCCCAGGCGTCCGGGGCAGCGCCTCCAAACCGCTCCCTCAGCTGATGTGGCACGGCCTGCAGGGAGGAGAGGGGGGAAAAGGCCGTCAACAGCAGCTAAAGGGGAAGCGAGGCGAGGCAAGGAGCATACAGGTGAGAAGAGCGGCGAGGTGAAGCGAGCTGAGGCGAGGCACAGAGCACTGCGGCGAGGAGCCGACAGCTGAGCAGAGACGCCGAGAGCAGGGGCGAGACAGAGCAGCGAGGCGAGGCGTGCTGAGACAAGGTGAGGTGAGGAGAGGCCTGGTGAGACGCAGTGAGGCGAGAAGAGGCGTGTTGAGGTGGTGTGAGACAAGGTGCCGCACAAGGAGGAGAGGTGTGGTGAGGGGAGGCGAGGAGAGGTGAGGCTCCCGTCCTGTGGCTGTAACTGGAGGTGGAATCCAGCAGCTCTAAGGGCAGTCAACGGAGAATCGCTTGAAGACGTGGGACACTCCAGCAGCAGTAAGGGGAGTGGTGGTAATGACGACTCACAGCAGGGAGTGAAATGCCAGGGGAAAAAATCTGACAAAATAGGTTTCGGGACTCCCCACATCCTGAAGAGCAAAACTTTTTTTCCATCTAGACCAAGCAAACTATGACAGAAACAGGATCAGGACAGACTCCAAAGCCCAAGAAATGTTCTGTTCACTTCTGCACAGCATTTTCATACAACAGCTTTATAAAGTAAGAACATTAAATTTCCATGATGAGAGAGAGAAAATTATTTGCTTTAAAAGAAGTAAATACCTTGCTTATTATTCGTATTCTAGTACCACCTACTTTATGAAAATATATCAAAAAGAAGTCACCAGTTTCTATAGCATGTTTTTATTCGCTCTTTGCAAACATGTGTGTGGGTTCCATTGATCCATTGATGTGGACACTCAGGGAAGGCCCGTGGAAACCACAGCGCAGGAGGATAATCGGTCAGTCAGCGAAGTGAGGGCAACAGCTTTGTTCATCATGAAAGCAACTTTCAGGTGAATTCTTGAAGCACTCATATCATAGGCAGTTGCAGAATGATGGAAACTAGGGGGAAATAAAAAGGCAAAAACTAATAATAATTCCAGAGCCTGTTTGCAGACCATGCGCAAACAGAGAAGAAGGGAATAACTGCAGTCACTACTATGTTAGGCCAGTTCGAATTAACATCTGTACAAGTAGCACTAAAATGTCAAGAGCGATGTTTTTCAGTGAGTAAAGTCTTCAGATGTAATGTTTACATACTACTGAGCTATGCGGGTTTTTTTATTAATTTTTTATAAGTTTTATGTTTGGAATGTGCAGCTGTCATGTCCAATCTTACCAGAGAAATGTGAAAAATTCTTTTCCCTTTTCCGGTTTTAAATGTCCTTCACAGGAAGGCTGTACAGGATTAAGTCTTCTGAAATTATCTTTATTTCAAATGAATTAGAACATATCCATATATATAATTTACTTCAAGAGGCTGGAAGTTGCTTGTGTACATTTCCGTGTCATTCTGGTGACATTCAGATATATCACAGAAAATGAAAAGGGTGTTAAAAGAAAATGCATTTTAATGAAAATAAAGTACAAGGAACTCTGTAGTCGTATAAGGAAACAGGTGTTTACAATGGCTTCTCTGTGGCAGTGGATTAAAAGAAGAATAGTATTGCTGGTTTTGTTCTCACAATACTACAGTGGCATTTGCACGGGGATTAATTTTCCACGTGTGCAGAGAGGATAAAATGAAGCTGTTGCATCAGAGATTTAGGAACGGGAAGAGGCTGGAACCACCGAGCTCCAGAACAGACGAACTCCCTGCCCAAGTCAAGAACCTTTCTATGCAGATCCAAATGATTGTTGGAGCTTACTTTCTTCCGTCAGTTCCCCAAATCCTTCTGGCACAGATATATTTCAGCTGCTCATTTTTATTTCAGCTGCCTTCACTTGTGTTCCTTTTTAAGTGCCCAATTTCTCAGATTTCAATTTCCTGCCTAAAAGGTTACTGAAATAATCCCCCTCTCTCAAATTTCGTAGTGTAATATATACAGTGTGACTAAATCTCTGTTCATTATAGCATGCTCTCAAAGCATTCAGGGAAATCATTAAGATGATGTTCATTATGAGCCCTATTATTACACTACACAGCAAAACTAATTAAATAAAGAAAGCTGACATGAATAAAATCATTAAACACTCATCTTGGCTTTATTTGAGACTGTACCGGCCTGAGTTGCATTTCAGGACAGACAGAGCCAGGCAAGATCTAGAGGCCCATATGAAAACTGCATCCATCTAGGAAACAATAAGCCTTAATGGAAACGAAACTCCAACTTTCAATAGCTGCCTCTTGCTCTTAGAAACTCCTACCTGACTGTCATTTTCAGCATTGCATCCTTTATTACTCAGACTGGAGGAAAATCACGGGCCAGCATGCCACAATGGACTTATTTTCAGAATCTGATACCAGAAGCCAGCAACCCCGTGATTACTATTATCTCGCTGTTAAATTTTACTGTGTGGCCTTGCACATGCCTCTCAGTTTCCTTGGGATAAGTTTATCCCAGCTGGTTGCATGAGAAAATTGTTGTCATCTACCTTAACAGCAGACTATAAAAAAGAAAGATAAGCTAAAGCTTGTAAAATGCAATATGAATAAAATACATACACATATTGTGTACCTCAAACGTAGATTATTACTGTCAGGAAGCGTCCAGTCTGCAGTCTTTCTGATTTTAATAAGATTTGATCACACTATAACATAGCCCTTGTTGTAAGGACTAGAATTTGTGATAGCTAAAAAACACACGTGCTTCAGAAATAGCTGCAATATATACAGGAAAGAGTTATCTCATGCCTAAATAGAGATGACGTTTTACAGATGTGTCATGAAGGCTACGTAGAAATCCTCGCTTATGTGTCATGCCCTCTCCCTCTCTCCTTGACAGAAATATCATTGCCGGCTGGTGCCCTGCTCTCCTGGTGCCCAGTGAGGAGCAGCGCACCGGCGACGGAGGCGCTTTGCCGGCTGGTGCCCTGCTCTCCCGGTGCCCAGTGAGGAGCAGCGCACCGGCGACGGAGGCGCTTTGCCGGCTGGTGCCCTGCTCTCCCGGTGCCCAGCAGACCTCAGCAGGCTGCCCAGCGAGGAGCAGCACAGCAGCGGGAGTTTGGCAGGCGTGTGCAGGGTTACAGCACTCGCTGGCAAGATACGTAACGAGAGCTCTGCAGCTCTTGTTCTGCTTCACTTCGGAGATTCCTGGCCCTGGCGGACTCTAGAAACCTTTACTTCATCAACATGGTCACCGGAGCCAAAATTCTGGCCCCTGCTTAAATCAAAAGCAGAACTCCTAGTGACTTCAATCAAATAGGGTATTCATTCCAGGTTTTCAGATTTTATTCTGAAGCTAATGCAGGAAAAATCAACAAAACTAGCTGCGTTCTATAGCCGCCTTTCAGCATTTAAAACTCACAAAAAAGCCTGCAGAAAAATACGCCTCATATCTACCAAATCCTTTCAACAGAGTTCATCAAAGTGCAATGGATGTGTGTTTTAATTTTTAAATTCCACCAGCCCTTAACAGATGGATGCCTGGATTGCCGATACCATCAATCTTCACGCGCTAACATTCTCTATGGCATGGTCCATTTTCTCTGAATATTTCCACGAACTTTGTAATCTAGTACTTCACAATGATAATTTCATTGATAGTTAGAAAGACCACAAAGGATTATGGGTGCATTAGAAATTTAATGGGCAAACACGCGCTTCCTGTGGCTCAATGGACGTTAGTGGAAGCTTATCTATAAAAATGTCTATTCCTAAATCTGGAGTCCAAGAACGAATTTACAGAACCTGTGAGTGAACATGCATGCACATAACCCTATATGATGTTAAAAAGCATGGGAAAATAACTAATAGAGCTCGGGAAAATAAAATATAATTTTTAATGTTTTAAATAAAATATTACATTAAACTTGATTGTAATTTAAAAATGAAAAATATTACAAATCCAGATATTTCAATACCTGTGGAATAAATTCATTAAGCCTGCTGACATTACCTGTGGCTAATATTGACAAAAATCTGCTTTGTAAAATTTAAGACAAAAATATTCACTGTAAAAGGAAAGCATGGAGCGGCCTAAAGACTTAAAGCAGTCTTATGTTTCTTACCTAGTAAATAAAATCTATGCTTATTCCATTACAACAGCTTTTTTTTTTTTTTAATTACTATTAACTTCTTTGCCTCGAGATCTAAATGTTTTATGTCCTAACAGGGCAATTCATTGACATGCTGCTAAGAACTGTTAAATGAGGCTGGACATGACATGTTTCACAGGTTTGCAAAAAAAAGTTATCTTAGGCCTTTATTCAAAGGTTAAGAAAATTTCTAGCTCCTCACTGAAACGTTCAGCCACAAGCTATTCAACGCAGTCACATATTTTAGTATCTGTATCTGAAGCAGCAACTGACTGTGCATTTGGTGTGTTTAAACCACGCACCATTTGTTTAAGCAGTAGCTTCATGGGGCCGCTCTCTACAAACTGCATAGCGGAAGAGAAGATCAGGAACAGGAAAAATGTCACATTTTGAGGTATGCCGACATCCAGCTCCTTCGTGCACTGCCTAGAGCACAGCCACGCTCTCCGGGGCTGTGGCCAAAGAACACTTTCAGCAAACCTTTACAAAAGTTTTCCTCATTTTGATCCTTGACAGCAGGACTGAGCACAGTGGAAGTGTTACTGCCCTTGGTGAGGAAGACACAGCTGGGCTCTCCAGCAGTCATCTCTCAGTTGTGGAACCTGGGGCTTCTATGAGCGTTTACTGCTAGCAAGGGCCAGGCTTCTTTGTGGACCCCATCGAGCATCCTCCAGACTCACAACACGTCTCACCAGAGTGTGAGCCCGGATTTACGGTCAGACCTGCAGGCTGCCGAGGTTAAGGGAGTACCAGTGGAGATCCAGTGGGGACTACGAAGATGCTGAGGGGACTGGAGCACCTCTCTGCTGAGGAAAGGCTGAGAGCCCTGGGGCTGTTCAGGCTGGAGAAGAGCAAACTGAGTCTGTTCAGCTGGAGAAGAGCAGACCAAGAGGGGACCTCGTCAATGCTTATCAATATGTAAAGGGTGGGTGTCAGGAGGATGGGGCCAGGCTCTTCTCAGTGGTGCCTGGGGACAGGACAAGGGGTAACGGGCACAAACTGGAACATGGGAAATTCCATCTCAACATGAGGAAAAACTTCTTCCCTGTGAGGGTGGTAGAGCCCTGGCACAGGCTGCCCAGAGAGGTGTGGAGTCTCCTCTGGAGAGATTCAAACCCCGCCAGGACATGATCCTGTCCAGCCGGCTCTGGGTGAATCTCCTCTGGCAGGGGGTTGGAGGAGATGATCTCCAGAGGTCCTTGCCAACCCCTACTAGTCTGTGATTCTGTGATCACCACCCTGTCAAACTGACAGTCAGTCTCCCACACAGTATGTCAGAAAGATGGGATTTCTGTGTGACACTTACCGTTTCACAGAAACTTGGATCATTCTGACACAGAGGCTAGGTTAAGGAATGACGGTAATGAGTAGCGCATCCCAGAGGATAATACTTTCTGCAGGGGTGTGAGTCCTTACTTCTTACCCGTCCTGGTTGCGGCTGAGCCAGCACAGCTGAGCAGGCCAGGGCAGGGCAGGCAGGACAGCAGCACGCTGGGGAAGAAAATCTGAGAGAAATACTCCAAAAAGCACCTCTTGCCTTTCCTTGCGCAGCTGGTGGACTGCCAGAGCCTGGGCAGCCTCTCGACCCAGGTGCCAGGCAAGGTAGTCTGAGCCTACCACCAGGATTCCACTCCTGCTATTATCTTTTTTTTTCTTGGAAGAACACCGCTTCCAAGACCACAGCAGCTGCTGTTTGATCCGGTCTACTCCAACACTTTCCAAAAGCCGTTTACTCAGTATGCTTTTCCTCATTCTTGTTTCCTATTACTTATCTGTCAGAAGCAAATCCATCTTCTATTTTAACCAGATTGCTTTCAGTAATGAAATCAATACATGGTACTTAGGGAATTTAGAATAAATGCAATTTTAACAGTTAAAGTGAATAATCATGTAAAAAGAATGCAACTGAATTTTACTGTTACGAAACATCCAGAAAGCTCGTCTAGCAGTAAAGCAATCATCAGGGAGGTCTTTTCAGAACAAAGTTTGGTCTCCAACTGAAGATGCAAACTCTATGTCAAACATTCGTTTTTCCCAGAACTTTTTGTGTACTCTAATAGATGAATATGCAAATAGGATGACATACAAACCACAATTTCATGCTCCATGTTCTATGACTTTATGCCTTTGTCTTGGACCTTCACGTTCTCAAATCTACTGCTGTTTCCATTGTTAGACTAATGTCTTATAACGACTTTTAAAACCTCTGTTTGCTCAGAAATTCTCCTTATTCCTTTGAAGTCAACCTCGACAATTCCCAACCTCCATGTCTAGCTCCTTTGCGTTTCTTCTTGCTCAGAAGAGATCCTCAGGAAAAAGAGCAGGTCTCTTGAAAGGTTTCTGTATCAATGAGGAAGAAAACTGGTGAAGGTTGAACTACCTTGGGTAATATTCATGAGATATTACACTACTACCTTACGGGCGGTGTAAGAAAGACGCCAATAGGGAATTCAGTCAGCAGGGAGACAGATAAACACTGTTGTAATGAAACATTAAAGAAAAGATGAAAACCCATAGATAAATGCAAGAGTAAAAGATGCATTATGTTTGCAGTCACGTTACACTGATACAATACACAGCACATGCCTAAAAATAGCATGATATGGAAAAATTAAAAGTCTCGTTATAGAAGCAAATTAAAAATAAATGATTGAGGTATCTCAATATGAACTCAGTGCGAACAAGCTTTTTTCCCACCTTCTAGCATGAAAGTAATGCAATGAGCTGCTGAAAGCACAGAGGAACTGGCCGGGCTTGCGTGCGCTCCCTGCACAGCACCTTTGTGGTGCCACGGCCCGAGACCGAATGGGGGCTAGCGGGGCACTGCCATACCCTAGTATGACATGGCCTGTACTTTTAACAAAGGGGGGCAGGGAAGAGGGAGCAGAGAAAAGTGAATTTAAAGTTAGACACATAAAAAAGGCACGTTACTTTTTGATCAGGCCAGAACAGAAAGTATAGAAAGCATACTCATCTGTTTGGAGCTGGATCTTTGGCACCTAAGCTAGAAACAAAAGGACGTCTTTACTAGCGAAGGGTGGAGAAGGGGAAGGGAGAGCGGGCACTGTGTGATTCTCTGAAGGTGTGCATCGTGGCACTGCTCGCTCAGTTAACCTCCCTGTCGTGGTTTATCCACTGGCCCGCGGCGGCATTAAGTGTCACTCCAAGGGCTCTGACAGTTCAGTCTAGAGAAATACGGACGGGAACGAAAGGGAGGTTTTCATGTAGCACGTGTCACTAACATGTGGGTAACAAAAAGTTGGTAGGTGTCAATCACACTACCACCTTCCAAATGACCAACTGTAAAAAAAATAAAAATCAGTATGGCTGGATGCCAGGTTTTGACCCCAATATTACGTCACAGAGGAAAGAATGATCTCTCATGCAAACCCTTTTCCTCTGATAAAAACAAAGAAATTATTAAAAAATTACAGAATTAAATATATAGAGAAAGAAAATGATTGATGCTTAAGATAGGATGTCTTGATTTAAAAAGTACTTTTCATAAATTTACCTCTACCTATTTGAAATACTACTATAAAAAGGCATCATGAAAAGACAGACAAATAAGTTATTGCTGCATCATTCCATGTTGTTGGAGCTAACGTTCTACTTTGAAAGACTTTTAAAGCGGTTTTCAGTCAAGTTTCTAATTAATTTGTTCTGTATCATATTTTACTGAAGACTACAAAATATAATACGATTCACCCCAAGAAAAGTCACCAATTAGTGTTTTCAGACATATGAAATATTTAATTCTTTCATCAAAAGAACAGTTTATCTGCATTTGCTGCATTATTAATGTTATGCTACAACGTTGTTAATGCAATTTCATTATTCCTACTTCAATGAAATCAGACATTTGTGTATTTTCTTCTTATGATTTTTACAAGATGGGAAGTAATCCATCACCCACAAATGAAAACAGGAAATTTCTTCAAGTACAGCTCATTCTACAAATCAGACTTCTCTTTTCGTCTTTGTAGACAGATTTCATCATAAATTTGCTTCCTGAACTTCAACATGTCTTCTACATCTTTGTAGGTGAGCATTTCTTCAACAGACAAGAGCTTAAAGCCATTCAATTTAAAAGCTGACATGTGCCGCACAGAGTTTAACATTTTTAACGACATCCTAACTGATTCACTTAAAGTAGAACAAACAGGAAAAATCCTCGCAGTCCACAGCCCCAGGCGCGTGTTCTCACTGGAGAAGAGCTGGTCTGAAACCTTCACACCCCAGAGCTCCAAGCATTCCAGCAAGCTGACTCCAAAAAACTGGAGCGAGTGTATCTCTGACAGGAGTCTCACAGTCCGCTTCAAGTCATCTTCTACACTAAACACCATACTTATGTACTTTACTTGATCGTTAATTTTTATACTTAATGAACTCAGAAAACAATTTGAAGGTATGTCTACTTTCACATTTATGTGCGATCCACTAATAATGCTCTTCTTCCCTACTGAGACTCCAGGTCCGATTCTAGAGTATTCAATGACGGACCCAGGTCCTACGGAACTCCCAGGCTCGAGGATGCTTTGAATGACACTTGCTGACTGATCCAAGCTCTCAGCTTTCTCAGAAAAGCTGCTGAAAGCCACAGGCAGTAAGTCAAGCTCAAATTTCAGTTTGCTATCAGATGTAAAATGAAACAAATACTCTTGCGTCGTTCCAATGTGATAGAACTTGGAGTTATTTAAGACGATAACGTTAAGTGCAGTTCCTTTCAGAAGGGAGTATAGCTTCTGCCGTACTTCTACTAACTGGGATTCCTCTTTTGTGACGTTACTTGTGTTTTTTGTGTAATCTTGGGTGGCTCCAGGTCCCAGGGCCTGGAGGAAGTCACCATACGCATCTATTTCACAGGAAAGAGTGCCTATCTGCTTATAAAACAACAGTAATTGTTTTGCAACGCTATGATCCATGTAAAATATACTGTCTGTATACACACACTCCGAGTCCATTTCTGAGTCACTGTGGTCTCCAGAGGAACTTAGCTGAGAAGAATTCCCCCTTATGCATACTGCGCCACACTGGCGCATCGTCTCAACATCAGGCTTGTGCAGGAAATGATGGCAAGACGTGTATTCAAGTCCTCCTTTTCCCGAAAAGCTGGATGAATCTAGAACAAACACTCCGTGAGTGGTCCCAACTGTCAAATCTGAAGGGTGAGCTAACGCGGTAAACCCAGGCTTATCAAATGTGATGGTTTCTGTAAGTCCAGTGCTGTACAGTTCTAGATCATCTGAACACGTAACGAGAATTCCTGGCTTCATGTGACTGGGGAAATCAATGTACATGGCGAGCTTCAGGTCCAACATCTGGTAAACGGGATCGCCAAAAGGCAAAGCTGTGAAAATCTTTCCCAGGGCACTTGCGTTTGGTAAACGTTGACTGTAACCACCTTGAAGAAAAAGACATTTTTAATTATACAGAGACACTGCATATAAGTCAGTAAAAACTAAACCTATACAGCTCTTTTGCATCTACAAAAAGGTATAATCCCCCCAACTTGGTCATATACCAAGTACTCCTCAAAAAATAGCAGATGTAAAAAGATCATCAATCCTTCTTAACACATTTCTCAAAGCAGATCTGACCTTATGTCCAAAATTTAGCATGTCTTAAATAGCTTATATTAAAATTGTGTTTAATTTCATTGCCTTTAGTTTGCTTCAGAGATGGAATATGGACCACTTGTCTGTAACTAAACTGAAGAAATCAAATGATGCCTGCTTTTCACTTGAAAAAACAAGGAGGATGCCCGCACGGAATTTTAAGTCACAGACAAGTCAACTAAGCAGCGTTTTCGTTCGGTGAGTTTCTTTCTCCCCTCCAAAACCGATGCCCCTTTTGGCAGAGCCCTAACCAAGGGGGTAAGGTGGCAGGTATCCAGTCTGCCTGTAGTTGGGGGGGGCCAGGTGCCCTACAGAGGGGGCTGCTCCTCAAATGGGAATTTCAAGGCAGGAGCTTAATTCAGACACTCTGAATTACACTTCTTTCTCCACTGTTTGATCAAACGACTTAAGTGCCAGGAAGAAAAGCTTAAGTGACAGCAGTATCTGCTGAGGATCAATCTGAATTCAAATGATCAGATATGATACGTTTGGGATTACTTTTCTGAGGGAACTATATTTTACAACTCTGACTCTTTCTCTGCCATCATATGGGGGGGGGCGTACAGTCTTAGAATGTGAAATGTAAAACAGCCTTACCAGAGTGAATTAGCAGCACAATAAAAGAAGTCCATTTATCACCATACAGATCTTCCAGGCATCGAAGAACATGAAGTGTTGATCCACCATTTCCTAAAGAAAAAATACGTTAGTGTGTGCCGGGACGTGCACCCACACGACCGGCACCGACACGCGGCGCGCGCCGGGACTGGCGCTGCGGGGGGCGACGGGGAAGCGCATCCCTGCTTATGGAGCCAGCCGGGCCCCGGCTCCGGCCGCGCGGGACGGGGCTCTCGG
>VXBH01001596.1:684-16510 GCA_013400035.1 Rynchops niger | reverse complement strand
GGCCCCTCGTCAGCGCGGAATAGTCCTCGGCAGCACGGGATAGCCCTTGGCAGCACGGAATAGCCCTCGGCAGCACGGAATAGTCCTCGGCAGCACGGGATAGCCCTTGGCAGTATGGAATAGTGGAATAGCCCTCGGCAGCACGGAATAGCCCTCGGCAGCACAGGATAGCCCTCGGCAGCACGGAATAGCCCTTGGCAGTATGGAATAGTGGAATAGCCCTCGGCAGCACGGAATAGCCCTCGGCAGCACGGGATAGCCCTCGGCAGCACCGAATAGCCCTCGGCAGCACGGCTGAGCGTCCGTGCGCTGCTGGGGCGGGATGGGCAGCGTGGTGCCGCAGAGGTGGCAGAGCAAGCCAGGCACCTCTGGAGCAGCACGACGTCCCTTTGTCCCTCCCGTCAGCCGGCGTGGAGTGGGCGGGAGGCACTGGGCAGGCCCTGGGGGACACAGCAGCAGTAAGAGGAGTGAGCAAGGGAATGATGGAGGCAGCAGGAGGGAGAGCTTGGGGGTGCTGCCCGAGAGGCAGAGGAGAACGCGGAGAGCTCGGCACGGCACCAGTGGCACCAGCAGCAGGAGACGCAGCCGGACAGGGCGGAATAGCGGCTCAAAGCACTGCGAGAGGGCGATTTGTCAGACACCTTCGAGGTGGAGAGGGGTTAGGAAAGGAGGGAAACGGTACCTTGTTTTCACGTTTTGCTGGGAGGTGATGCTGTGCTGTCAGGACACAGGCCTCCTTCTTGCCAGCTCTGTCTGGTGCCTGATACCAAATACTCAAAGGGTACAAGGAGCATCGCTGTGCACTGGTAGTTTTGGGTTCCTACAACAGAGTGATTGTTGCCACAGTGACAAAGCTTGCACGTTTTTCTGCAGATGGGACAGAAAACATTGTCCTCGGGCAGAGGCCAGTAGCTGTAATTCCTAAACACAGCTGTACCCTTAAACAAACCGGTGTTCAAAGCAGGGACCTTTAACATTTTTGTTCTTCATGCTTATGCCTTTTATGGGTTTTTATTGCCATATTACATATTACCATCAAAACCTAGGCGTCTCCGTAATGGCTTGAAAACGGTTTCATTATTATGTTAATATGAAGTCCTTTGCAGATAATGTTTTGTCAATCTTTTTGAAGTACTGTACATTACAGTCTAAAAATTATATACTTATTCTTTATACTTACTGAATATTAACTGTGACTAGCAAGGGTTTCCTTGAAATTTGAAGATCTCTTCCCAACAATGTTTCATTTGATTGAACTCTTGTTTTTGTAACAGTACAGAGTCAGAGCTTTCGGGACAAAAAATATCTTTTTATAAAGAACATCCTAATTTTTCTCATTTCTGATACATTAAAATCAGTCTCTGTGTTTAAGCAAGGAATACCTGTGTAAAATTAATTTAGAATGAGCGATGCTTCTTCAGTAACAAACGCAATTTAAGTTAAACCACAGGTGAACCTGATGCCACGTCTTTTTCATTTACAAATGCCAGCTGCATGAGAAGAAGAGTAAGAAAATGAATGAAAAATCATAATTCTATAATTTAACTTATTTTCATACGCTAAACATGTAGAAACATCCGAACATGAAGTATATGGAGCGCCGTTTAGCGTGTCCTGTGTTGCAGCCCGGTCCTGGGGCAGTACGGCAGCAATGCGAGGCAGCGCTGGCCTGGCCGGGGCTGGCCGCTCCTGTCCCCATGCCCACGCTGTGCCCGTGTCCTGCCTGCACGACACAGGCACAATTACGTGTTCCTTAAAGACCCTTCTTTTGCCCGCTTTTGGAATTGGCATTTTTAAATGGAGTTGTGGTTGCCTGTTTTGTACTGTGGGAAAGAGTAGGAGTCTCCAGCCTCCTGTCTGATCCTTGCAGGCTCTATTTGAACACCGGTTTCAGTGTGCATCTCTGTTCATTTTATTCCTCAGCAATATTTGTGATCTTCATTTGAATGCTTATCTGTGCCTTATATAATTTCTATTTTCCATAAGTGAACTTGTCCCCCACCACATCTTTTCTAGTTGGTATGACCAAAGCTGAACAGTGTTCTTGGTGAGAATATACAGCCGACCCTAACAGTGTTACTGTATGCAATTGCATTTCTTTGGCGCTCAATTATTACATATTACTGTCACATCTTTTCATTGGTGGTGCACTTTTTTTCCCTATGGTTTTATGGGTATTTTAGAAATCAATGAAGTTTATCAATAACAGATCATGTTATTAGAACTATCAATATTATCAAGATACTCCTTTCAGTGTGCATTACTTTGCATTTATCAACACTCTTTGTTCATTTGCTGACCTCTGTTAGGTTACTCTAAAGATCCTCCAGACTGTATTATCTCATTAGTTTCATGAGATGCACTTTTTGCCGTTTCACAAAGGGATAGTTGTTAAAGATGGTTAATAAATCCTCCTTAGATGTCTGGAGAGCGTGCCCCGAGTCACACCGAGCGTGTTTGCCAGCGCGCTGCCCGGTTGACGTGCCCGCAGCGGGCAAGGAGGTGTTTTTCTTGCTGCTCAGGAACTTGGCTGCCTTGCCCATGGTGTGTGGGAGCTTTGGTTTCTGTTTTGGTTTCAGGCATTTCATTTGGCACTGAAATGGGGCTCACTACTGGTCCTTAATTTGCAGGCATACTGCTGGCACCTTGGACGTGTGGCTTTTACCATACACCGGCACTCCTATGTAGCCACTGCTATGAAACAAAAAAGAGTATTTTCCGTTAGCATCTCACCCTTGGGCTTCAACATCCTTCAGAGACACCCCGAGTTAATGCTGCATTTCTGCCCTGGCTTACGTGGAGCGAGGTCCCGTAATCCATTTCGGTGGGAGAATCCACTCTGCGTGCCGCGGACCCTGGGCAGGGGGACAGGGGCGTACACAGGGCTTTGGGGCTTTGTGATAGTGAGATGGAGTAAATCTGGGCCCCGGGAGCGGGGAGATTTCCTCTCCCTGCCTGGGGATGGTGCTGCGGTGCCGTGGGAAAGGCTGCCCCTGCTCGTGGTACGTCATGGGTTTGGTTCTTGCTGTCACTACCGTCGTTTCTTGGGCTGTATCCGTATGAGACTGGTTATAGCTCATGCTGCTCAAGTGAGGGTAAATACGGAACTTGTTACACCTGAGTAGGATTGTTGATTGTAAATAGGTAAAGAGAGGGAAGGCTCAACCATGCGCACCAGAATACTGTATTACTCATGTTAGCATTCATAGAAAGTAAAGTACCTGACAAGTCCGGTAGTAACGCTGGGGCAGAGTCCCCTTTTCAGCAGCCAGGTTCTCCGTACGGGAAGGCTGTGCAGTTCCTAGTGTGGACGAGTCTAACTGCGACTGACTGAAGGAGACCTTTCTGTAGCCTGTTTCCCGTGTTCCTGGGGGTGGCCAGTCCGTCCACCCCAGCTCAGCAGACTTCTTGCCCGAAGGATCTGACAAGGCGCTTGTGTTTGTATTGGCTCGCCATATATCGCTGCATATTATGTATGAAAAATCCTTCAGTATTCATCCACCTTGCTGAGATATGTCAAATAAGCTTTGAGGAGCATAAATACGGATTTTCTTAAATTTTCTAAAATTTCAGACTAGTTATTTCACTAATATTAAATAGACATTTCAGTAGGGCGGTTCACTTAATTTCAGCTGCAACAAAAGCATTAACTCTGCTTTATTCCAATTTTGAGTTTTTTGAGTATATACTTCATATACTGTGAGATAGTCACAAAGGTTGTTTTTACAGTAGAATTCCTTTGCCAGAACTTCCACTGCGGAGCCGTTACGTCAGAGATGAAGATAAACGAGTTAACAGTCAAAGCACACCTTCAGCGTGCGATAGGAAAAACTTTATGTACCACATCATTAAGCCAGCAGAGAACACTGAGGGTGGAAGGCATTCGTCCGGGAAACAAGGGAGTGCGCTAGTCAAAACACTCTTTTCTAAGAGAAATGAACTCTGCAAAGAGAGGAAAGAACCATTCTAAGAATTCTGGGAAAGTCTGATAAAACCAGAGGCTACGTATAGGAGGTCGCTGCAGAGTCACAGAGCGGTCGAGGTTGGTGGAGACTTGTGGAGGTCGCCTGGCCCAGCCTCTGCTCCGGCAGGGCCACCCAGAGCTGGTTGCCAGGACCACATCCGCGCGGGTTCGGAATGTCTCCGGGGATGGAGGCGCCACAACCTCCCTGGTGGTACTCGGTCGCCCTCACAGGGAGGAGCGTTCCCTGATGTCTGGGGACCCTCCTGTGCGTCAGTTCGTGCCCATGGCCTCTGGTCCTGTCCCCCGGCCCCTCGGGGACAAGCCCGGCTCCGTCCTCTCGGCACGGGGTTTGTACCAGGGGGGAGACCCGCGAGCCTGCCCTGCTCCAGGGGGAGCAGTTTTTCTTGTACCGTCACTGCAGCTGGAAGTAGGTCTGGAGCCCGTATGTTACGTACGGATCTATTGCGGGTGCGGGGGGATGTCGGTGCGTGCAGAGCGCTGGGCTACGCGGGTCGTGGCTGCGCCGGCTCCCTGCCGCTCCGCACACGGCGCGCGTTTGCATGCACCATCGTTTGTGATGCTTAAATAAGGACTGCTGTACTGTCTTAGCCGTATCAAACGTAAAGAGCATTAGAAAATCCACTTTTATGAACAGAAGAAAAAGTTTGCTTCCTTTTTAGATATCGCTTTTCTGCCTTTCCAACACCTTTTTGCCCTTTGCAGTGTCAAAGTAGGATGGCGTTGTCCTACTCTTCTCCGTTAATGATACTTTTCACCTCAGAGAACAGAACTAGGATTTTTTTCTTTTGAGTTTAAGAATAACAAAATTATACCATGTAGGCCATATGGCAGAAAAAGGAGGTGAGAAAGATGAAGGGAAGTTCAGAGCAAGAGGGCTGCTAAAATTGTTGGATTTGGTCCTTTTTTTCTGTAGGTGATTTATCTACAGCATCGCTCTGTTCCTTCTTTAAATGGGCTTATATTCTACAATTTTATTTCCATAATGACTTTCATAAAGAAAATTCCTGCCGTAATGGGGAGTGAGATTATGATTAATTTTGAACTGACAATGAAACCTGCAAAGAAACGTTACCGAAGAGGTGGATTCAGCCGTCGTTTCTGGGAGCCCAGTATTCGGCGACAGACACAATAAAGTAACCAGATAATGCAGCCTTTGAAGCCAGGGGCTCCCGTGGCAGGTGTCTTTCCAGAGGCAGAGCGTCACCTTGCTTTCCACCGCTCTAAAAAGAGCAGAAAAGGCCACCGAGCATTTCTTCTAAATCTTTGATAATTGTGAAATATCTGGCCTTAGTATAAGAAAGTTTTCATTCGGACTTGGCTCCTTCTTTCCCTCAGTTCATTCCGTGTGTTGTACCAAGCGCGGGATGGGTAGGAGAGGTGTAGGTTTGGGCGCTGCCTTCGGCAGGTCGGGCTCTGGGAGTCCATGGAGTGACTGGGAGGTTTCACCTGCCCGTTCCCCTGCTCCCAACCTGCCGTTAGTGGCTGATGTGCTGCAGCTGGGGCTGGGGTCAAGGGCAGGGAGAAGCAACGAAAAGCGGAACGTCCCCGTGACTGAATCCCTGAAGTTGAATTCTGGCCATCTGCCGTGAATTATTTGAATTTAGAACCGCCACAGTTCCTTCAGTGCAGCGGTGGATTTCGGCACAGGTCTAGAATCCATGTTGTGAGTTTCCATAAATAATATAAACTGTAACTCAGTGGAGTTTTGAGCTCTGGAAAGGAATAGCTTGGAGCCCGGCGGGAGATGTGCTGCTGAAGGTGTTGGTTTTGAGTAAGGCATTGCGAAAAGCCCTGACAGCTTGCGGCTGCTCCAGGAGCCATGGAGCCGAGGGGTGGAACAGGCGCTGGTAGGCACACCGAGGTGCTCGTTTGTATTAAATCCCGTAGCGATAATGGTCTTGAGCAGTTATAAATACGAACGCCTTTCGAGGGGTTTTGTTTCAATGTGGGGAAGCGTAGTTGGTGCACCAGACAGGTACAGCGTCTTGGCGTGCAGTGGTTGGTTTTACCGCGGCAGGAGGCACAGCATCCCGGCAGCGGGGGCTCGGGCACCGCTGGCCGTGCCCCACATCTGCAGCGCAGCCGCGGCAGCTGCTGGCACGGCGCCCGCGGGATGTCCTGGCTCTGCCGCGACAGACCGTGTGCGTGGCACGCAGGAAGAGCTGTCCCCGGGAACGTCCCCACAAGGGCACGTCCAGCCCTGCGCCGGGCTCGTCCCCATGTCCCTGCGCGCCGGTGCCATGGCCACTGCCTGCCAGCGAGGTGGCCAAGGCTGGGGTGGCCTTGGGGTGTCCCGGCTCCTCCAGCCGCTCCTGCGGCACAGCGGCCCTGCCCTGGGGAAGGTGGCCCGGAACGAAAGCTTGTTTTGGAGCTGGCTGTACTGATTGTTTCTGAGTCTTGCCGCCTTTTATTTTCTTTTATGTTCTGTTAATGAAAAGGAAAATATTTGGATACAAATATGAGAGTTGTGCTGATGCTTGTAAAACATACAGCCATAGTTACACAAATGTTGAAAAGGTGACAGAGATGACTTTCTAATTGTGCTTGGTTCTTCTGAGTACCCCTCCTCATATTCATGCTTGATGTGTGTCATACCGTGCGTCCTCTTCCAGGGTAACAGAAAACTGGCATTAGGCGTTAGGGAGGTGCTGGGATATATACTGCACGTGCCGGTTAGGAAACTACGCTGGTGAGGATGTGCGCGAAGCGGTTAGGAGTTCAGTACGTCACTCCTGAAGTGCTCCCGTCAGCTCGTCCTTCACGCGGTGGTCTTCCTGACCTTCATCCTTCCCGCAGCCCACTGTCCGACAGCCCCCCCGGCTCCTCCCCGCTCCGTGTCCCCGTCGCCGGCGGCTCTGCAGGGAGATGTTGGAGTTACCGCGTCCCTGCCTGCAGCATTGCGTCTCTCACGGCAGCCCGGTGGTTTTGCCCGGTGTCCCTCGCTCAGGGACAGACACGCAGCCCGTGCCCCCCCAGGGCGGCTCCGTGGCCAGCTGTGCGCAGGAAGGTCCGGGATCCAGCAGAGGACTGTGACCCCAGAAACAGTGTCCTGGCACCGGGCAACATCTGAACCCGCGCAGAGACTCCCCCGCTCCCGTCCACATGGGGCTGAAGGATGAGGAAGGTGCGAGGGAGCAGGGCCGGGGCTGTCCGGCAGCGCTGGCAGCTCTCCGGGCAGCGGCCGGGGTCCCCACTGCCCTCCCGGAGCGTGGCAACGGCCCAGAGCCATCCTGGAATGAGAGCGGAAGGGCTGGTCCTTTTCACTCCGTCCCTGATTAATTACTCACGCCACCTCCAAAGCACTGCCAGTGGAAAGTACGAACAATCAGGCAGAAGGCGGCTGTGTTGTAACTTGTGGAACGGTGCCATTTGTTTGTATTGCTTTTTGTTACGGCGCACAAGGAGAAGAACCAAGGCTTTATAGCAGTCCTGGAAATAGAACACTTGTTTTACAAACAAAATCCCCTGCAAAAATAATTCACAGTCTTGTATATGGTCACGCTGTGAAAATTTTCCTCATAAATAAAGTAAAATAGTAAAATTTTAGTCGGGTTTATATTGGGATTATAAAAAAGAGAAAATTGGATTTTAAGTATGAATATAGCAGGTGGAATATACGTTTTCACATAAATCTGATGCATAATTTCAATGGAAATACTGGAAGAACTACTGTACCAGGAGAGAAGGCCTGCATTTCAAATGCGGACATGCAGAAACATCATTTGTATTATTATCTTCGACTCGTATACAATTTTATGCAGTGGATTTTGCATTGTAGGAAGATTTTTTTTAAAACCTATTTAAAAAAGCAGCTACTGTAGGAAGCTGGGAACCTTTCAGGAAGTTACTCATTTTTACTTGCTTTGCAGAATTTAGGGTGTAGGGGCTGTTCGTGGAAGGCTTGGTTGGGGCTAGTGGGAGCAGCGCTGGCCGCGCGGGGAGCCTTGTGCAGGCTCAGGGAGGGGACGGTCCTCGGCAGCCGTCTGCCCCCAGCCACGCGCGCTCTCAGCAGCCTGTCACAATGGGCAGAGCCTGGGAGCTGGCGGCACGGCACGTAGAGGACAACCTGTTGAAGTCCTATTTCAAAGGACCGTGGTCTTTAATGCAACACAGCGAGACAGTTAACTTGTCTTACACAGTCAATCTGCTGTCATCAAATACTAAATTCTAACAAAAAATGAGAATTTTTTAACTGTACGTTTTTATATTCTAAATACTGGATTTGATGCTGTATTGTTTTATTCGTGGGTCCCCTGAAAATGGAAAACGCTGATACAGAGAAACAAACAGAATGAAGTTTGGCCGTTCCAGCTGCATGAAGTGGTTCGGCGTCACGGGGTGAGGTGACATCCCGGCAGGGCGAGGGCTGCCCGCCGTGCCCCGCCAGTCTCGTGTTCGCAGTCGCGCTGCTCTCAGGACGATGCCGGACACCACCCGCGTCACTGAGCGAAGGGCGGTTTTGCTGGAGTGCGTGGATCCGGAAGATTTGGCCCATTTTGTTTTGCTGCTAATGCCACTCACAGCATGACCACCACGACAGCCACTGGCAGGTGCTGCACAGGGGGACGCAGACGGGAGCGGGCGCCGAGCAAGGCAGCCCGTGTTTTCAGGAGCTTCTTGAAGAGAAACAATGGGGAATTCAGAAAACGTGAAGAGGAGGACTTGAGAGCTGAAAGAGCTTTACGACAATATCAAATGAAAAGATGAAGATTACTGAAAATGTGAGGCAGAGGCACACTTGGTTCTTAGAGGCAGGAGACAAACCCCGTCGGAGTGTTCGTTAGGTCAAGACTTCAGCGCTTGGCGTGTTGCTTTGACACGGGCTTGGTTGAGGCTCGACGGATCGGGGAAACATGAAGATACCCTAAGGAAAAGACAAAGAACTGTTGAGGAAAATAGAGAAAAAATGAGGAAGTATTAGCAGTTGATAAAAAAATGTTAAGGATGTCTCTTAAAATTCCATACTGTAAATGTGAATGCATTGCCCAAAAGGAGACAATTTTTGTGTACTTAGGATGCTTGGTGGCTATTTTCAGTGAGTACTTGTCTGTTGAATGAACCAAATCCCAGATAAATCATATCCAGCTTCACAAATAGATCAAAATTTGGATTGTGGTATTGTAAAGAAAAAGCTCTTCTGAAGTAAAAACTACAAACCCAAAAGAAACATAATGTTTTCTCCTCCTTTGTACACCAGGAGCGTGAGATGACGTCGGGACTCGGGTGGCTCGTGCAGGGAAGTCCTTGTGTCTGCGGTCTGACACCGGTGCGTGCGGGGGGTGGGATCCCCGCTCAGGCTGGGGCTTCGCGTGGCAGCGACGCAGGGGCTCTCGCCCTTCCGTTGCGTCATGAGTACTTGCACTCTGCCGTGCTGCTGAGGAAGCACTTGCTTGGTAATACCTCACTTAGGGTAGACACAGGCACTCTAACCTGTTTGTTTAGGGGAGAGCCGTAGATGTCATCTACCTTGACTTCAGCAAGGCTTTTGACACTGTCTCCCATAACATCCTCCTTAGGAAGCTGAGGAAGTATGGGCTGGATGAGGTGACAGCGAGGTGGATTGAGAGCTGGCTGTGTGACAGGACTCAGAGGGTTGTGATCAGTGGCACAGAGTCTAGTTGGAGGCCAGTAACCAGCGGTGTCCCCCAGGGGTCAATACTTGGTCCAATTTTGTTCAATATATTCATTAATGACCTGGGTGAGGGGACAGAGTATATCCTCAGCAAATCTGGTGACGATACCAAACTGGGAGGGGTGGCTGACACTCCAGAGGGCCGTGCCGCCATCCAGCGTGACCTGGACAGGCTGGAGAGCTGGGCAGAGAAGAACCAAATGAGGTTCAACAAAAGCAAGTGNGAAGGGCAACGAGGATGATGGAGGGACTGGAGCATCTCCCTGATGAGGAAAGGCTGAAGGAGCTGGGACTCTTCAGCCTGGAGAAGAGAAGGCTGAGGGGAGACCTGATTAATGTTTACAAGTATCTAAAGGGTGGGCTGAAGGAGGATGGAGCCAGGCTCTTTTCAGTGGTTCCCAGTGACAGGACGAGGGGCAATGGGCACAAGTTGGAACATAGGAAGTTCCGTTCAAATACACGGAAGAACTTCTTTACGGTGAGGGTGACAGAGCCCTGGCACAGGCTGCCCAGGGAGGGTGTGGAGTCCCTTCTCTGGAGACTTTCAAGACCCGCCTGGATGCAGCCCTGAGTGATGTGCTCTGGGCAATCCTGCTTTAGCAGGGGAGTGGGACTAGATGGTCTCTAGAGGTCCCTTCCAGCTCTGAAGATTCCGTGGTTCTGTGTGTTGCACGGTGCATCCTTAAATCGAACGCTGAATTGAAATCAGTGGTGCCAAGCTATAAGTGTTTCCTAACGTAAGCCATTTTGTGGATGGACAAAATGAATCAAGCATGTCACTGTGCATTTTGGAATATATCCTGGTTCGGTTAGGATATGATCTAGAACCAGAAGGGTTAATTTTTTTAAAGGAATGGTAAAAGTAAATTGCCCAATACAGTTTTACTCTACACCCAGAAATTGCTTTTTTAACTTTTTATTTATAAGTATTCTTTTCAAAGGCACTTTACGAGTTGCCATTTGCTCTGAAAATTTACTTTAAAATAAATACAAAGTTCCATATTTGTTAGATCTGAGAATCCATTTCCATTCTCTGTTTCATTAGTGTTTGTGAAAGTCCTGTAGGATGAAGTCAGTTACAGCTGTGTCACCGATGCCTTGATTTATGACCTCTGCGTCACCAAGGCCCGTCAAGTGTGCTCATTTGATTTACTTTTCTGATGAATAGTAAATTAATAAACGATCCACAAAAGATAATCGAGTGCCGCTCACTCCCCTTAAGCTGTTTATTCTTCAGGCTAGGCGGAATAAGAAACAATGACGGTGTTGCAGAAGATAAATCGATTAGAGAGAGACGTGTGAGTTGCCGGCAGAAGCTGGGTTTGGCTTGTGTGCCCGCGAGACGGTGAGGAGCTGGTGAGAACCTTTGGGAGACTTTCCTCTGGGGCTGGAGGCTGATGCCACAGGCAGATTTGGAGAATGAGTAAGTTGCAGGTCTTTAACGGCCGGACTCGCCGCGGGCACAGCTCACAGAGATGTGGTCCGTGGCTTGAGCTCACTGCGTCGAGTTGGCTGGAGCTCTGCGCACTGCTCAGCCAGAAATTACGGGCTTCCCTGGAAAACTGGGTATGTTACCTGGAAGGTCAGAGCAGATAATGGTAATAGTCTCTTTCTAGCTGCAAAGTCAGCAAATCGGTAAATGCTTGTTGTTGTCACCGATGTCGTTGGGTCTGATTCTGAATGCAGCCAGGCTGCAGCGCTGAGGAGAAAGCCCTTTGCTCGCGTTTCTCCCCCTGCTAGATTTAGCCCTGAACAGACGTATTGCTTCACTAACCGCGGTACTGGAGTGTAAGATCATCATTAAAATGAGCGTGATTATTCCACACAGTCAGACTAAACCCAAATCCTATCGAATTGTGTTTCTCCAGCAGGAATAACTCTCCTCGGGTTGCAGGATGAGAGGCAGTGCGCTGTGCTTCCAGCAGAACACGTGCAGTCACTCTGGTGCCTTGGGTGAAACCTGCTCAAACTCTGAATATTTATGGAAATGCTGAAATTTCATGTCACTTTTATAATTTGAATTGAGCTCTCATATAGACACAATGAAAATGCACTCGTTCTCAGAAATTGCAGAACTGTGGTACTAGACCCACTGTTCATATTTACCTGGCTAAAAAATATTAAAAAATTAACCACCACACTGTAGTCTCTGACTTAGCTCGGATTTTTCTGTAATCCCAGCCAGACCAGTAAATATCTGGTTTGTCAGGTTGAATGGTGTGGCGTTCGATGTTTACACGGATAAAACAAGTGCGGAGAACGAGACGTGTAGCACTGCACGGTACGGGAGGCCCTGCGGCAGCGGGCTGCGGGGCTGGCAGTGCCCGGGGGTGGGCACGCTGCTGCTTCTGCCACCCGGCCTTTCCCTGGCCACCAACTGCCACCCACCCGTCTGCTTCTGCGACTAGGTCCCCTCGCTGTGCTCATACGTACAGTTACTGATGCTTCGGGTTTATTTTGCATGTTATTTGTGTGCCTGTGTCACCGTGGACATACACCCCATGGGTGTTGGTGGCCACCCTACAGAAATCCTCCTCTCGGCCCCGCAGCAAATCATGGAAAACCAACTTAGATGTACTGGTATTAGTATTAACACCACTGGTGTTAATAAAAAAAGGGAATACAGTTCAAAATATTTGCCTGCAAATAGGCTTTTCCCCCCAAAATCAGTCTTATGGGGTAGAATCAATTCTTTTTTAGCATACATAAATTGGTTAGAAAAAGCTTTCATAAAAATAGAGATAATATGTTTTATAAAAGTCATACTTTAGACAAATGTTAAATATTTTACAGGCACATCAGCTGTGCCTGAAACTTCTTTGCTGTGCTTAAGTTACCAGTTGAAGGTAATATCTGTAATTTATTGGAGAAAAAGCAATTGAAATACTCAGCATAAGATAAATGATCTTTTTAGCTGGAGTATAGAGTCCGTAATTACAGTATGAACAGATTAGGAAAAATAACATTCCATCATATCTCCTGTTCAGCATTTACAGAAATTCTGGGTATTTATTTAATATTTAAATAGCCCATCTCCAAGAGTGTTTTCATTGTTTGATGTGGTCGAGCAATTCTCTGGCACCCTTCATCATTCATCTAGATTATTTTTGTAGGCATACAATATTTTAAAATTCTGTCTTTTTATCTGCCGAGTATTTCCACCCAGGCATTTTGTTAAACTGCTAATGAGTCCCACGGGGCAATATGTTTAAATTAAATATATATTAATACCTGTTATAAATTGAAAACCCAACAAAAAAGTCTCGCTTTACATATCTCTATAAATGAGTATGAAGCTAAGCTGTCTGTTAGCTTAGGAGTGGGGCTGCGTCCCTGTTCCGCTGGCACGGGCGAGCTGGCCGGCGGTGCGGCTCGAGCTGGGGCGGGGGACGAGCAGGTCCAGCGGCCGCGGGGGCTCTCGGGGGGTTTGCCAGCCCAGCGCCGCAGGGCACGTCCAGCCGCCTCCGGGCTGTCACCTGCGCCCCGGCACTGCCCCGTCCCACCTCTGCCAGAGCCTCGCCACTGCCTCTTGGTCCCCCATTGCCTCTCGGTCATGTCTGACCGCAAGCGTCGTTTTGCCCTGGATGTGCCATTTTCACCCCGTGAGCCCTCGCTCTGCCTCGGTGGCGGGCGGATCGGGGCGAACTGGCAGCGGGAGTGTGAGCGCCGTCAGCGCAGACGTCCCCTCCTCAGATGGGAGCATCCTTTGCTGGCTCCCAGACAGGACCGTCCTTCGCCACCCAGCCGTGGGAGAGTTTCTAGCCCAGGAGACTGCTCCCCCCCGGCAGGAGCGCGGGCGATGGGGACCCTGGGGCAGCGCGGGGCGGCCGGCTGGTGAGAGCAGCGCGGCTTTGAACACGGACTTTCCATAACGGGGTTTCTGGAAACCAAGGGTTTGGTGCCGCCTCTTGTCTTCCCCAGTGGTGGCTTCCCCTTGCCGTGCTGCTCGTGCCGCGCTGGTGCCGGGGCCTGCTCCACTGCAGACCCACCATCGCTGCTCACCGGCAGAAAGGAAGGAGGTGGGTTCACCCGGAGTCGGCCGTGTTTGGAGAAAATTCATCACTGTACTTCGCTTGTGGCAGTTTTCTTGGTCATATTGTTCCTTGAATTGTTCAGACAACGGTTTTCATCTTCTCAGTAAATCAAGTTACCCGGTAACGATATTTTAAAGCTAAATGATGCTTGGTTTGTTCAAGCTGTCCAACGCTGCAAAGGTATTTCCCTTTTTAAAGAGTGTTAGGGCAAATGCTTGCCAAGACCCTGCTCTCGTTAGTCCATATTCTTTCTCTGCCTGTTGCTCCTCTTCAGCACAAGAGGATTTGTTCCTGAACGCTTGCTTTGGAATTCCCTTGCTACTGGTCCTAATCCCCGTGTGTTGAGTTAAGCTGGTCAGCGTTCTCCCTCCGCGCACCCCACAGCTGAGACCCTCTTGGCGTTTCTCCTGTTACTTCGCTATTTACTGCTCTCGTGGTGCCCCTTCAGATTGGGCCGTCTGCTTAACGTTCCCAGATTCCTTCAAAATCTGGTACTTTTACCTGACTAACCTCTATAGTCACGTGGCTGTGGTTACTCAGCCGCGACTGTTTAAGTGAAGGACTTTTTACTTCCTTTTGTAGTTTCCCATCTTTGTACCTCATCTGCTATTGTTTCCTTCCCAAATTTATTCGACAGAGATTATTTTGTTTCTTCCCAGTGCTGTCCTTTACCAGGTACATGGAGTTTGCAGATGGACCCGTAGACAGCTCTGATTTCTGTAAGAACTTCTTACTGACATAATACCTTGTGCTTTTTTTAATGCTTGCTTCTAGACCATTTTGCCATGTCTTTCCTGCCCCCCATACGTTCTCTAGTTCTAGTTTAGAACTTTCAGCTGGCGTCAAAAAAGCTGCATTGCCGTAATGGGAAAGGCGGGGTGGGTGCTGCAGGGGGGGCATCCCTCCAGCACGGCCGTGGCTGGGGGGGCACAGGCTCTCCCTGGGGATACCTGAGAGATCCCCCAGGCAGGTCAGGAGGGACGGGATGGGACGTGTCCTGCCAGGCAGCTGGCTCTGAGTGAGGAGACTCCTGTGCATCAGCCGTCATTTGTGTCACTGCTCCTGCTTGGCGTCCCGTTGTATTGGCAGCTACAGCCTCTTCTAACCTGGGAAAAAACCCAAAAGAAAAAATGGAGAAACAACTGTTTTTCACTGGTTCACTAGTATGGTAATAACTGGCACTGCAGAAGAATAGTGTCAGTCTCCTGAGACGGCAGTAAGAATTTGAGAGACCATATTTAGGAAGACAAATTAAGAGTGTTGGAGGTCTCACTTGAAAAGGATGATGGGCGTTTGGGATGTGCCCTACCAAAACCTGCCAAAACAGCCATTGTTTGTTTCCCCCCCTGCTGTAAGTGGCGGAGCTGATGAGCACTGCCCAAATCCCGTGTGCTCTCTGCAGCTGCCGCTGCCGCATTGGGAATCATAGAATCACAGGGTGGTTTGGGTTGGAAGGGACCTCAAAGCCCACCCAGTGGCACCCCCTGCCCTGGGCAGGGACACCTCCCACCAGCCCAGGTTGCTCCAAGCCCCGTCCAACCTGGCCTTGAACCCCTCCAGGGATGGGGCAGCCACAGCTTCTCTGGGCAACCTGGGCCAGGGGCTCACCCCCCTCACAGCCAACAATTTCTGCCTCACATCCCATCTCAGTCTCCCCTCTGCCACTGTAAAACCTCGTCCCACGGCTCCCCTCCCTGCTCCAGAGTCCCTCCCCAGCTTTCCTGGAGCCCCTGGAGGGCCTGGAAGGGGCTGGAAGGTCTCCGCGGAGCCTTCTCTTCTCCAGGCTGAACCCCCCCAGCTCTCTCAGCCTGTCCTCCCAGCAGAGGGGCTCCACCTCGTGAAGGGCACGTGCAGGGCTGGGGACGGAGCTGTGCCCATGGAGCCCTGTGGCCCCCAGGCTCACCCCCTCCCCGGGGCTGCTGGGGGGCACCGTGGCCACCCCTCCGCAGAGGAGGAGGGGGTGGAGGCCGAAGGGCAGGGACTGACCCTCTGCTGGCACGAGGAGCGGGTGAGAAGCATCCGTCCGGCAGGGAAGAGGCTCGGCTGAGATTCATGCTGGGTGTCGAGCGGCGCTTTGGAACCCGTCTCCTTGTTTTTCCTCAGTGAGCAGGCTGGCAGGAGTGTCACAGGCAGTAACGCGTGAACCCCACCAGACGCCGTACTTACCAAAAGCTC
>VXBH01001594.1:96308-140048 GCA_013400035.1 Rynchops niger | reverse complement strand
CCACTGCCAGCGCCTGGGCATGGAGACCAGATACAACCATCCTGAGAACAAACAGCACAATTTGCTCATTTCCTACAGAGTCACCAGTGTGTTGGTGCCATTCCCGGATTCTGTATGTTGTATACCATCCCCTGGCTGTGCTGCTGTGAGAGAAACGGGGCTGTAGGACATTGCAATGGCCGCAGGGGAGACACCATTTCTTAAAAAAAAAAAAAACAAAAAAAACCAAAACCCAGCGTGTGCTTTGCTGTCTCGGAGAAAAGAGGTGCTGGACACAGAATGGATCCGGATGTCTCTCTGGAGCTGCATGAAATTAAACTTTCCTAAGGTATTTAATATCAGCTTCATAATTTCCTAGACTCAAAAAAATAGGGAAAAAAATTAATGATTTCTTAATGAGAGAAGGATGACGATAAAGGGAATCATTTGGTTTGAGCGGGGTTGTTTTTTGTGGGTTTTTGTGGGTTTGTTTTGTTTTGTTTTGTATGAGCAAGGAAATGTGAGCTTCCAGGAAAGCGACCAGGAATATTGTGCACCTCCATCTCTGTTTCTTCATTCCCACATGGATTTTAAACCTCAAGTGTGGATCAAAATAGTCTTTCACATAAAATAATCTCCTATCGATTGCATGTGACTGCACACATAGGTTTATAACAGCATCTGTTTCTCTGACTACGTAACGCTCAATAGTCTGTGGGTTTTTAACTAAGGTGGCCAGATACCTCTGAAAACCTTCTGTGCTCATTCCTCTTCTCTAGCTGTGTCTTTTCTTGAGTCTTCTCTGAAGCCATGTAACTTTGATGGGCAGACCCACACTTCATAGCAGGCTGAACTCAAACTGCAGCCTCAGGAGCAATGCATAAAGAGGAAACATTTTACATTTTTCTTTTTTTCCCAAGTAAAACTGAGCTGTTTGGGCACAAGAGTCCTGAGATTGTATGAGACACTCTGAGGTTTCTTCTAGGGCTGCTGTTAGACACCTGCCATCTGAATAGCAACCTGGTCTCTGAATAGATCTCAAAAGAAATTGCAAAACTGTCTTTTTAGTCCAAGATGCACCCCGCCTAACCACTGTGGCCCATTATGGCACATCACATTTCCTGCAGCCTGTTGCACTGAGGTTTCTTAGCTGTAACTCCTTTCTAACCTTGTCTCTCTTTCCTTGAGACTACAGTTTTTATTGATTTCTGTGTATTTCACCAATCTTTCAGGGATTTCTTTTTGTCCTTTATGTTTGCAGCATCTTTTAGTTTGTCAAAACCTTCAAAATGCCATTTAATGTCCTTTCACTTTTCCATCAAATAAAGTTAGTCTTATCCAAACCAATACTACCTAATGTGACTAATATCTGCTATGACACTTTATGAGGACTACATTAATTGCTAATACTCACTGTAAGGATCACATTCGACACACACTGGCACCCAATTCATGAAGATATTCTTGATCCCCCTTGAAATGTTCACCTCCTATTATACCGCATCAGATTACTTCACGTTATCTGTGACAGTGATGAGATGTGCTGTATTAGCAAAGAGTCAATAAGTACTTTCAGTTAATATTCAGTTTTTCATCATATAGATTGAATTGCAATAGGTTGGAATCTTTATTTCCAAATAGTTTAGTGAGTACAGCTTGCTATGAAACTGTTGAATTCAAGCAAGATGTAGTATAAAGAAAAGAAATAAATAAAACATCAGCAGTAGAGAAATCCAGAAAGAAATTTCCATTCAGTATCTACACAGCTGTCTTCTATTCAGAGAGAAAGGGGAGGAGAGGAAGAAGAGTTGGGTGCATTTTAAAATAAATGGTTGTCCTCTGCTTACTGCAAATGCCACTAATATTAACTGAAATATGTAAAAATGCCTGTACTATCTATTTTATTTTATTTAATCTCACTGTGATTCTGACTAAGAGACCTCTAAGTTAGCTATTTGTTTCATTAGTGGGAATCACAGCCCGAATTTATAAATGCAAATATTTATTGTTTTTGCATAAATATCTTATATTTCAAGCAACAGATGTGTTCAAGATCGCAATCTATTCAGAGCTATTCAGGAGATAGGAAAGAAATACTGTGTTCACCTGAATACTTTTCTTTGTCACATTATTTGTTTATTTTTATCCAGGATGGCACTTCAACTACTCCTACACCAACATGAAGAGGTATTCTACCCAGAAACCTTCTCAGACCTTAGTACACAAAAAGCCACCAGCTGTGCTTGAATACGGGATGTCAATGTTGCATTGGAGAGCCTCCACAATCATCAGAGATCTTTGTGCTTTATCATTCCCATATTCCTACCAAAGGAAGATGGTATGTGGCTTTAGAGACTACCTGCTGTAGTAGTACTTCTACCACAAGTTGTAACGGAAGTTTGCACATATTTCTCCATCACGTCAAAGTCTATGCTAAAGGGATTAGAAGGTAAATGCATCCTCAGCATGATCATAGAATTACAGAATCATAGAATCTTCATGGTTGGAAAGGACCTTTAAGATCATCGAGTCCAACAATACACACACACAAAAAAACCCCTACAATCTCTGTCACTAGAGCATGCCCTGAAGTGCCACATCTAGACGTCTCTGAAACACCTCTAGGGATGGGGGCTCAACCACCTCCCGGGGCAGGCTGTTCCAGTGCCTGACCACTCTTTCAGTAAAGTAATTCCTCCTAATATCTAACCTAAACCTCCCCTGCCGCAACTTCNTTCCTGATACAAGCCAGAATGCTGTTGGCCTTCTTGGCCACCTGGGCACACTGCTGGCTCATGTTAAGCTGGCCACCCACCAGCACCCCCAGGTCCTTTTCTGGACCATTCCTTTTCCTCTCCATCCTTATCTTCCGGCTCAGGAGGCTGAACACCCTGGGGATAGCTGGTCTGACTATTGAAGACGGAGGCAAAGAAGGCATTCAGTATCTCAGTCTTTTCCTTGTCCTTGGTTGCAACTTCCCCCCCTGCATAAAGTAAGGGATGGACATTCTCCCTGACTCTCTTTTTGTTGATAGCTGCTGGTAGCATGTGTTGGAGCCAGGTGTTGATCTGTCCGATTTTCTTGTTTACCCATTCATCAGTCCCCAAAACTGGAAGGCCAGAGGAGAGCACAGTTTGTGCTCCTGAACCCTTGACAAGCCGTCCCAAGGCCCTGAAATCTTTCTTCATTGCCCTCAGACTTCTTCTCTCCAGCTCATCACTGTCTGCCTGTAAGGTCAAAAGAGGGTAATCTGAGGGCTGTATCAGGCCAGGAAGCTTCTTGGTTGTATCCCTAACATGGGCCCCAGGGAGGCAGCAGACCTTCCTATGGGAAGGGTCTGGCCTACCCATATACATGTATATGGGTATTAACTGATGCATTCTTACTCGGAGGAGCTTACATATTTGATTTTCCAAGAATTCTGCCTTGCACGCTAAGAGTCTCTTGCAATTTCCGGTGTCTGAGTTACTTTTGTAATTATCAGCTTTCAGTCATGTAGGAAGGCCAGGGTGGTCTCATTTTGTCTTTTGCTGTTCATGTCCAGCTTCTCAGAAATGAAAGACATTTTAAATGACATGCATGCTTATTTCTTTAAAACTCCACCAACCTAACAAGCAAACAAAAAAATTCCCCGAAAAACAGAAACTGCCTTACCTGATTTGACAACAACCACTTCATTTACTTTGTCAAGTTTACTTTTAACCAAAGGCTTCTTTATCACCCTCTGAGCACAATTCTACAAATCATACCATTTCCCAGATGTGTCTGGAGAAAATGAGACAGGTGTCTGGAACCATTTCTTCCTAGCAAGCACAGAAAACAACATTAACATTCAATTTAATGCACACATTATTCCATGTAATCAACAAGATGATTTAAATGTTGACTCTAAAAAGCAAAAGGCTGGATGGAAAAATAAATGTACATTGAGAACGCAATGTTTTGGCCCTTACTTTGTGAACAGACTTTAAAATACTTTGCAACTTTTAGAATAGAAAATAAACTGGATTTTTCCCATTCACTATTCTCCAAAGGATCCCTAGTTAAGTAATAATAAAATAAGTTTTCATGTGGTTATAACCAATGCATTTAACATCAACTGTCCCTAAGGGTCCTCTTAATGAGTGACTTCCCAATGGTGGGTCTCATTCGTATGGAAGCATGAGTTCAATCACACCCTTTGCAACATTGCAGTAAAATTAGATCAATGCTGCTGAAGTCAATGCTGATATTCTATAACAAAATTGTGCAAGTAGAATATCATTGCAACTTAGCACATTACTACATCTTACATATATCTATACCGTGTGGCCGTATACTTGAAAGCCTATATTATATATGCCTATACATTATTACTACATTAGAACAGGGAGAAAGGCAAAGTACCAAAAAATGTGAAGAACAAAAGGGCTCAAGGTGTCAGTCATGAAGGAACATGTTTCAGAGGGAAATTGTCATGGCTTCAGTAGAGCTAGGACAACAGCCACTAGCTGAAGGTATAGCTTCTGCCTAGTAACCATAATTCAGCTCATGATTTCCAAAGCAAATATCAAAGGGTTGTTAATAACAGGGTAGAGAGCTTCATTTTGCAGAGAGCAAATACAAGCAAACAAATATTGTTAAATGCTACTAAAAAGAAAGGCTTAGCAGGCTATTTTTTCTGGTTGCCATTCAGATTTTATACTCAGAAATCATGATTTTCAGTCTGAAAATCCATCTGATGGTAAAGACTGGCATCAAAGGGCTTGAGGAAAAATGACTACGGAAATCTTTGTTCAGTTCTGGGCTCCACAGTTTCAGAAGGACAGGGAACTGATGGAGAGGGTGCAGCAAAGGGCTACCAAGATGATTAGGGGACTAGAACATCTCTCAAATGAAGAAAGGCTGAGGGACTTGGGTCTTTTCTGTCTGGAAAAAAGACGGCTGAGGGGGGATCTTATCAATGCTTATAAATACTTAAAGGGTGGGTGTCAGGAGGATGGGGCCAGTCTCTTTTCCGTGGTGCCTGGGGACAGGACAAGAGGTAACAGGCACAAATCTGAGCATAGGAAGTTCCACCTAAACATGAGGAGGAACTTCTTTCCTTTGAGGGTGGCAGAGCACTGGCACAGGCTGCCCAGAGAGGTGGGGGAGTCTCCGTCTCTGGAGACATTCAAAACCCACCTGGACGCGTTCCTGTGCAACCTGCTGTAGGTGACCCTGCTCTGTCAGGGGGGTTGGACTAGATGATCTCCGGGGGTCCCTTCCAACCCCTATCATCCTGTGATTCTGTGAAATCAGGCCTATTTTCAGTCATATCAAATCAGCTAAGGGGGTCCTACCCCTTTAATGGATCAATTGTTAAAAGTCCAGAAGCGGGAAAAAGAAAAAAAAAAAAAAAAGGCATGTTTCTTTACAATTCATGATGACTTTGCATCTAGTTACAAATGTTTTGGTATCTCTTACTATAGAAATTCTTACAATAGAAATTGTGAGGAAAAAAGGACATCATGTAACCTGACAAGTCATTTGCTACTCCTGCCATTATGCGCTGATATATATTTGCTGCCAGTGCCAATAGGAGAGTACAAGAGAAGAGCAGATAAGCGCTCGTTCTAGCCTTGCCATATATCTACAACAGTCTTTCAATATCTTCTTTTCATGTCTTAGAACTTCTTCTCCCAATATATTAAAACTGAAATTCTGAATGAGCCAAAGAAAGAGTTTTTCGGCCATTATTCTTTAACCATAAACTTTGAGAGGTTTGAATTTTATATTCAAGTACAAAGCTGATCTTGCCCTCTAGAGTTATTAATAACAGCAGAATGTTCTTTTACTTAGATTTTCTCTGCAGGCTTTTGCCTTCTGCTGAAGGTACTGTTTATATAATGAGCTCAAACTCAATCAGGGTCTTGTGAATAGTCTAAGGAACATTTTATTTGGTGTATTGACATTTCACATTTTCTTTATTACCCTTTGTGAAATCTCTTTATCACAACAGTGAAATCTCTTTTGAATGTTAAAGGATTCTTTTTTCTTTCAATATCTTTTATACTTAACAGGCAACATATTCTGCTTTTAGGCACGCTGCTTACTTTTTCAGATGGCGTGACATGAAGTGCTGTAAATATGTCTACATTTACAGCACTTTGGAATGGTCTTCAAGAACTTTGTGCAGCTCTGCATTCATATATCACAACAATACTAATATTTCCAATAGATCTAGATGACTGCCAAGAGATGTTTATCTAAACCCATTTTTTAAAATCTCTTAGTGAAGCATACTACAAAAAGTCCATCCCTATGCTTGTGGGTTGGACTAGATGACTTTTAAAGGACCCTTCCAACGCAACACATTCTATGATTCTATGACGTGTCATCTGTCTTAGAGTCAGAAACTTTTTCTGATATGCATTATGTCTCTTGCTGAAAAAGTGATCCAAATATTCCTTGTTCTCCTTTACTGAATACGTAGAGTAATTTATCATTTTCCTCCTTATACTGGAAGATGGCTGACACTTCTGCTTCTTCAAGCCCCAGATGATTACCTGTTAACCTTTTAATTAAAATGAAATATGTGATGCGGATGAAAGACAGAAAGAAAGCAAGGGTAGCTCTGGCTTGCTAAAACTTGTTGAAGAGTTTCGAAATAGAATGTGTTAATATGAAAAGTGTAGATCTGTGGTACTGTAGATATGTGTAGATATAAAAAGTTCAAAGGGTAAAAAAAAATGGTGCCCTGACTGACAGCCTAGAATCTAAGAAAAAATTGAGACATTAACTTTTTTCACAGTCACTTCTATCCAAGCTAAAGCTTGTGGCAGAGTTCCATGTTTTACCTGTTAGAGAAGCCACATGTATAAAGATTATATCTTTATATATTCAGAAGTACAGAATAGAAATCTAGTGGGTTAGAACTGCTGAAAATGTCTGAGTAATTAAGAAAGAAGGAGAACATTGTGGCTGTCACGGAGAGAATGTTGTACAGGACATCAGACTGTGAAATCCACAGAAACTGTTGACGTTCTCCAGAAAACAGGGCTTGGTCTGATTGAAAAAAAAAAAAAAAAAAAAAAAAAAACACCAACAAAACCCAATAAAACAAAAACAACAAACATTCACTCCCTAGAGGACTTCTGGATAAGGAAGTCAGCCCATCCAATCCTTTGAATGCACTGCAAAGTTTTTTTTTTTTTTTCAGTAGGGAAACTTAAAATGGCAAATAATTAGAGGCTTTACCAGATCTATTTCTAATTAAGAAGGAATAAGGATTGAAGAAGGGAAAGAGTCAGTGAAATGACAGGCTTCACAACCCTTAGACTATAAAGAAGGAACAATAAAAAGATAAAACAATAGCAAGAGAGTGGACTTCAGTACATTCAGACAATTCACAAATTAGGGCTTATGGGAGGCCAATCTGCCCAAAAATTGTTAAAGAGAACTGTCAGTTCCTAAAAGATGTATATTAAGGAGGATAATCAGGGATGGGCAATGTGCTTAGCAAAGTTGCAGAGAACTCAAAGAAGAGCAAAAGGAATGATAAGAGATCTAAAAAAAGCCTACAAGAGAGATTAATGGGGTTTAACCTAAAGAGGGCTAAAAGAAAATGCTCTAAAAATAATAGCTGGAATAAATGTCTTGGGAAACCAGTGGTACCTTTATCAATTTTAATCTTTAAGAAAAAAGAGGATAGGTTTAGTCTGCCGTAGGTGAAGTGAGTGAGGAGGCTGGATTCAGCTCTGCAGCGCTGCATCTGTCTCCCTTTTCCCTTAACTAACAGGCCCAGATCTGTTAACCTTTCCTCAAAAATCCTACCTTTTTTTCTTTTTATTGCACTGAGGTTTCCCAGCTGGGGCCTCACAGACATTGAGTCAAGGCGAATATTTACCCCTTTTCTTTTTTCACATGCAACACAGCTCTTAATGCCAGAAATATAGCCTCCCTTTCTACACCAATGTAATTTTATTTGCTCTCGTCAAATTTGCAATGTAAGGTGTTGTGCGCATTTTAACTTTCATTTCATTGGGAGGTCATCCCAATATTTCATCATTACGTGCTTGATTCCACCTCTTAAAAACACCACACACAGAAACAAATGGAGTAAAGTACTCTTTCAGTTTGCTGTAACCTCCCAGAAAATATTCTGCAAGAGTTTTTTACCAACCAGTTGTGCAAATATAATGATTTTATCTCGAACTATTTTTTCCCTGTCTGTTCTGTAGGAATATAAAGGGAGACAGTGTCAAACCCTTAAAAATTCAAGTTTAAAAATTATCTGCAATGCAAATTATCTGGACTATCTGCACCTCCTTCGCTATCCTCCCACAACAAGAAGTTAGAATGGTTTGATTTGATTTGTTTTGAAAACTTCATGCTGGCTGGTTCTTACCACATTATTATTATTACTAATGCTTATGTAATAGCAATGCGTTACAGTCTTATTCCAACAGCCCAAGTGAGGCTGAGTCGTCTGAACTTCTCTGTGAGATCCTTCTCTTTTTAAAGATGGATCAGGTGTTTGTCTCTCTTCAGTTGCCACTACTACCCATCCCTCATGTAGTACCAAAGATACCAACAAGTGGTGTGGTGGTTAGCCAGCTACTCCCGTAAGTACTACAGAGTGAATTTCAGCTCAACTGCTGAGTTGTTTTATACCAGTCTTCCTTAAATATTCCTTAAATGCTTTTTCTTTCTTTCTTCACTCTTTGTTGAACCTCATTCTGACTTTGGGTCATATGTCACCTTTGTAATGAGGCCTTACAGAGAAGGCAAATGCCACTGTAGCCTTCTGTGTGTCACTAGTCTTTTGCCAGGATGTTCTTTCCTGTCTGGTAGTTAATTTCTATTTTCCTCGTATTTTTATTTTCTCTCACTTCAAAAGTATTTATACATTTTTTTTCTTTCCCTCACTAGGAATAATTTATTTTCTATATTTTTTTTTCTTCTCACAATGTACTATGCATTTATGTTCATTCTTAGTCATCTGGTCTTATTTTGACATTTTGTACAATTTTTGAATAGTGTTATTTTCAAACGTTTTAAGGGCTCTTCACTCAGCCATAATCATCTCTCACTATGCTTTGCTTCCTACCCGTTCTTTGCATTAGGGGAGTTTATAACAGTTTGTAACAACATATAACAGATCACCTGCCTGCTTTGAATTGGACTATTTTGTTCAGAGATCCTACCTACCTCCCAGCCTACCAAGTGAACAAGTTCCTTCCTAGCCTTATTCTACTCATCCTCTTCACCCATTCCTTAGAGTACTGAAGATTATTCTTCACAGTCATCATCTCCCAAATTACCATTAACTTTGGATCCACAGTCAGTTCCTCCTAATTAGATGGAAAGAAACCTGAAACAGTCATTCTTCTAGTTGACTTTAGCTCCTGGGCGAAAAAGGGGGAAAAAACCCTGGTTTCAGTACAGTTCAAAACTTTATGGGTAATTATATTGCTGTAAAATTTTCCTAAAGAAAGATGAAGTTCTCTATCACCATCAGATACAGTCTTTCCGACACCTCTGTTGTCCAAAAACCTCTCTAATTAAGCTGACTAGAATATACTATCTCACACATTGTGCCAAAAGGGCCTTTATTCTCCCATGGGTCTTGCTTTTTATACATGCTGTGCAGATCTGATTCTGTATATTCTTATTTACATGAATACATGATCTGCTTTCTCAGTGATGTTCAGGTTCGTTGATTTTTTTGTGCAACAATTCTCTCTGCTAGCCAAAAAGAGTGGCAGCTGGCTCACTGTGTGACTTTGTGAGGAGACATGCTAAAATTCCTAGTGGCTAGGATACCAAACTGAGAAAGGAGAAGTCTAGGGTCTTACCTCTGCTGAGAAGAACTTACAGATATTTTACATTAAAGAGCTATTGGAAGAAAAAATCCCAATGCTAGTTATCTTCACAGAAATAACCAGAGCCCAGGGTTTATACTCTGGGTTATAGTCCCCTGTTAGGGCATCTCAGCAGTTATGGGCTTGGTTTAACTACTCTCTTTTCTTCTTCTGAGAAACCTGGGTCATTCCTGGAACAACAGAGAGACCTGATGTTCCCCAGTGCTGTCATGAATCCCACCAGTTGTGCTACGCAGAATTTGTAGCCCCTAACCACGATACCTGCATTTTTCATTGGAGCCAGCCCAGCATCCACATTAGATCCAGTTTTGTCAAAGCTCTTAGTCAGTTGTTTGAGACATTGTTCAGATCTCGTGTCAGTGCATGTGAAAAATAAAGGGGGAAGAAAAAGATGGAGATGTTTTCCTTTTTTAGTGGTGTTGTTACTGATCTCTCAGGCTTTTCCACTTGGAGCAGATGCCACATATTCATCTGGGATGAAACAGTTCTCTTAATTTCAGACCTAGCATTGCTCTTCCTTGACTGAAGACCTTCTTAGTGACTAGACAACAGTTTTCTTGCTATGTGAGACAGAAGATAAGTCTGTCCTTTACTTACAGTACAGGGAAGCTTTTTTCCCTGCTTTATGCAACTCTTTTAGTTGCGACAGATCAGACTTTTCTGTGTTAAAAACCAAAACCAAAGTATGGTTTATGCAAGCCAAAAAGTATGGAAGTGACACCATATTATTAATATGTTATCAACAGACAGACTATTCTAGATATTGTCCCAGAAGATTAAAAAAAAAACAGAATGCTGGTTTAAAGATGAAATCAGGAAGCAATTTTCAGAGTTCTCTAAGGTCATGCCTTGAATTTTAATTCCTACAAAGGGAAAATGAATTAGATCTCAGACTTTTTAGTCTAAAGATCTTATGACTGTAAGGAAACACAATTTAAAGGAATGAAGGTGAAGCACTTCTGAATAGTTACGATTCAGGCACAGTAAGGAAATGCAGTTAATTTGAGAGTATTTTTGATGCTTCATATGACATTAATAAATCTGGCTGGAGGTTTTTTATTTTTTGGCAGGAACAGTAATAGTTGTAAGTAATTTAAGTTTATAGTACAGCAATGTGTTTCAGAGAAATAGGAAAGAGACTGTAAATTGCTGTGAGTGAATGTTGGTGCACGTGCGTTAGGAAGCACGAATTGGACTATTTCAGCTTTATAGTGAGATGCCAAACCATCCCTTTAAGCAATCGTTCCTACCCACCTCGCTTTTAGATGGCGTGTACAGCTGCACAACATCAGAAAAGCCTTGGAGCTGTCGGTTTTACACAGTGCCATTCATTCACCTCCTGCACTCCAGCATTCGCAACTTTCAACACAGTCACGCAAAGGAAAGGATCTTAAGGGGAAAAAAAGTTATGTGGAGAATTAACGGCAAAGACATAAAGTCAAGCGTGTGAGAACTGTTGTTTCAGCAGAGAAAAAAAAATAAAATTCATTGCAATGCAGAAGCTGGTGAGAAGGAACATGGCAGGTTGCCTGCAGTCGTGGTTACAACATCAGCTCCATGTAAGCAGGAGGATCAGATGCCTGTGGAGCAAACAGCAAGTTGTTCAAACTCAAGTTACAGGCAATGAGAAAGAGAGGCATGGCTGTGAATAGGCCAGCTGGTTCTTGAAAGAGCCTGTTGAGCGGAGCAGCACCACGATTTTACCTGCTTCACAGAGCAGGAGCAAGGGTTTAAGTAATCACGGGGTCCTCGCTGAATGCTGTCCCACTCACCATCAGGGATCAGGATCTGGTTGGATCAGGAAGTGGCATTACTAGGAATGGTTGGATCTCTGGTTGGATCAGGAAGTGGCATTACTAGTGCTTGCTGCTGGGCTGTGGTTTCTTGACCTATGTATATACAGACTGAGACTGAATCAGAAGCCATGGAGAATTCCCTCCTCCAACACCCAGAGCAAGTTGCTGAGCTCTGAACTGACTCTAAGCATTCAGTCCCTGCTGAGGGCACTACCGGCAACGCCAGGGGACACCTGGTCTTCTTCTCCCTTTCTCCATCACCACCTCCCTGCTTCTTCAGGCACCACGGGTTTGCAGTCTCCTCCTTCTGGGCAGGCACACAGAAGGAGCTGGCAGTGCCAAGACATATCTGCCCTATTGGCTAGCAGGGAGATGGGGATGCTCCCCATTTGACCCACCTCTGTCCAAGCTAAGCAATTCCAAAAGCATATAGGTAGTTTTAGCACCTAACTGGAGTTCCAATTTAACACATCTTGAACAGACTTGACCCTGAAGGGTCTACTTCTCCTGAAAAGTGAAGGGCAACTTGACTTTTCCTGCAACTGCTTTTCCTGGAAGTGGAATGCTAAGCAAACAAGGCCTCCAAAATCACTAGTTTTTTTTTGTTTTTGTTTTTGTTTTTTTTTTGTTTGTTTGTTTTGTTTTGTTTTGTTTTTTTGTTGTTTTTTTTTTAAATCCTTAGTGAGGACTTGTGGATTCTTAAGCATGTTTTACCTTCCCAGTGATGGAGGTGTTGTCTTCTCCATCTCTCTGTCATCATGTTAGTGCAATTTGCTGTTTAGCTCAATTATATTCAGTACAAACATGAATGACAGCCTTTAGCTATGTTAAAACAAACTGTCATCCAGAAAGAAAGTTCTCATTTCTCTGAGCCAAATTTTGAAACTACTTACACCAGTGTATTTTCTGATTCACTTGAGCTGCTGTAGTTATAGCCTTGGTGAGACTTAATTTTCATAAACATCACCAAGAATAGTAAATTATTCATTATCAAGACCTTTTCATTAACCACTGACATATTATCAGTTCCTCTCTCTGCTCTGATGAGAGAAAAATAGGAGTCTTATTACACCGGGAGGGAGAAAAGAATAGCTGTTTGGCACTTAAATACCATTTAATTGTATAAATATTAAGCGTCATTCATAATCTATGATTAGAAACTTTAGCTATATATTCAGCTCTGCTGATTTACAGTTTCCCTCCCATTTTTAGCTGTGATAACAACTGTTAATTTTACCTAAATGTACTGCATTAAAAAGAAAACAAACCAGAAAAAAGCCCATGACTGTTTTATCTCTATAACCACTGTAAATCAGGAATAATCTGCTAAAAGCACTAGATTTGCCTTCATCTGAATTAGTCCACATGTAAACCACCTTCCTGCAAATGGGTAATCGAGGTGGAACCATGTAACATTCCCCAGTACAGAACATATTCAAGAGTACGACGACAGTTTGTCACATGAACTGAAGAAGCTGAGGAAAAAGAAAAAAAAAACAACACCAAAAAACCTCATTGCTTCAAAATTAAATATTCTTGCTTTTCCTCTTTAAAAAAAAAAAAATAAATCCCCGCAAGCAATCAGTTGTGGACAAACTTAAAGGACGTCATCATTTTTAAGCTTTTCTTATATACTTTAGAAGAAAAAGACAAATTGCATTGTAATAATACATGCTGTTTCAAAATGAAAAGTAAAATTGCTTCCAACAAAATATGTAGAAACAAACTGGGTTTTTTAAAGAAATATGTTTTATTTTGGTCAGAATTCTCTGCCCAATTTGACTAGAATTCCTGCTTATTCTCTGTGATTCTAAAACTTCCTTTTTCAGCAAATATGCTATTCTTGACAGAAAATCAAACAACCTTCTCCCCTCCTGTTCCCCTGCTTCAGATGGAAGGAGGTTTTGTTGACATCATCGTAATGACATAGATGTAAATTGCATATTTCTGTCAAAATTAATGAACATATCCTACATTTTAGTGGCCCCCCTGGGTTATGGGCCTTTTCTAATGAGCTGATCCGATTCATACCAGGATGATGATCAACAGCTTGGGGCATAACATCATCAGAAATCCCCTGGGTGTTCGCAAATTGTCAGACAGATGAAGAAGGCTGCTTGTAGGTTGTGTTTATGACTCCTATATTATTTTTAGGAACTGTCACTGAAAAACCCTCGAACTCATTATGTCTCTTCCATGTTTGTCTTTTCACAGAATTGTAAGTAATTACTGCTTTACAAATGTGTATCTGCTATGGAATCTCACATTAAAAGATTTCTTGTGCATTTTCGATACTTATCTCTCTGAACCCTACTTATTCTTTCTTTCAGCAAAAGCTGGTTTTCCCCTGAAGGGAATTCTCACTGTGTGAAAAACAAAAAGAAAAAACAAAAACAAAAAACAAAAACAAAAACTTTTTTTTGGTAGAAAAATGAGCCCATTTCATTAAAGAAAAAATAATTGCATAAACCAGCCAAGTGTTTGGAAACTCTTATAAACTTTGGAGTCTCTAAGAATGGTGAGAAAGATTAACTGTCCACGTATTACTCTATCCATTGCATTTCTCCAAATAATCTTTCCATGTTACTATCAATAAAAACAAAACAAAACAAACAACCACCACCACCACCAACAACAACAACAAAATCCCCCGAAACCTCCAAATAACAAAGTAGGAATCTTGGATCCAGATTGATCCAGAAGATTTAGCTGCATTCACTTCATTTGAAGATTTGAATGTGAAGGAGACCCCTGAACATCTTCACTGATCAAGGCTTTTTCCTTAAAGGTCAAAAGAGTTAGACCTTCTAAGGTCCTTCAAATACACCAAATGGTGAAAAATAGGAACCCATCTTGATTTTCAGAAGTGTGAGCTGGTGAGGTACTTCTGATCTTTTATGATGGATTAAGGTAAAGACTTCTGAGAATCTGATCCTCACTGTAAAAATTTCTTTCTAAAATCAGATCCATACTTACATAATTCAAAAGTAATAACAAAATTAAAAATCATTCTCCCAAATAAAAGTAGTTTGAAAGTCATTTGACACATGCAGTCTCCATCCTGTGGTTAGCAGAGCTGCTAACAGCAATTTCAGTGGATTCTGGAGAACACACACAAAAAAATATTTCAAAGCACATAGCCTCATGAGGATCACCAAGCAAGAAAACCTACTGATTGCATCGTGTCTTTGAATCAGATCGCAAATAACTGTTTCTATCATCCAAAAGAAGAAAATAATTTCAGCATAAGAAAGAGAAGTTTAATGTTCTCCTTCCAATAACAGTACCACAGTAACCGTACTCAGTTGATGTTCTCTCTGTGCACAGAAAAAGAGGAAATTTGGTGCATCCAGTTTGTACTAATGAAGAAATTACATTCATCTACTGATAAGCCTTAATGAGTCATCCTGGTACCATTCATTGATTTGCCTTTGCAAATATGCAGGTGTAAGTCAATGAATATACCCTGGTGATGGACATCACCATGGTTGGACTGTATCTAAAGTATATGCTGAACCTCTGGATTCTCTGAGGTCATATCTTGTTATTTTCTTTCTTTTTCTTTAGCTTTTTTTTTTTTGGTTATTTTGTTTTTTTGGGGTTTGTTTTGTTGTTTGGTTGGTTGGGCTTTTTTTTTCCCTGGAAGGTTAGTGAAGTTTTTTCTAGGCTATTATTGTTTGTTTGCCAGCTATAGCTCTTTGAAAACAAACGGCTACACTAAGGACTGATATCCTCCTGCAAAGTGTTTTAAAGTATCTGGCAATTCTCAAAATAGACTGGCAATAATTCAGTTTCAAAAGATTTGTAATACCCTCAAATCCAGTTTAGTCAAGGAGACTTTAAACAACATGTTCATTAATACTGTAGTAAGAGTACAGCTTACTAGAGGATGGAAACACAGAAGGTTAATAAAACCTCTTAGATGTTGGTGAAATGTTCAAATCTTCTTAGAAGCATCAACTTTTGAATATTACTGGCAGGCCAGCTTTGTACTTCTGAAGTTTAAACAATGAGTGCAATAAAATTTTCATTATGTTCTAAACTAACAGACCTCTGCAAATAATTTCTGCTGATTAAGTCTATTTTCTCTGACACTTGTACCAGAAATTCTTTATGTATTCAAGAGGCTCCCAAAATGTTATTTCTGGCTTGAAACTGAGATTAAAAATGTCACTCAACAGCAGCAACAACAGAAGTTATTGCATAGTCTGGATGGTACAGATGATTGCTAATGGAATACAGCACTCAAACTTTCACAGTAAGATCACTGCATTATATGTGGTGGAATGAAAAACAACGCTACTATTGTTGAATAGCTATTCTTTTGGAAAGACTTGTCTGTTTATGAAGTGGAAAATTGCCAGGTAGAAATACCAGTAACAGCAAGTAGATGTCTTTTAAAGTTTTATTCCACACATTTTTCTAGAACATATCAGACTGAAAAGTGTCCTCTTACACACAAGAGAAACATAATTGTCTTCACTACAGAAAATACCACTCTTCGCTAAACAGCAAGGGAGCAGGTATGATCATTGGTCACTCAACTGGAGACTTCTTGACTGAACAAAACAAATGCCACCCTCTTGGCCCTTCCATCAGGAACAAGACTGTCTGTGGTATTTTTTTCTGCCTTTGTTTTTCCCAGAGATAACGGTGGTTAGAAAGAGAGGCACATTCCTAAGGTTGATTGGATATGATTTATTGCCACTACAATGTAATAGATCCAACATATGAACAGCAAGCCTGAAACAAAAGCTCTGCAGGGCTGCCTCTGCTAACCAAGCTATGGAAAAACAGGAGAAATGAAAGAGGCAGATCAAATAACATATTGGTTTTGCTCAAAAGGTTTATTTCAATACTCACCCAAGGCCTTACTCAAAAAATATTTTATAAGTCGTTATCAGACAATGAATATTTCCCCCCTTTTTATTGACCTTTTACTAGTTTGTACAGCTGCTGAAAAAAGTCTTCGAAAAGTGACCCAAAGTGTGTGTTAGACATGATTATGCTCTCTGACGCCTGACACACAGGGAAGGATCCTCACCTTCACACTGGTGTTTTCAGATGCTGAGGTGCAGCTTTGTTATTGCTCCCTCACTAACACTTTGTGCCTGAAGTGCAAAAACCTCACTGAGACGCCAAGTAGCAACATCCCGTGTGCAAGGAAGGTGGGCCTCTGGGGCCAGGGAAGTGACAATGGACTGTTTTGCTGTGCTCCACAGTGGGATTCAGCTCATTGTGGGTTCTGGGCCTTTGAATCTAATGTCTAAGCATCTGGAGTTACTGTGGATGCTCTAAAGCAGATGAGCCATGGACAAGACTATGACGCCAAATGCACAGGGGACCAACACCTTTCTGGAGATGTGGTAGGAAGCCACATGGGATACCATAGGGCTTCTAAAATGGAAGCAGAAATGAATATTTTAGCACCCAAGTCCCTCTTTGGTTGTCTACATCTGAAATAGTCACCCTGAACTCCATCCTTGTACTCATGGTTCATCCATTTGCAGGTATACTTTTGTGTCTATTAACTTTAGTATAGCTAAAGCTTCAGAGGACTCTATCACCCCAGATTTTAGCAGTGGGAGCTGTTAACACTCAAGATCTTTGGATGCTGTGCTAGTTTGCCACTTGTTTGGGGACCTTTAAGTCTTTTTTCCTTCCCAGTAAACTCTCACTCCACAACAGACTGTGCAGAAGATCACTAAGTTTTGCACAAAATAGTTTAGCTTAATTTCTTAAGTCTTCAGTACAGTTTAGAAGCTATTTTTGTTGCTCCAGAGGTAAGCAGCGCTATCTCACCCTGTGTGGAAGTGCCATGGGGATATTTTTCTATCATCTCACTAGTTGAAGAGGAATTATATTCCTCACTCTCATTATCTCAGTCATTGTGGTTTCTTTGCTCTTTGACTTTGCTTTTAATGTGTAAACTTTCCATATCGCTAATCTTTTAATTCTTCATTATCTTCTGGTTCTAGCTGCTTGTGATTAACATCAAAAGAAGAAAAGATGACAGAGAATGGCTAAGTGAGCATAGCAGACTTTTAAATCTCATAGCAAAGTGCTGGTTCTAGTTTCTTTGGTAATGAATAAAAGAATAAAATAATGATAGACTATTTTTTTTCCTGCATATTTAACCTTTCAAATTCCAAATTCTTTGTAAAGAAAACAGAATAATAATCCATAAACTACCAGAAACACTCAGTTTCACATGCTTGACATACCTTTGCATCATATGAGTTTTTTGTCTGACCAGTTACTCTCCCTGAAGCCTACCTACACCTCCTTAAAATCAGCATCACTCGGGTTGCAAACAGCATGTATTAACAATATCAATGGAAGATTGCTGTCAACTAAACTGTTAGGTACTGTGAATGAAACCACTCCTGGCTTACCGTGGCAGGAAAAGAAGATCAGGTCTACAAAGATCTCAGAAAGAAACTTTGTGTTGGTATGCAGAAGGCTCAAGAGAGTTGTGTTTCCATAGTAACCCCATTTTTTTTTTTTTCTTTTAAGCCACCCCTCCCTTGCTTCATGAGTCTTGTTTTTCATATCCATCCACATATACCCCGGTACCAGGATACACTACCCCAAGATCTCGTGATAACAGATGTGGCAATCAGATGAACTGACATTATTGTCATCTTGTTCATGACAAATTTACAAGCCACTGGTGGTCTTGCAGCCCGTCAGTCACAGAGCCTGACCCTTGGAGGGTGCTTAAATAGAGGCAGTGGACATCAGCAAAAATGAGAGCCTGCAAAGGCAGCCACAGAAGTTGGATGACTCACTGAAATGACTGAGGGCTCTTCCCTTCATGGACAAGGAATATGAAAATCAACCCTTCTCAGACTAAAACAAAATAATAAAATAAAATCACCTGCACTGTGGAAAACTTGGACAATAAGTTGTGCATTCAAGAAAGGCAAGAGTCGGTTCTTTGGAATACTGTTAATTTATGTACTAGCTTTAAAAAGCACATAGACTGTAAAGGTGCTAAGTCAATATAACACATTCTGTCTTATGAGATTTATTTAAGTGAAAATGTCATGCTGGTTACATTTAAAATAAGAGTTAATTATAACTGCTATTTTTTTCAATTTGTTAGATCACTGTGAGTTTATCTCAACTACAGGCCACTGTAAAATATGCTGTTAGGTTTCTGTATGTTTGGGTGTCAAGGCCCATTAGGGCCTATGAATATATGCAGACCTACCTTCTTATTATCCCACAGAGCAAAGATGTGTGCAGTAAAGCTAAAGAGGGAATCCACCCACTGCCCATGAATGCATTGAATTTTGAAATGGAGTGTATTTGTGTCCTGGCCCAAAAGGAAAGGCAAGATTATGATCATGGAAGAAATCCCACTGGGTCACTCCTGATCATACCTGCCCTACCAGAAACCCAAAAGAAGTGACAATTTTTTCCCCTAAATAGTTTATACTGTTTAGGTGGAAGGTACAGGGAGCTGGTGAAGACTTACAGCTGATAGCTCAGACTTTGGGCATTCAACAAGGAATCTCACCATTCGGGAATGGTTGCCCTTCATTCCCTGTATAGTTAAGGGAGAGAACACGACAATTCAGCCATACTAAAAAGTAAGTCTGGGTGTGCCTGTTCGAAGCTGAAAATACATCAAAAGTTTTTTGTTTCCTTGTTGTGGGTGGCATCAACTTTTTGGTAAGTCATAGGAGGACTTTGCATCTGGCAAATTAGTCATGCATTCTGTTTTGCTTTCATTTTATCTCCTATATCAAGGATGCAAAAGTAAACTGAAAGTATTTGCTCCCTGCAAATTTAATGTCACGGTCAGTGGAAAAGAGAGGTGAACCCAAATATTCTTCTTGTACAAGCCGACTGTAAAAGCAGAAAGATATCCACTTCCCTTGTGATTTGCTTGCTATTATTAGATCCATCAACGAGAGGATAATGATTTTTTAATGACAAGGAGAAAATGTTGTAACTGTGATTTCAGGAGAAAACTTTGTGAAAGACTGGAAGAAAAAATGCAATAAACCAAGCACAAAAAAACTCCCAAACACCTGCAGACCCACCACCTTTCCTCATCAGGAGAGCAAGAAGCCTCCTATCTTCTGTCCTGTGCATGTCTGATCAAGGTACCACTTTGCTACAATGAAAAAAAGTAGACCAGGCCTTTTTCTGTACAGAATACAAATAAAGTCCTTGCAGGATTTGTGCATGATTGATTGATAGAATTCGCCACCACTCTAAAGTTTTACGTTACTTGTCTAAGTTCTGATTCATCCTGAATGAACATGAGCAGGTGAATAACTTCAGACCACAGACCTGGGTGAGACCATCAAGGACCCTGAGACCCATCCACACAGCTAGAAGTTACTGTGCAGTAGCCAGTAACTTTTGGCTGGTCCATATGAACCATTTCCCAACCCCTGCCTACCATAAAGCACAAATTTTTTCTCTGCCCTCATGGCAAACCCAAGACCCAAAGCCTACTATTCTCTGCTCCAGGGAAAGAACAGAATAATCAGGAATATCCCAGGTCTCTGCAGCTATGTAATAGCTGTAAATGGCAGAGAATATCAGAAAGCAGATTAAGCCCTGAGCACAGAGGAAAGCAAAAAAAACTAAGGTCCCTGTCATTTTGGTTAGAGGAAAGTTTTTTCCAACCTAAAGCTGAGACATCAGTTTAACTAGGAACATGTGAGTGAGACACCACTAACAGGGCATTGAAAAGCTTCTGGCTGTCACTGATGCACCAAAATACTCTGCCCAGGGGACCTTTTCCAGCTGTAGCTAATCTCTGATATTTCAGAAGAAAACCAATTTGCTCTGTCTCCCAAAAGGAAAGTTAGACATCAAGAAAGAAAATAATATTTCTTCCCATTGCCTGCAGGCAACAGTAGACCCCAGGAAGTACACAGTGAACTAATTAAATACTGTTATGAACAGAGCATAACAAACTCACCATGGTCTGTCTCCTTTCATCCCCTTTTTGAGAAGCCAAACAAATTATCTTATCCTGATATCATGCAGTTTAATTTCAAGCTTCTATCTCATCCTTTTCCTATTCTACAATCTCCCCTTGAACAAATCACACTCCAAGTTTCCATGATTTAATCACTTCCACTGTAATAATTCAAGTTCCTCATTTCCATGACTGTCTGGGACCTCTTTACAGGACTTTCCTTGCTGTTAGAGTCCTTCTTCTAATATTCAGTTTAGAAAGATTTATTCCAAGATAGCTGCTCTTCAACTTTGTACTACCCTCAAATGTAAGCATCTCCCACTCAGTCCTCATTTTACCAGGTTGCCCCAGCTGTCCTTTTTTTTTTAACCTGTTTTAAAATAAATTCTCCATTTTCCTAACTGTTCATCCCTGTTCAGTTTGTTAATCTCTTTTTACTATAGGTGAGGAAAACACAGCTTTGAAAATGACAGATAAGCTTTAGGCAAACTTAACTTATGGAATTAATTTAACCCTGGATCAGAGGTGAGACACATGAGGCCAGAATAAATGAAAGAATTGATGGGTCCACATAGATTTAAAATTCAGAATAATACGGTCTGTGCTATCTGTGAACTCCTGGAAAAGAATAATTTCAGCAAGACTTGTCTGAAGATTTTCTGCTAGGAAACACGTTCCAGGGAGTCAGAAATATTGATGAATTCTACCAGTAAATTATAGTGACATCCCACAGGGCTGTGTGGTTGTGCCAGGTGTCAGCCAGCCTTCAGGCACCCTCTCGCTTGGCCCCTGTGGATTATGATGTAAGAGCTGAAGCTGCCGACATTTATCACTTTCAGTTACTTTTGCCATTAAGCTACTTCTGCTTTTGTTAGTCCCTGAAAAACAAGAGGGAATTAGCTACAGCTGTTGTAGCTGCCCATGTGCATCTTTACATTTGCAGTTTTTGAACATGTCCTGCAGTATAAGGAAGTTTCCAGCCTGATGTGTTCAGTGTTTTGAGACAGCCTAGCTGAAAAGAATGTTTAAGAGCTGAGGCTTTGACTCCTCCTTGCAACGGATTGCAAAGATAGCTGCTGTCAGCTAAACAGGTAAATTATTACAATTTAATATTAATTAGATGGGAGGAAAGTGTGCCATTCCAAATGCAAATTATGCATTTCAACAGGAACATCTGGAGAGAAAGTGTCAGGTCGCCTATTAACTCAACATATTGGAAACAGAAATTTATTTGCCAGACAAATCCATCACTGAAAGCCCCAAATGCAGCACATTATAGTGTAACTGTTGATTCTGTGCTGGGCAAGGTGACGTGTTCAGGAACAAACACATGCCCACTATCTGCTGGCTTCAAGAGGGACAGAAGAGGAGATCTCCACAAGCACTTTTTAGCTATGTGTTTTGAAGTTGTCTTCTCCATTCTGCGTGCCTATGCATTTCCCTCCAAAATTTTAACAGATAGTTTCTAGTGACACCAAGCAAACATTTAAAGAAGGTTTCTTGAACATTTGTGTTTCACTGGGTTCACTTTCTGCTCCCTATCCCACTCAGAGGCCAGTGCTGGCAAAACTACTTTTAGAGAAAAGAGTTCAAAGGCGAACAGGTTTGCTATTTTGGTCAAAGCAACAAAAGAAATCCATAAGACAGTGCTAGTACTTCCTACTTTCAGGATCTCATACTTGCTTTCGGACCACTAATGGCCACATTGGTGAAGACAATGAGGATGGTGCATGGTGGTGGGAAGGCAGTTTAAGGAAAAATGCCCAACCCTCTGCTTTTGCCCTTGCATGGCTGAGGACAGTGCAGCTGACTAAAGCACTTCTAAAAGTTTCCAACTCACACTCTGACTTTCCTGTCTTTATAATGAAGTTGTTGCATAAGACAGCAATGTGATGTATGTTTGCTACACAGGAAGCTAGTCTGGCCCATCTTTGCTCAAGGAAGTTCAAGTTTCTCCTAAACAAACCTGTTATAATAGCAACGGCTTTGCACAGTTTTTTAACACAGTTTTTACCAAATTGTTCCTTCTCCCACAGGCTATTATTCTGCTCCGCCTGTGCAGAATAGAAAGTGCTGCTCTACCCATTAGTGAAGAAAAGGCCATGGGGCGGGTGACACCTCCCTCTGGAAGTCTGAAGGCTGAGAGCAAAGCAAGCCAGTTTTCAATTGTTTCCAAAAATGCCACAAACCCGGAGGGTTACCATTCACTTTGGAAGGAGGAGAATAAATAACTGAAATAAATGAAACAGGGGAGATTTCTCCAACACAAACTGCAAGGGAATATTCTGTGCATCAAAAATTAGCTGGAATAAGGGTGACTGTCCACTTGCAGTGAAGTACCAATAAGAGGTAGCATTCTGAGAGCATCCTTCACAAATTCATTGCAAATTACTGGGCAGACCTATTATACAGGAGTTTTACAAGAGTTAAATGCCACAGAAAAGTGTATCTGTGATATGCCACATTTTCTATCTAGGGAAAGCTTTTTTAATGCAGAAATCGGAATGTTGCAGGTGGTAGTCGGGGGCTGCTTCCTGTTCTCAAGAAATAAATTTCTATTACGAAAACTCACAGTGAATTTTTTTTTTTATATGAAATCAGATGAAGAAAGAAGCATGACATTTGATGATAGGCTAAAAGCTGCTACTCCAAATAGCTCAATGGGTTTGCCTGAGTAAAAACAAAGTGAAAAATAAAATACTCTCCATTTACACCCGCACTTTATCATATACTTTCTGTCCATTTCGTTAGGAGGGATTTTTTGGTCTACTTAGTCATCGATCTTTAACTGCTCCTTAGCATTATGGTGGACCTCTGCCCAGCAGCTATTCTAAACCACAATAAATCAACCAGCAGTTTGTTATTTCTTTGCATTAAGACAGGTCAGAGCAATAGGGAATGCTCAATATGGGATACAATGGAGGAGTAACCAGTGATAAATGTGTAATACGAAGCAGTCTAGCATTAGTGGTAAGTCAGGGAAGGAGAGAAACAGAAAAAAGACTCCTATCACAGTGGACCAAGCCATCATCCATGGTGCTAGACAATCTTTTGGCCACTCCATCTCATCTGAATGTAGATGATTTTCTTAGACAATGGGGACGCAAAGTCTTTTATGATTAGTTAGGAACCCTGACATAAATAGCGTCATTCTTCAGTTGTGTGGCTAAACAAGTTAATTACTGCTTTCCGTCTGTGCCCAGTTGAGAGTGGCAGCAATGATTTCAGCCTAAGAGATGATGCTGAGCCTCTCCCATTCAGGCTACCTGACTGGTGTTGTCTTTAGAGGAGTGACAAGCTTTGCAAACAACATGAAAGGCATGAGAGGTGCCAGTCTGTTCCACAGTTTATATCTCCGTGATTGATACTACATGGTCAGACGCAACAGCTGTTCTCAGAGGTAATATTCAGATTATTCTGAATAAATTGGTGAATAAGTGTGTCTCCACAGGTCTGATGGAAAGACTACTGAAAAGAGAAAAAAGAGTGTCTCCACTCAGGCCAGTAGCTATTTGGATCAAGTACTTCTGTCATAAACAGATCCCCAAAAATACCTTTAAATGCAAAAAACTTGAAAAATTGGAGCACTGTTTCTCATATAAAGAGAAGCCATTTGAGAAAAGTGTTACTGTTAATCTGTTTTTTAGCAAGTTCAGAGGATTTATTTTGCAATTGTAATTCAAGTGGAATTTAGATGATCATGTAAAATTTTGATTGAAGCATCTGCAGTGGATGCAGTTTTGGATGCCCACCTGTGCCCACATGTGCCTTATTTTTGAACCTCACACAGACACAGGTAGGAGATAAGCTCCAAGGGACACAGGGAAGGAATGATGTTATGACCTTGTCCTTTATTGGTGGCTAACGCTTGGTGCCTCTGTGTTGGCAGAATCACAGGCAATCAGAGCTGCAGTGATCAGAGAGATCCCAATGCCTATCAACAGGCAGCACAGGCAGCTGTCTGTACCTGTCGGCTGCCAGGTACATCCCTGCAGAGCAGGGGTGGACATAAATTCAGATCCTTTCAGAAGAGTAGCAGAAAGTATCTTCAGTTTTTAAAAGAAAAACATTATAGGAAAAAGTCTCTGCAACAGAGTAAAGCACATAATACCATTGACTCCTAATGTGTTGCTCTCCCATTCATCCTGGGAGAGAAACCCCAAAGTCCAACTCCTTCATCTGTTTTCAGAGGAAGTTCTGTTTTATGAAGTCTGGAGATAAAACAAATGAGATTCATGACTTCTTGTGACTGCCTAGACCTGAAAAATATTTGTCTGCTGTTTGTACTACATTTTGTAGTGAATACTGCCCTTCTCTCACTCTCCTGTCACAACTTCAATAGACAAGGGGAGAGCAACTGACGTCGTTTCCCTGGACCTGAGCAAAGCCTTTGATACTGTCCTGCATGACATCCTGGTCTCCGAGCTGATAAAATATGGCTTTGATGGACTGACAATTCAGTGGGTAAAGAACTGGCTTGACGGCCACACCCAAAGAGCAGCTGTCCAATGGGTCCATGTCCCAGTGGAGGACAGTGACAAACTGGTAGGGAATAGAATCATAGAATTGTTAAGGTTGGAAGGGACCTTAAAGATCATCTCGTTACAACCCCCTGCCATGGGCAGGGACACCACCCAGTAGATCAGGTTGCTCAAAGCCCCATCCAGCCTGGCCTTAAAAACTTGCAGGGATGGGGCTTCCACCACCTCTCTGGGCAACCCGTTCCAGTGTCTCACCACCCTCATGGTGAAGAACTTCTTCCTAACGTCCAATCTGAATCGTCCCATCTCTAGTTTTAATCCATTCCCTCTAGTCCTACCATTACCTGACATCCTAAAAAGTCCCTCACCAGCTTTCTTGTAGGCCCCCTTAAGATACTGGTAAGCCACTATAAGGTCTCCCTGGAGCCTTCTCTTCTCCAGAATGAACAATCCCAATTGTCTCAGCCTGCCTTCATAGGAGAGGTGCTCCAGCCCTCTGATCACCTTCCTGGCCCTCCTCTGGACCTGCTCCACCAGGTCCATGTCATTCTTATCTTGGGGGCCCCAGAATTGGACACAGTACTCCAGGTGGGGTCTCACCACAGCAGAGCAGAGGGGCAGAATTACCTCCGTCGACCTGCTGGCCGTGCTTCTTTTGATGCAGCCCAGGATATGGTTTGCTTTCTGGGCTGCAAGAGCACATTGACGGCTCATGTTGAGCCTCTTGTGTACCATAACCCCCAAGTCCTTCTCCTCAGAGCTGCTCTCAATCCATTCTCTGTGTTTGTGCTTGGAATTGCTCCGACCCACATGCAGGACCTTGTGCTTGGCCTTGTTGAACTTCATGAGGTTTACATGGGCCCACCTCTCAAGCCTGCCCACGTCCCTCTGGATGGCATCACTTCTCTCCAGTGTGTCAACCGCTCCACACAGCTTGGTGTCATTGGCAAGCGTGCTGAGGGTGCACTCAATCCTGCTGTCCATGTCCTTGATAAAGATGTCAAATAGCACCTGTCCCAGTACTGACCCCTGAGGAATGCCATGAGTCACTGGTCTCCAGTGATCTCCTTATCCAGTAGATAAGGACATCCATATCTACTGAGTGGTCCATCTGTCAAATTCATGTTTCTCCAATTTAGAGACAGGGATGTTGTGTGGGACAGTGTCAAATGCTTTGCGCAAGTCCAGGTAGATGATGTCAGTTGGTTTTCTCTTTTCCACCAATATCATAATGCTGTTGTAGATGGCCACCAAAGTAAAAGTTCCAGTAAAGCACAACATCGTCTTCTCCTTGTGGGAAGGTAAAAATTGGGGTCACCTACAGCTGAGAAAGAATCCTGCAGGTCTGAATTGGAGAAGAAATATGAGCACCAAGGAAAGGATGCATATTCAGATCTTCAAAGTCATCATTTATCTCCTGCGGCTCCCTGGTTTTTATTAAGTGCAAAAAGTCCATAAGATGAAGTTCATTCTGGGTCAGCGTCTTTCTGCATTCTGCGTTTATGTCCCATGATTTCTAGGTTTTATATTTGGCATTGCAATAGCTGCTTATTGAAAAGGAGAGTGACTTCTTCCCTAGGGCTGCTTGGAAACCAGTTGTGCAGCCTGTGTAAAGTCTGTTGCAGTTGCACCATAAATAGAGACTTTGGGCTCTTTGCTCTTACAATGTCTTAGATCTCTTTCAAAGATGTGATCTGCATCCTCTGCAGCTATTTATCTTCACACTTTGGCACTTTCACTTGCAAGAGAAACGGCCTAACAGAATGACACTAGAGGCATATTCCATTGTATCTGTATATATTAAATATAAGTTGGAAGGCTTCACATGCCATTAAGTGTTTCTGAGGCTTCTAGAATTGTTCAGGCTGTCTGGTAGAAGCGTGTTGGACCGTTTCTACTGGTTTCATGTGAGGAGTATGAGCGCTATGCAAACGGGGGCTCGGATCAGATAATTGCTATTGCTTGACCTGCCTGTCCTCCATCTCAGTGCTGCTGTTCTAGCAGTGCCAGTTAGTTAAAACTTACTTGCATGATCTCATATTCAGAAAAAACAAAACAAAACACAAACCAAAACCAACTTGCTTATGGGATTTCTTATGAGGAGTTCTGGAAAACCTCAATTCAATTAAGTCTCTGTGGTTCAGACTCAAGTTCCCCTTGCTGTATAATTGATGTAATTTTGCTTTAAAACACTATTGTTAACTTTATGATTCCTTTATGATTCACTTTTAGAATCTGAGCTGTAATAGCAAATTTAATGATATACACATTATAAAATGCTTTAAACAATGAGAGAAAAGAACACATTATCTTTCTTAAACCATCTCTTCTTAGACTACACGATCCCTATTGCTCATTTACACTAAAACCCATTTGTGCTCTTCCAGCTGTGGCAACAAGACATGAATTGTGTATGAACTACATTTATATCATTTTTAGTGCAAATAAATACAAATGCTCAAGTTTTCCTTTGTCCCTGGGCTTTGAAGTAGAGACCTTCATGCTGATTGGTCTAGTTTTCTTTTTCTAGAGAGGAATAAAGACAGCCAGACCCTATTGCTTATCTACTTTTTAATCTTAAAAGCTCCTTAGTGCGCACAGTCATTAAAATGCAGTACAATGGGATATGCCCCCCACATCACCAACTGATAAAATGTCATAAATTTAGTTTATACCAGAGCAACGAGTACCATATGTTTTCATTTCATTGATTATAGAACTGTTCTGAAAAAAAAACAGTATTTCCCTTCTGTTTGGGCAGATAAACACGAAGTTACATTTTTCTAGCTTGGACTTCCAGTCCCAGTCCCGTCCAGAAGTGAACAGATATGTAAAAATGAACCAGCGCGGTTACAAATCTCCTTGTTAGAAAAGAGAGGGAAAGTGGATGAATATTGATGTAAATATTACCTCTCTGTTTCCATAGCTTTCTACCTGTTGTAACTTCAGAAGTCCTTGTCAGAGTGCAGGGGTGGGTCTCTATGAAATAGTGAGCTGGATTACTTACCATATGTATTTCTTAATTTCATGAACTGTTTAGAGAGGGCACTTGTCACCTTACTGAAAACCAAGAAAGGTACATTGACTCTGAAAAGCCCTTCCACAGGTTCACCTCACTCCTTTTAGACCAAAGGTGAGATGCCTGACCTGCTGGTGGTGGCTGTCACCATAGAGCCATCACAGTGGGCTCTAGAGGGAAAACACTGTGCTAATTCAGACTCGATACCCAACATATAGAATTAAAAGTAAGTTGAATTCCCCCCTAAAATAATTATCTTTCTAGAAAATGGTCTGTTTATGCATGGTCTGTTGTGAAGATATTGGTACTGGTACTTCTGGAGAAGACCAAGAGATGAGGAGGAAGATCCTCTATTAAAGATTCATGTGCTATGTTCAGTGCCGGTGAGGAAGGAAGGGTAAAGCTGCAGTCCACTGCTGTGTCCAAGACTGCCAGAGAAAGCGGAAAAGAGAGACTCAAGTTTTTCTGGGTACTGACAAACCTAAGTCTCCCATTAAACATGGAATCATATGGAGAGAAGATTTCTTAAGAAAGTAAGGATAGTTTAATGTTTTTGCGATTAATAGGAGTACTTTTAAGAATAGAATGACTACAGTTAAGAAATTTCCTAGGTATCTCTGCATGTCTTAATATTTCCCTGTGTTTTGCCTCAAAGTTCAACTGAAGACCTCATGAAGACATACAAGAGACCCTGGAGAAGGGTTAGGAGTTCAGGATTAGGTTGGGTGACTGTGAAAGTTGATACCCTAGAGAAAGCTGACAGAAAGTCGATCTAAGCTTTACACATGTGTTCTATAGGCCTTGAGCTCGTAACACCAGCATCTTTCCTTCTAGACCCACTTGAAAGCACATGGGTTACATGGAACTGGCTCCATTCATGATGATGCACTGGACACAGAGTGGTGCTTGGCCAGACTGTGACACATACACTGGGACATTTATTGGGGCAGCATTGAAGACTCTGATAATAGGAGGAAAGGAATTGAACGCTCTACATCATAGTTGATTAAATATTTCTGTCTCTGGACACTTTTACTGAAAGGACTCTCTCCTGGTGCATCAGTACTGGTGGTGGAGGCTGCAGAGAAAGTCAGCCCAGATGCCTCTGTGTTTACAGATATTCTGTATCAGATCACTGGATTTAAGAACTTAGTTCTTCCCCTTGGTCTGGTACAGTGTAAATGTGACAACTCTCAGCTTCTACTGAGGAAACCATTTTGGGTGCTTTGGAAGTGTGGCTGGTCCATCAGCTATTGCTGACAAACAGCACTAAAGGGATTAGTTGTAGACCAAATAATTTGTTTTTCTGTATGTTATACATCCAGTGAACACATGTTAACAATTTTGTAATGAAGTATTGTTTTACTTGTGGAGTAGAATTTTGGAGTAAAGCAATTGAATAAAATCCCACCATTTTGGGTGCCTGATCCTTACTTTTGCTACTCTTTTCCTATTCGGTAAGTACTTATTGTACAACATCTCTCTTCAGATGTCTGGAAAAAAAAAAAAAGAAAAAGGAAAACTGGCATCTGTCTATGTAAGCAGATTACAGTTTTCATTAAACTCTTTTAATGAAAAAAGCATTAAGCCTTTATCTGCTCATTGTTTCCATTCTTAAGTACTGTACAAGTAACTTTTGTTCTCTCACTGTACTTTTGAGCAAAGTTGTGCTTACAGTCATATGGGACTAATTATTTTCAATAGTTTCAACAAGAAAACTCCTTATTGATAATATAAAATGTAATAATGTATTCCTGAATGCAAATGCAGTTTCTTAGAGAAATTTGTTCACAATCAGATTTTATGTCCTGCTCGTGTAGTTACCATTGTAAAAGCGTTAAAAAAAAGGGGGGGGGATAAAGCAAGATTTGCATACACCAATAATGGGTATATCACCACAAGTTTTTTATAGTATGCTAATTTCCAGTGAAGTACTTGGGCATCTTTACAAAACATGGTAAAATAAAAGACAAATAATTTGATGGGGAATATAATGAATTCTGGCTGGTAGGTGGCGTTATGAAATAATAGCTAATTAACTTTAGCAAACATTAAAATATTAGTGTAAAGATCTTGGAACGACCCAGATAACAAAACTTACATATTTCTATTTCCAATAAGTGCTTCCACTTTTAGCTATTTTGTGCAGGAATACATTTTCTGCCATTCTATTCTTGGATCAATGGAAGGTCATTTGCACTGCTGTAATTCCAGAAAAGCATTTAAATATGCAAATTAAATCTGGAATTGTGTGAAAAGGACGTTCATGTCTCTTTCATATTGCAACAATAACAACTAAACATTAATCATCTCTCTGCTTTTATTACCAAAACCAATTACATGATACTGAATTAAATAGTTCAGAAAAGAAATTTAGCTAGCTTTCAATGAACATACTCTGTAATGGTAATACGTTAGCATTATTATTTAATTATTATAGGATGCTAGCTGTTGTTGCAGTGTTACATCCCATTTACCAAAATCTTCCCTGTTCTTACAATAGAAAATTAACATGGGAGCAATGCAATAGAAGCTGGCATGTTGAACTGTCTTTTTAAGAGCTGCTATTGAAAATGCATGAGCTTTAATAAGGCATGTGTTGTTTTGGGTGTTTTTACACTAACAGGTCAGGAAGTGGGTGGACAGCTCTACTATGGCATTTTCAATTTATAAGAAAAAAATATGTAAACAGTTTATGATGTCTGTTCATTTAGTCTGGGAGCTGGCAAAAAGTACCTCTTGGATAAATTTCTAAAAAAACCCCCAACCCAGACAAAAACCGTACTCACGTTGTGTATGCCATCCTCTGAGGGCCCCATCCCAAGAACAATGAAGATGATGGAAGGCTTTTTGCTAACTTTCATATGTAACATATTAGCATATCCACAGAGTGTCTCGGACTATCAGTTCTCATTCTACTTCCAACTAAAACACCTTAATGTAAAACTAATCTTCTCAAGGACCCTGATTAGCTGTATAGCACTGAAGTTAGACTATTAACAGAAATATTAAGCGTAAATGAATCTCCTCTGAGATGTTATTACTTTCATGTCACAGTCAACAAAATCATATACTACTAAAACCAGAATTAAGCAGAGTATGAACCTGTAAGTGAAATGTGTAGTGCAAGAAATAGTTAAGTAAGGAGAAAACTTACCCTAAACTCAACTCCTCGGGTGTCTTGGAATCAGGTTCTGTGCCCACATCCAATAAGTCAGAGTTATTTAACATCCCATCCTGAACCAAGACTTGGATAGCCTCCGTCCTCTATGAACAACAACAAAAAAAGATAAACACTTTTGTGTGTGCTGGAATTTATAAGCCCATAAGGAATGTATGTCTCATGGCTCATTTCAAGGTCCATTTGAAGTTTTCATGGTAGCTGGAATATTTATAAGGTCTTTTCTCTCCCCTGTGCTAAGTCTCTGCAGCCTAATAGTGACACAGGACTTCTCTCAGATAAAGCCCTTAACAAGGGTCTGCTCTCAGCCTGGTGCCCTATTTTCACAAAAGTCGCAAGAACTTAATTTTCTTTCGGATTTCTATGTCTCTGTTAACTTTGTTGAAGTTGTCTAAGTAGTTCAAATGTTATTTGGGGATAACAGAGCATTCACATAGACAGAGACTGAGAAATTCATAGTCTAATTTCTTAGACAAAAGCCAACTAAAAAGTGGTCCCCAAAGAACTTAAAAATTAATAGAGAAGAGCAATTTTATCATGAGTAAAATCTTTCTTAGTGCTAAAGTGCTGACTTTTTTTTTTTCTTTTAGGATATTTTTGCATCAAACTTTGTTATCAGCTTCCACAGCCCTAATGACTTGCAGAGTGTAACGTCATTCTTTGCTGCTTGGCTTAGCTGTAACATTAAGGAACTGCAAGTGAAGCTTTTATAGTCCTGCTCTGTGTACGCACCTGTGTGGGTCAGTCTGGTTGTTTCATAACTTTTCAACTCACCAATTTCACAGTTTCTACCAAATTTCAGTAGGTGACAGGTATCTCAAAGGCAGTACCCGCTTCTGGTTCACATAACCCAGCTACTATCTGGACGTCTCCATTCCAATGTCTGGCATTAGCTTTGGAAGAGTCATTTTTTTTTATTGCTTCATCAGTAACCTGTGCTATTCATGAGTCAGCTGGAGTAGATCCCACTGAAGGACAAAAGATTTCCCGTATTTTAAACACTTTTCATAACTCCTCACTGTCTGTGAGTCTGTGCATCCCCCGGTAACCTGCGCTGGCTTGTAAATCCCAGCCTACACACCATCCAGAGGAAAGCAGGCAAGTAGAAAAATATCCATCTCAGGGGTTTTAGTCCATCATGCTTAACTGCCCTGACAGATGTTAGTTAGCAGAAGACAGAAATAAGAAGTATGATGGTGGAGGAAAAGCCCAAATAGCTATTTTTTAACTGAACAGGTAGTTCAGACTCTCCCTTCTTTGTTTCAAGCCTGTCCGTGGTGGCTTTTAGTTTCTGAGTCTGTGTTTTATTTCTTCTCTTCTCGTCTCATTGCTGTGTCCTACATCCTTAGCTCACATGGGCTCTTCTAAACCTGACAAATTGCCAGACCATACTAGATTAAACTTTTCATTGATTTCACACTCCAGTAAGGAAGCATTTAGTGACCTTTATCAATCAGTCTTCCCTGTCTGAAAAACAGTTTTATTTATAGGATTTGTTAGTCTGCAGCCATTACAACTACCCGGAGCAAAGTCACTTAGTGAAATGCCTTGCTTGGCTGGCACATATTTTCTCTACTATTTAGGTAGTTAGAGGCAGGAAAAATGCTCACACAGACCAAGGAGGAACCAAATTCTCCCACTGCAAAGAAACCAGATTTAATCCCATGTTGTTTTCCTAACAAATAAAGACTTCTAAATCCATAGCACAGGTATAAAATTCAGCTTTATAGCAAGAATTGGCATAATGAAAACCAGCTGTAGACCATAAAGGCTATTTAAAGGGAAATCAAGGTGACACATTATTATGTCCACCTAGTTTTGGCCAACCTGTGTATTTTCAATGGTTGTGAAGAGTAGCATTTTGTCTTCCATACTTCTAGTTTGAGAAAGGGACCTTGGCAACAGAGTCAGGCCAAAAATGGCCTTGATTGGTTTGTCACCATACCTAGATACAGATTGCAAGGAAGACGGCAGCTGCTGAGACAAGAGCAAATGTCCACATAGGCATGTCCTCGGGCTCCTCAAGAAGCAGCAGAAAGAGTCATACCAGTGTGACTCTGACCTGGAGTCACCAAACCAGAGAGCAGGCAAGGGGGAAGTGTGATGTCTGTAGTGATGGTGCACTCTAGGAGAATGAGGTAACAGTTCACCTGGGTTTGGTCTTCCTAGGTTAGATAGAAGCTAAATGGCAACGTGAGGAAGATTTGACCCCCACGCGCATTGTCACAAATTTCTAATAACCAGTCATAGCATCTGTCCATGTTCAAAATCTAAAGTCAGTGTAGAGGTAACAGCACTTACCCTGCAGTAAACAACTAAAATGGGTTAGATGTGCCCTAAGAATGCTAATTTCTTCCATTGAGTAGGAAGTGGTCCCTGTGTGACTAGCTCAGATGGACCTGCATTACAAACACTTGCAATCAGGCAAAATGAATCTGATGTCAAGCATCTCAGTGCAAGCATCTCTAACAATCACAGACAATACTTTCTGTATTTACAAAAAACCCCAAAGCTCCTTGGGTAGTATCTGAGGGGCACATCAAAAGAAAGAACAAAGTTACAAGGGAAGAAAGGTCTTGTACTAATAGTCCACGTTAATGCTCTATGATTGCCATTTGTCGGGACAGTCATCTCTCTGCTGAAGCAATCTATCAGCTGAAATGCTACATTGTCACTTAAAACTCAAAGGACATAACAAAGTAAAGCAAGCATTGCTAACATTAGGCTGCCTCAGGAAAAGAATATTCTAATTTTCATGTCTGGAAACAAAAAAAAACCTCTCCTAACCCAGGGTATTTATGGCTTGTTTTCCAAAGAATCTTACTTCCAAACAAGTTTATGATAGCTAGAGGTAGATTCCATATGGCCGGTTCTCTTCTAATACAATATAGTGAGCTTCTTTTTGAAGGGTCTGAAGGTCAAACCTTACCTTTGCTTTATGTAATGCTATTGTTTTGCTTTCATTGGTTCTCCTATGCAGTGTTCTACATAAAATGTTTTCTGACATGGATGATGTCTCTGGCACTTCATATTTGCAACAAATCAACCTCATGTGGTTGCTTGGCTGTCATCTTTCATAAGGGGCTCTGTTCACATGTGCCGGCAATCTGAGACACCGGGAGTGTAGGGGACTGCGGAATGGGCGCTCTTCTGAAAATTGCCTGATTTATGTAGAAAAAGGGAATTATTTCACCTCTAAATAGTGGTGTTAAATAAACTAAGATAGATAGATCTAGAATTTGCCTTTAAGAAGAACCGTGAGAAAAGAGAAGTGTGTGAATACTTTGGAAAGCACTATAAAAGGGAAAATAATGGCTATGGATATGTAAATAATTCCTTTGGGGGTAATTCAAGAAATTCAATCCATTATTTATTTGAAGAGACAATTAAGAGGTGACCTGAGCACTGTACATAAGCACCTCAGAGTGAAGAGATTTCTGATGATACACAACTCTGGCATTCAAAAATGGCAAGAGGAAATCCCAAGGCTGGAAGCTGAAGTGAGATGAAATGAGACAAGAAATCAGGCATACAGATTTTTGTTTGTGTTTGGTTCGTTGATTTTTGTAATTAACCTTTGGAAATATTTATTCAGGAAAGGAGCTCTCTATCATTCCGTATTTCTTTAAATCAAGATTGGATATCTGCCTATAAGAAACACCAAATTATAATGCAACTTCATGGGCATTTTATTTAGAGAAATTCAGACTAAAATATATTAGTAAGAATGGGGACAAAAAAAAAACCAACCCAAAACCTAATGGCTTTTAACCTGTTCGTGAATGAGATTATAGACTGGATAACTGCAGTGTTGGATCCCACTCCAGACTAGTTTAGCCAGGACACGTACCAGTGATTGACGAGGTTATTTCCAGTGCTGCGTTCCTATGAATATATCAACTCATCAGGTTTCAGAAGTTAAATATCTGTGGATATTTAGTGGAATATCCACTAAGTGGAATAATTTTTTTCTCTTGGTTCAGTCAAAGAGAGTTGATAGCAAACATCCTTGGACAAGTTAAGGTGTTGCTGAAAAGCAAATGGGAATTTCCATCCATCCTTATCACTTATCCCTTATGTCCTGCCTCCCAAGGTCCAGTTAAATCTCTCAAAAAAGCTGGTTTTACTTCAGTTCCTCCCTTTGGAAGCTGGGAAACCCAAGTCCCAATGAGGCTTGCCACCAGTGTTTTATAATCACTTATTTTGATGCAGTTACACTAGCTCTGTGAATGACCCTCTGATAATTCACTTCTCCCTCGATTCTCCCACTCACGGGCTATCTCACAACGTAGCAGCCCACTCTCCCTGGGTCAGTAAGCAGGCTCCGCTCTGGCATCATCTCAAGTGGCAAGAAAGTCAGAGATGAAGCGATTGCAACACGGTAACCAAAACCAAAATCAACTAGCGATTCATGCCCAACATACAAAAGCTAGCATGTTCTGGTTTTTAAAGTTGTGATTGTACAGTTCAATAAAAATACACACTTGCCTTTTGCGCAGCAGAAGCTGGCAGATATTCTGAAGAGAAAGGGTACGTAGTAACAAATTATCATATTGCATGTGGTCACCCTCTAACAGCAGTGTTAAGGATGTTTCCTGTTGCTTTTGAGTATTGAAAATGTGCACCTAGGTTCTAAGAGTGCATTTGAAGCCTTTCATCAGTGTAATGGGTACACATGGCTACAAAATAAACTTGGAAAAAGACAAAAACCCAAGAAATCCTTGTTCAGTTTTATGCTTATTGCAAGTAAGATGGCCAGACTTTGAATACTCTTTGAATACTGCTCAATCTTAAGCATTTGGGTTTTTTTTTCTTTTTTTTTTTTCCCCCTCTTTTTTTTTTTTTTCCTCATAAAGGAGCTGACCGCAGAGTCTGTGAGCAGAGCCCCGGTGCAGCACTGGAACACCCTGGACCCACATTACAATCCTAACTTTAGCCATGATTTTATGGACCAACAGAGACACCTCATTCACCATATCTCCCTATCTGTCAGTGGGGAGAACGCTGCCTCTCTAAGTCAGGTGTAACGAAATCAAGTTGAGGTGTATGGAGTATGTGTATCCATATACGCTGAATAGGCATTGTGCAGAGAATTTAAGCAGCTGTAAGAATGAGCTCTTTAAATTGCTTAAAATAAACAGCTGATCCTCTTTGTCTCTGCTGTGGATACCACCACGGTAACCTCTGCTTTGTGACTGTCAAGATGAAGATCACAATAATATATAAACTTCATGAAACACTGAAGAGGGTTTGGTTGGTGGCTCAGATGGAGACGATGCAGCTGGACTTTTATTAGCCAAAGTTATCCAGCAGAAGAGACACCACCAGTCCCAAGAAATTGCTTTCTGAGACAAAATGAAGATTCAAGAAGATTCAATTTCAAGATTCTAGTTGTTCTGGCACTCATTTTTATTTAGGTGACTCGGAAAATTAACATAAGCTAGTAATAACCTGTTAAACTTCCTCAATTTGAATACTGAAGGTATATCGCTGTTTGCACCTCAGACCAGGCTGAGTCAAACGTAAATGGTTTTACACGGGCAAGTCCATGGGGTTTGAAGCTGACAGCAGGAAAAAGAAACCTAGAGGAAAGTAGAAAATCAAGCAATTTACAGGGAATTATCTGCTTTCTCAAGTTGAATTGACATTAACCTCACTGATGCTGTTTTGGCTTTCTTGAGCTGTTTCTGGGACAGTTTGCTTGGTTTTGATTAGAAAATCATTAAAAAAAAAAAGAAAATGAAAACAAATCCAAAAAACCCAGAAATAAATCTAAGCACTGGACAATTCTTCACTGAAATGAAAGGATTTTTTTCAATCTGTTTTCCAGTTTTAAATTTGGTTTTAAAATTATTCACTTAAAAATACTCACAGACCTTTTCCCCCACAAGCCTCCTCTCCCCAGTGTTTCTCTCGTCATGGTGCTAAATTCTTTCCTCTGATGTGAGCACCTGACTCTACCTGACATTTAAGTGAGATGCACACCCACATCTGAAGGCGGGCTTTGGCTCTTTGAAGCCAGATTTGTCTTTGTTTTATTTACAGAGAACAGAGCACAGGGAAGACAAAATAATTCAAAGGAATGATTTATGGACTAGTCTCATCTGTTTTCTGCTAAGTGAACTAACAAGTTTTTCTTTGACATGGGCAAAACTTTAATGAAATGAAGTTAGTTTGCTTACTTAAAATAGTCCACACATACCTGTTTTTTGGGGATGAGCTTTTTTTTTTTTTTTTGAAACCGTCTTAATTTTGTTCTTTTAAACAGTTCCATTAACTTCTGTGTACAGTGTGTTCTACAAAATGTCTTTAAAAGTAGCAGTTTAAATTGAGAGATTGTCATGGGTTTTCTCGAGATTATATTTTATTGAGTATAAAACAGCTTTTAAATTAACCAAGTTACTAATAAGGTGCTTTACTGATAAATTTATAAATGTGCATGACACTCTACTCCTAGTGTTGTTTTTTCACTTAAAACTCCTGTTTTGTTGATGGGATCTAATTTTGGACTCACATCCAGGTAACAATATACTCATCCATTCTCACCACAACAATCTCCCACTAAGCTCGCTGGATATAGTGATTTAATAATAGCATAGTTTGAACACTTACTTTATGCATTTATTTTTGAAGTGTGTGGACACATTCTCATCTAATTTCCTTGAAGGAGTTCCAACGTTTTTTCTTATCGCATAAATATTTATAATAGATGCACCGAAATAGTCTCCAGAAAATACAAAGCCAGACTTAATAGAAAAATTTTACACAGATGAAGGAAAAAAATTGCTGTTTTATTTTAAGTGCAGAAGAATAACTTCTAATGTTTTATTCATAAGCAGAATTTCTGAGAACTTCTTGTTTAACCCTCCTCCTGTTCCTGGATAATGACAAACTATAGAATTGAGGGCCAATACTGCAAACTGCCAAGCACAGCCTGCAGGAAGTTGAGAGCTCTGAACTCTGGTTGACTTAGTGGGAATAAGTTCTAGAAATTGAAAGAGCTCGTTTCTGCCCTCAGACAGGTATTCCAAAAGCACTTTGAAATCACTGCAGTCAATTGGACTCCAGACATTAATACTGCATGAACTCTCTTCCTTCAAATGATATTTTGCGTAACATGAAATAAATCAAGAGACCAAAGACTGATGTGTAAGCAAAATGTGTACTTTGATGAAAGGAGTCCTTGATGAAGACTGTCATGAGCTGCTAATTACATAATGCTCTTAATATTTGTGAACTTCAGTGCTATGGAGGGGAAGGATAGAAAGAAGTACAGTGTGGTTCGGGGATGAGCTTCTTCTTTGAAAGATTATAATTCAGAAACCCTTCTCTCTCCACAAAGAAGAAGCTGCACTAAGAGCAGAGCACCCCACTTCTCTCAGGTCACTCCATGCTTCAGAGGCAAAAGAGACAGTGCCTGTTTGTAAGCGCAGAAACACACATTTTGCTTTGTTGCTAAACTATGCTAAAGCAAGGAAAGTCCTGCTTCATTCCTCACCTGCAGTCTGGGAATAACCAACTTCCCACATCTACTTCCTTATTATAAAGCAAGGCCAGTGGTCCAGAGGCCATCTCCTGCAGTCTGATGCTGAACAAGGCTATTAACAAGAGAAAAAGCACAGTGCAAGTTGCAGGGAAGTCACATTGCTCTCTGGTAACTGTGAAGGCAGCTGTGGGCATCCCTGTCAGAACCTATTACTTTCTACCTGGCTTGTCCACCAGTCACCTGTGTTCTCCTGGATTCACTTTTAACAGTTCTGCTCCCGCTGCCGTGATTGATGGTGAAATGCTCATGAGAGCAGCCATAGCTGAGTGCCTCTGTTTGTGAGAGATGCAACCGGAAACATTACATGAATGAATACATGGATGGAATAAATACAGGTTTTTTATAGCTGTTGGATTCTTTCCTCTCTCTGACTCCGCAAGAGCTAAAGCTCTCAATGATCTGCAAAATATCCACCCTTTTGCTGCTGGTTTGCTCACTTTGCTGACACAATGGTCCAGGCTGCCTTGCTATGAGCAGTATTATATTTATATATTTTTAAAGTATGCTGTTCCTTGTGTTCATTTCAAGACATGCTAAGTAAGAGGATCTGGAAAACACATATCATAGAATCGTAGAAAGGTTCAGGTTGGAAGAGACCTTAAAGTTCACCTTGTTCCACCCCCCCTGCCATGGGCAGGGACACCTCCCACTAGACCAGGTTGCCCAAAGCCCCATCCAGCCTGGCCTTGAACACTTCCAGGGATGGGGCATCCACAACCTCCGTGGGCAACCTGTTCCAGTGTCTCACCACCCTCACAGTAAAGAATTTCTTACTAATATATCTGTTATATGAAAACTTATTTTTGCTGCATTTTATATATATGTATACGGTACATATATAGCTGACATTTCTAGTTATAATCTTTTATATGTAAAAGCCTTATTTATATAAAGCATAAATAAATAAACAATATGAATAAAATTTGTATACAAATTGTATATACATGTATACAGCGTATATGTGTGTATATTTGTAGATACGCGCAGAAATCTACCTATACAGTTATATCTAGAGCATTTGCGTCTCAGAGTCTGGGTAGGTTCCCCATTTGCTATGCCAGTGCTGAATTCTCAAAGCCAGAACTTCTCCTTCAGACAGGCACAGCAGCCAAGACAACAGACCGTGAGCATGTTTGTATGAGGTTAAGAAAGTCGTTGAACAATGCGGTAGTATTTCTGAGGAAACCATTTCCACTAAGGAAATTGTATCCTAAAGTGGAAATGCCAACTAAGGAGCCTGCAGAGAACAAAAGGCAGCAAATTGTGGAGCCCCAGCCCCCATCCAAATGCTCTGTCTCCTCCTGGGTAGCCTGACCCAGTCTCAGGATCCAAAACACCAAAAATGGAGGGTTTAATTCTAGCTTAGGATCTGAATATCAAGGCAGAAGCTCCGTTGACAACAAATCACAGGTCTATAATCAAAGTCAGCTTTGCAAACAGGCTGAATTTCTATTGCAGTCTAGCCATGTTGGCTTCAAAACATATCCCTTTCCCATGATGTGGTTGTGTATAACTGGGCAAAAATGATAAAAAAATAAAAACATTCTGTTAACCTCTCTACCCTAAGCTTGTCCGTCTCTATGGCTTCTTCATGGACTCACACTGTCCTCCTTCCCCGCTCCAGTGTGTCAGCAGTATTTCCTAAGGATGGTGGGGGTCTTGCCTCTGCTGATACAGTGAGTCAGCAGAAAGTGCTGACCTCTTATTCAATGAAAATTAGGGGGGAAACCCTACCAAACTTCAACAGAGAAGCAACACTTAAAAAATCAAGGTTTTATCCTCGGCAACTCAGTTAACTGCAGCGATGGCACTCTGATTTGTCAACAAAAGGAATCCTCATATTTAGAACCCCTTCTGCATACCAAGTCCCTTTTCTATCAGATCCATCCCCGGCGCACATTGCTGCGGGGAGGAGATGCTGTCATATTGCCTTGTAGCTTCTAAAGGTCAATGGGCTTGCAGCTCTTTTTGAGGCTCAGTGAACTGATATATTCTGGGGAAGTTGTGTCTGAATCACCGCCTTCAATTCAGGAGGGACAAGGGCTAAATGGAGGGAATCCAGAATTGCATGGAGAGCACTACATGGGGAAAATAGCTGAACACAGAGTGGTTATTGCTCCTGGTGTTCGGCAAAATATGACAAGCATCACAAAGATGGTATTGCTGAAAATGGAAGGGCTTGTATGTGGACTGCAGCCTTAGTGCTTTAAAGGAGTACAAAAAGTCTCTGATTAAAGTGCAGAGAGAACTTCTGTTTAAAGATGGTTTTAATGTACAGTAATAAATCAAAAAGAGCCTCTGCCATGTTCTGGGGACAGTTACCTTTCTGCTTCTTTAGCTTCTTATAGTTTCAGTTATCTACGGTGCTTTTAGAGATACTTAAAGGTGCCCTTATCCCATCTTATACAAGTCCTTCACATAGTCTATGCAGAAAGGGACTTTGGCCAGAGTCTGGGATTTGGCTATTACTAAGCTAATTTTTGGATTTGGGATGATTTTGAAATGTAGAATACAAATCCCTGCACTATGGAGCACATAGTGCAGGGCCAGCACCAGTTTTGGTGCAATCCTGAGAAGGGGATGGGAAAATCTTTTTCCCTAGGAGGAAAACTAGAAGCCTTCAATTTTTTCCCAGTAGCCTACTAGGGGGAAAAAGTACCAGGTTGGTATGGGTATGGGTATGCAGCTCAACAACAGATGGTTGTTCCCCATGTTGGTGAAGTGGGCTGGTCTCAGGCTGTTGATTACCGTGGTGAGTCTGCCGTGGAGTTCCTGACATTCAGTTAAAAACACTCTCCATAAAACAGAAAAAAAAGGTCACGAACTCTTTGCATCACTCCTGCTTATCTCTGTATACTCATGAGGAAAACTTCTATAGATGTAGTCCTGAGATTATAAACTAAATTGCAGCTTTCCCCGTGGAACTTCCACAGTTTATTTCCACTGGACACATAGCTGTGATTTCCAAGCACAGGCACTCAGGTACTAAATCACTGACGGCTCAGTTTTCACTGTGGATCCTGAAGATGTCTTTTCATTTGCTAGTTCTTGGCTTTCAATACTGCTGCATTCGTTTTCTTTTTTGTGCAAGCATCACTTATCCCCATCTGTTACCTACCTTCCCTCTCTTCACAGTACGCTTAGTTTGAGAGACATTGTCCACATATGTATGAATACCGAGATTTTGTCCTTTAGAACTTCATCAAGCAAAATGCCAAATAGTAATAAAATCATATTTTGGAGAATAAGCAGTCTTTTCACCCATTTTATAGTTGCCGCCTCCCACGCTTTGAGGTTTGATACAGAGCTCTTCAGCCATGAGCAGAGACGGATAGCCTGGCAAACGTATTCTTTTGTATGGAAACATCATCAGTATGGAGGTTTCTCTCCCGAAGGACCCCAAAATCCCATATCAACCCCAAAGACAGAGTTCTGCCAACACTGCTGTGTCTCCACCTTTGAAGTCAGCAGCAGCAGCCACGTGTTGTAGATATGGAGGAAAGCTTTCTGTTCCAATGCCAAGCACAATAAGGGCTTAGAGACACACACTGTAATATCCAAGGTGGCTTTAAGTTGGGATAGCAAGGCTTAAACTCACATCTTAAGAAAAGTTAGGTTCAGAGCTGGCATACAAAGGAGCAGAGGATCTTATCCCTTACTCTAAGGCACAACCCATGCTCCAGGATGTGCATTTACCTTCTGTCCTGTTGGGCAGGGGAGTCTACATCTGCGTACCTCTGTCAATGAGTTTCTGGATGGAGTGTGACAATTAATTGACAGTGGAATTATGCATGTATGTATTTAACCCTCTTATTACCCTAGTCTCCTAATCTCTCTTCCTCCCGGGCAGGGATTTCAGGCAGGTCTCTGCCTTCCCAACAAATTGGCACTGTGTCCCTGGCCTGCCTTGTGCCTTTGCAAGTCTCATTACCCTTTGGAAACAGCTTGCTCTCAATTTGCTTTGCTCCAGTGCAATCAGTGCAGCCAGATGGAAACGGCTTTGAAATTTACCTTTTCAAATCTCAGCTTCATTTTTCTCCTTTGATGTTTCTTGTCGGGTTTTCCACTTGTCCTCGCCACCCCTCAGCTCGCCGCAGCTCCCTCTCTCCAGGCTGTGCTTTCCCCGGGCTTGTGACTCCCTGAGCATCCTAACTTGCAAAGGCATTGCTGTCACGGGGTGGCTGTCACTGCAGCACTAATTCTCACTGCTGCCAACAACAATGTGTGTCACGCTCCGCGGCTGTGTCAGAGCTGGACACCCACTGGAAAAAAAAAGACACAGAAATGTCCTGACAAAGAAGCTTGGGAGGCTGCAGGAGGTTGCTAGTTTTTTGAACAGTCAAGCGAGGCTGAGGAACATGCGATGAACAGCATCCACAGAGGAACAGCTCGGAGAGGGTGGACTAAACTCTTGCGCAGTTCAAGTAGATCTGAAAGTCACACTGGGCCTCCAGGTGTAGCCAACCTAGACAACTGACCCTGTTTCAGACTTTTTGATTTCTCTCTGTCTTTGGTATACATTGGTTAGGAGAATAATCCTCAGAAAAAAAACCCCAAAACACAGTTCTTTTTGTTACTTCTTTATTAAATTAGATCACACACACACACACAGAGAATGGTTCGGATCCACGCTCAGAAGGTTCCACGCAGAAATTTGAAGGAAATCATTACTGCAAGGTGTATAGGACATCAGTGCAAAAGTACATGGATGGTACTCCAACCTGTTTTTAACACATCAGGCCAGGTCCTGATGCCCCCTCACTCATAAACAGATGCTGGGTACAGTGTGTTGCATAAAGCATCCATAGGACCATTTCCCCAAGCATACATATATATATATATATATAAAAATAAATATATAAATATAAAAAATTATTTTATGTATTTTTATAATATACTTATTAGGGAGAGTGTTTCCACAGCCTGGCATGTAAATCTTGCTTTTC
>VXBH01001594.1:75575-96278 GCA_013400035.1 Rynchops niger | reverse complement strand
TCAGCTACTACAGTTCATGTTTAAAAGGAAACTCTCCAGGACTGGGGAAGGCAAGCAAGATGTCTCCAGAATATTATCTTAATCAAGCCCACCAAATGTTCTGGAACAACTAAATGAATGTTAAGAAATTATTAACCTTGCTGTTGCAAATAAGTGCTACATACATTAAAAGCTGCACCAGAACTGGTTGTGTAGGCTAACAATTATGTTAATTTCTAAGCAAACCAAGTAAAATAAACCAAATTCTTCTTCAAAAAAAGAACCTGAATCTTAATCAACAAAAGCAGCTTAACTGGTTTCCACGACAGCTCAAAATGAAAAGCTTCCAAAATTTTCTGGTCGTCCACCTACACACACCTAATATCACCAAGCAGAATGTGAGAACCTGCTAAAACAGGCTCCCGTGATGCTGAACTCACCGGAGCGAAGTGCTGAAAGCACAAACACGAGCACATTCCTATTTATCAAAGCCTAGCTTCCCTCTCTTGCATGGTCTCGGTGGCAGATTTTTTCCCTCCCTTAGATATGTCATTCTGTCCTACAACCTCCGCAGCAAAGAATAAATTTGGAACAGAAATCTGGATTGTCAAAATGAAGGCAGGAAGAAGGGAAATTATTATTTTGCCCCTACCTCCCTGCTCAGGCTCTCCTCGCTGTGCTGGGTACAAGCTATGGCATTTGAATCTGGGGCTGAACATGTGGGCTGGGAATGGGAATATCCTGAATTGCTTTATACGGTTCCGGTTCTTTATTACTGCTTAGATCCAACTGGATTTCCACTGAGTCTGCAGCAGTAGTGCCAGCAGAGTTGCGAAATCCTTCCAACCTCTTTTGTTTGTTTCTATGCCTCCCTGTGAAAGCCCTGGTGAAAAAACATGTGCTATTATTTGATAAAAGACCTTTCTGGAGAATGTAAAGCTCTCCATCATCTTCACCGGGGTTTGGGCATGAATGATATCACCATAGCAGGCATAAGTTGAAAAGATCCAGCTGAAGTTTATGAAACTTCATGACATGAAGCACTGATTGATCTGTCTGCAAAGTAGGGCTGAATCTGCTTCTAATATTTCTTGACTCGCTTCACTGCCAAAGGTTCCCTGAGTGAAACCTTAGCGTTGCTAAACAAAACCTTCTCCTGATGAAGATGATAGAGCACTTTGTGTTCTCCAGGGATTCTTTTCCATCAAAGAAATTATTTGGATTACAGCTTTTTTGCCTTTGTAGCATAAGAAAAAGTAAAGGTTTTAGCTTTCCTAGGTGTGATTCACGTCTTACTAACCTTGGTAGAAATCATATGAAACTGCAAAAACAGTTTAAAAAACTGTTGTGGGCGAGGAATGGCTTCCTAAACTTTAAATGGAAGGGGCTAGAAAGGACAAAAAAGAAAAACCGTGAACTTTTCCAGTTCTGATTTCTATTACGTATGTTACTCCTATTGAAATTAAATGTGAAACCCAATGGTCTGAAACAAACTTTAGCCCAAAGTGATATGGTACATACAGAAAGAAATCTCCACTCTGTATGATCCAGTATCAGGTAACCAGCGTGGGAATTCTTCATACTGCCACTTAGGGGATAGGAATGCTTGTCTGTGTTAAAGTAATTGCTGAGTTTGTTCCTGCTGGCTCCTTTTGGGTCCCCTAAAGTAATCTCTGCTCAAACACACTTGAGGCAAATAGATTATACAGAAAGCTTTCTCCTTTTGAAGTCTAACACTGTAAATAACATAGTCCACTCTAATTAGCTTTTGTAAACATGCATCCAGCGGGCAAGTAAGCAATAGAAATAACAAGTGAGCAGTGTAGCAAACCACTGCTTCAGACACAACATTTTGAAGTATTTGCCCGAGTGATGCCATTGCAGTAATCCTCCACTGTATAAACTGCAATCGCCCCTTTCCTCGATGCTCTAACCGAATGACAAGTCTTCCAGGTGACTCACTGGCAGCAAGATGCACACTCATGCACCAAATCTGCTTTTGGATAGAGAGACTCAAGAGTGTGGACTTTCCAGCATGACACTATCAAGCTGTGAAAATATTTCCAAGCAAATATTTGAACTTCTTTGTTGATGATCAGCCCAGTGGTGCTCAGGCAGAAACATGCTTTCTGTGTCCTTTTTTTTTTTTTTTTATTACGGATCTTGGTCCTGTTTTTCTGGCCCAAAATTACTTTTATGTTAATCTTATTATTTTTAGCTTTGTCAGTGAGGTAGGTAGTCACCAAGGTGGGGCTTCAAACAGAGACGATCATCTTGCCCAAGCTTTTGAGTGTTTAGTCTTGAGGGGCAAAACTGCAGATAACTCCTCGTTTGTGAGCATTTAAATTTCCACAGTGCAAAATCTTCTAAAATTATTTCAGACGTAGCGAGCAACGAGAAATCAAGTTTTCCAGTTGTGAACTATCTCCAAAAAGAATACCCTCCTGTTTGGGGAGATACCTGAGGGTCTGATATAGCGTTTCTTCCCTTATAAAGTTAAATAGATTTTTAAGAACAAATTTAAAAAAGCTCTTTTACAACTTCGAAGGTATTCACTGTCTCCCCCTTCACAGCATATAGCACTCTCCAAGGCAGAATGGCTGCCCAAAGCATTTTGCTGGAGGTGAATGAATGCAGCCAAAGGCCAAAAAGGACAGCAGTTAGTCCCTGGTTCAATGACACTGGAAACCTTTCTTATAGCCAAGATCGCATCGCAAGAGCCCATCCCAAATAAATTGAACTGAGGGAAGAAGGATAGAGAGGCAAAATCCAGGATGTCAGTAAAAAAGAAGTTATATGTAGGAAGAAAACACATTTAGTTTGTGTCAGTTAAAAGAAAAAAAAAAAAAAGATTCTGAATGCTGTTTGCATCCTTCTTGAAGCCCTTCCCTTATTCTGGCGAAGACTAAGGAAAAAAAATCTCAGCTTGCTCATTACTAAAACTGTCTTTGTTTCAGAAAAGAGCTCCTTCAGCCTAGCTTGCTAATAACTAGAAATAGTGTCTTTTCTTAATTTTCAGACATGTTAATAATTTAGTGAAATTCTTATTACGGTTTCTAAGGTAACCAGCCTTCCAGCCCCCTTACAATATCCCATCTTGTCAGCTGTCTTCACGCAGGATCCCACAGTGCAGCCTCTTCTAATTGGACCTTAGCGAAACCCCCCGGTAACTCCTAGCAAGTCTGACTCAAAATGAGTAGCTGCTCTGCCAGCTTTGTCCAACCTCTCCAGCTCTCCTGAAATTATAACTATTTATCTAGAAAAAAATCATTTAATAGGAGATGTATCTTAAGACAACAGCCACCCTGTACACCTACTTGGTGGTGATCCATCTTCCAACACCATTACCGATTTAGGTTTTATGCATTTTTAGGCTTCTGAAGCATTTGTTCTTGTTAGTCATAGTGAGTTTTTAGATGACATTTCTGTCCCCATTCAGGACTATTATTTTTATAAATGGTCAAAGCTTCCTTTGGTTTGCCTTAGCAGTCTGTGTAGTAGCTCCCTCAGAGAACGAGCTCCAAATGTTTTCCACTTGAAGTTGTTTCAAAGTTGAAAACAGTATTAATTACCTCTACATCTTCCTCATCTTGAAGGAAACATCTCACGTCTTATTTGTCTGGGAACAGAGCTACTGACAAAAACTTGAAGTTAGTTAGGCAACATTTCTAACATTTATAAAGTTAATGCAATCTTCTTTAAATAATCCATAGCTTGAGAGCATCTGTCACAAGTCTTTTTTGGATTCCTTCATCCTTTTAACATCAACAGAGTCTGCCACACCCCCGAAGCCATCTGTGTATCTCGTGTTAAACTTCTACAAGGGCTTTTGTTTCCCTTGACTACCTACATCCCACGAATGGAAAACATCACTTTTACTTTTCTTTCTTAAGCCCCCACAGTATCACCCCCACCATGGGGGAAGAAAGTCAACAGACACATTTGGTCGCAGCCTGCAGAGAAGGGTTGCCCTCCCAGTAGCCATGTGCCTTCAGTGAAAATGGTGAAGGGTGGGTAGCTGAAGGGCATCTGTGTCTGAGAATTAAAAGAAGGGCATAGACAGGCTGCTACAGCAGGTAGGAGAAGTGGAATCATGCCAATGTCCAGGAGTCACTGTCTCGGAGTCACAACCAAATCACTCTATCAGGATGCACCTCCGTCTTACTAGCATGATATTTTACCATTAAACTGAAGTAACCCCGAAAAGCAAAACTATCTTCTTAAAACGGTAGCTTACTTTGTCTCTGCTAGAGATATGATCAAAAGGGTGATTCATTTGTTTTTGCTGAATCTCAGTTTTATCCCACTGCATTTTTTTTGGATTCAGAAAATAATCCTGATCTGCATTGTCACTCAGAACTTGAACCAAAGCTTTCTCTGAGATTTTTAAAGGTTTCAATTCTGATTTCCTTATAAACTTCTGTGGGCTATTTCTGTACTTCAAGGATCCATTCAGCAGCAAATCTATAATTCAAAAATGTATGAAAAAAAATCTGTCTCTGAGGTGGCCTCATACCAGTTTTCAAACTGGTTTATAAAGATAGTTTTTAAATTTAGTGCCAGTAAGAACCACATGTATGTCTGGCCCCATGGTTCAAAGCCCACTGAAGTCAGCCAGGCCTTTCCCACTAACCTTGATAGTTCTTTTCAGTGCGTTTTTTAGGTAAGGTTAGGTAAGTAACCAAAAATCTGGATTTGTTAGCTAGACTTTTTGTCAATTTGAGCATTATTAATTCTGGATTTCAAATAATGGCAATATAGCCAGGAAGAGAAGAAATTAGATTATTCAAAAAAATTATTGTCATGATCGTCATTGAGATATTTATTCTCTGGTTCTTTGAGATGGGAGATTAAGACATGGTTTAGAAGTGACTAGATCCAAGCCAGAACAACCCTCCAGTTTTTCCTTTTGTGCTTCAGGCTGCGGAGGCTTGCGGCATCCCTGCTGCTCCAGAGCTGGCCCTCCCTGGAGCATGGCAGCTGCTCAGCAGAGAAGCAGCCACTAGAGAGCATGACGAGACCACTAACCTCTCCGTCTTTGATCTAGATTAGGACGGGAACCAGGTCTCCTGAGGTAGAAGGCTGGTGCTGTAAAGCATCTTTATGACTGAGCCTTATATGCCAAGACAAAAAGCCAACAGAAATATAAATCTTCAAAGGCAAAATAAAAGAGCATTGACCTTCAAGCTCAGTGTATTAAATGAAAGACAGCATGAAACTGTCTCATCTCTATTGGGCCTTTCATATGAAAATTCTATATAAATGTCTGCATTGTACATGTTTTTGGACTCAATGGAAAGTCTTCAGTATGGAGTGCATATAAATATTTATGTGTTGTTGTTAAACCTCTGAACATCATTGCTTTATGGTTGTTTCTCCTGTGTGAAGCAGCCTACAAGACTGCAAAGAAAGGGATATAAATGGAAGAAGGAAGACATGTTTAGTATATTTGGAGGACAACAGCAAAGCTGAATAATGAGTAAGCTATACAAACAATTTATTTAAATCATTCTATAGAAGTTTACTATAGCAAAAGGAGAAATGGGAGACCTTTGGAATGACATAAAGAGCTCTAGAGTTTTTACCTTTATCTCTCTGATTGCATCGATAAATCAATATTGGGAAACTGTCTGAAATGAGTTCGGATTTGTAATTTGCTTTGTACTGGGGCAGTGTTTCCTACTATGAAACAGAACTTGAAAATTTGGTGCATTATTCAAGTATGGAACAGAATAGGAGGAAAAGAAAGAAATTTCCTTCAGACTGTGAGAAGAGCTGTCTTTTCCAGCACTGAGGAAGTGGACTGCATGATGCTGTTATGCTGAGGTTTTCTATGGGCTAAAACCTTGACTGTTTTTATTAAGGGAAAAGGCAGATGGAAGGATGGCTCTGTACTGAGCTTGGCACAGAGAACACCCACCAGTGGGTACCAGAATGGCCCCAGGTCCATATCTCATCAGATCTGGTGTCTCCACAGTGTGTCAGTATTTCATGGCACTGTTCCAACAAACAGCATCAAGTGGAAAATGAAGTACAAAAGATGTAGAAACAAACAAAAAAAGCCAACCCAAACCAACCCCAAAACCCAACCCCCTTGCGCCACCACCTCGTAAACTAGAAATGGATAAAATTGAATCCAAGTTAAAATCCATAGTTCATGGTGTCAAAAGAGCTGCATTTCCAAAGAACAGCAAATCATTGCTGTGTTCAACCTGTGTAGCTGACACCGAAAGAATATGGTGCTGCCCTGCTGTAAAATCCAGGAGGGGTGTTTCAATGACCTTGCCTAGCACTCACCTATTAGCTCTCACCTATTCCAAATATCCATGTGTTGTTTCCGTACAATATTAATTTTAAAAGGTGTTGGGTCTTTATTTATAACAAACCTCCCACTCCATTCTAGAACGTGGGAACCAGGACACAGTGGCGCACATAGTAAACTTTCTCTGCTGTTTCCTCAGGGCTCAGCTTCTCCCCTGAAGGAACTTTCAGGCTATTCCCCAAATCACCAAGGTTCTTCAGCATCCAGGCTAAAGAAGGAGCAGTCACTTGGTTTGTGCATATTTGTATTGAATGAGAAAGGTTGGAATTTGGTCAACTTAAAGGATATCGAATCAGGAGACAAGATTCTTATTGACAAGTACAAGGAACTTTATTTCTGCTGAGCACAATCAATTATAATCCAGTATAAAACAGTTTTAACCATTAACCAAAAAGCCAAAGGCAGGACCTCCACAGCTAATCAAACAAAAGACAAAACCGAAATACTCCCATGGCCTCATGCCACATGATGTTTTAGAAATCACTCTTGGAAGTTTCATATGGGATTAAATTTCTAGAGTGATTTTAGTGAGTTAAGTTTTGAACCAGAACTCTCGCTGACAGGAAAAAGAAGGGAAAGAACACTCTCTGAAGTAACGAAAGGATAAATCAGTGACCGTCAGAAGTGTGCATCCCCAGGAAGATAAAATGTGCTGAATGGCTGATGCCGTCCCTCTGGCACATATAAATAATTTGTGGAAATGCTGTGGCGCTCTGCCAATACGCGCTTCTCTAAGATTGCCCCAGATCGCAGTACTGGGGTTGGAGCCCGCAAGGAGAGAGGGCACAGTCCTGCAGAGCTGGATGCTCCAGCAGTGTTAGTAGATATGGATGACGCTTACCTCACAACTTGGTGGTAAGGCAGGCTGTAGGTATGGTAGGCCTGCTCATGATGGCAGTTCTCATATGCTATAAATGTTATGAACAGTGTTGCCGTAGCGAGAGTGCAATGTGATGCCTTCGATGGTGGAGACAGCAGTCGTCCTGAGTAGCAGGCTGGTACTACCATGTAAGGAGATGATGAATTACATTCTGCTTGCCATGAACATTTAGGAGAGCCCAGGTGTAGCATATGGACACAGAAATTTGTGCTTTGCTTCTTGAAGTAAGATCTGGAAGACTCGTAAGTGTGTGTCATTTCCTGCCACCCCATCAGCGAGAGCCTTGGAGGGCTCTCACTTGTGAGCCAGGTGTACTTGAGACACCAGCCAGGATGTTTGCTTAGAGCATCCCTGGGATGAGACAGGGAGGGCATTGGCCTTGTTTACTTTCTTGGAAATGTAGATACAACAGGCTTTGCATGAATGGGGGGTAGTTTGTGTTCATTTGATATCGGTAAGCATAAAAAAACGAAGCGGAGGGAGACTTCAAAAAAAAGAAAGGAAATCCTGACACCCCAAGAAGTCTGCATTGGAGGTATGGAGAGTTGCAAAATAATGACAAGGATGCTTCATAAGTCATCCCATTTGAATTGGGGTCAGTCTTGGGAAAACAAGTTTGAATAAAAAGAGCAGGCAGTTATAGATTTGTAACTCCTCTTGCTTTCAGGGGAACGCCGCAATTGCCGCAGTCCTCTTCTTCTCCAGTAAGAGCTGCATAGATGTTATTCCCCATTTCAGTTGTCCCCAGAGAGATCATATTTTGTCTTATAGGATTTAGGTATCATTAAAAGAAAGAGAGCATAAAGAAAAGTACAGAAGCTTTACTTTACGTGGAGGACTGTATGTGTGCGCATGTGTGCGTGCGTGTGTGAACCTGTGCTTGAAAGAAAGAAAGGGTGGGACTGGAGAATGCTCAGGAGGGTCTCCAAAATGCAAAGGTGGGAGTGTGTGTGTGAGTGTGTGTGTCAGTGAGAGAGAGTGAGAAATCTAGGAAAGGAGAAAAAGATCGGGAAAGTATATAACCGTTCAGAGTTAGGAAGTTTAACACTGCTACTCTTGCAAGATTGGTTCAAGGTTTGAAAGACCCTCTGAGTGGGTCTGCTGCTGCCTTTTTCTGCCAGCTCTCCAGAAGACCTGGGATTGAAAATGTGAAAAAGTGATGTCTGAGAAACCACTAGATTTGTAAAAAAGTGTTACTGGGGAACTTTTTAATGATTTTTTTGTTTTTTTGTTTGGTTTTGTATACAAAATGTTGTCCACGCTGTCAAAAATGTAAATTTGGGGGTTTTTCCCCTGCATCCATTTTGGGTTGTGTCAACTTGAATTGGCACATTTGGCTTGTCACACTGAGCTGAAATATTCTGTGTCAACTCAGTATTAATCTGTAGCCCTCTGGACATCCACCTTCATGGAAGTTGAAGGTCACAGACTCTTATCCTCAATTTCTAGCGTAGGTCAGAGTCTTGGCCTGAATCACATTCACAGTATGCTACAGTGCACTGACCCGCTTTGTCTCAACCCTGGAGCGATAAGATTATTGCATATCCTGGAATTGTCCATCTGGAAAGTCAAATCCACAGAAGAGATTAGGAGCCTGAAGCATTCGAACCAAAACTCCTTTGAGGCTCCCTAGTTCTCAGGGAAGCTGATCAATGTTGGACCATGCTGGAACAACATGTTTTGACATTTCCAAAGCATATTTTAATTGCATGTTCTCTAATACACAGACACACATATCTATTAATTAATGTTGGCTTAATTGGCTGAAAACAAATGTGTAACTATTTAAATGTATCTTCTAACCAGCTCTAGATAACATGAAGTGTGCTGTCATCATATTGTTCACCCTGCTAGTACATAATTTCTGATACTTTCTTTGGTACAGAAAGCAATGAGAAAAAATCACGATGGATCAGTACCCCTTCCCCCTTTCCTCCCCCCCTGCCCCAATCAGTCATCAACCATATATAGGCTGATGACTTAAGACTTGTAAAGATATACCTATTTAATATAATAGGCATTTGTGCATTGCAAGAAACAAGGTTCGACTCCTTTTTGCCCTGTGTCAACGTGGGCAACATGTTTGCTGAAGAGGCATCCAGGGAACTGCAGGTAACAGCATGAACAAAACACCACGAGGATGTACAAAGTTTTAGAAAGATTCACAAGTCTTGATCTCCATCAGTGCATGATTGTGATGTCTGTGTGCATCTACCAGATGCTGTTGCATTTGGTTATCATTATAAATTGCCTTCAAAAGGTCAAATGAAAAATGGTCGTTTACTTCCTTTCAGGAGGGAATGGAAGGTTTGGGTTTTTTTGAAGTTTGAGGCAAAATGCATACATTGCACCAAATCCTTTAGCTTGGTATTTCACTTCTGGTTGCTGTTTAAATAATAATGCAAAACAGCAGGTAATAAGATGTGGAGTTTGCAGTATTTTGGAACAGAAAGTCCAAAATTAATTTTCTAATAATTATAATCTATCTTACCTTATCTGCCATTTAATGTCAACAGTATGATGTTTCTTTGTCAGACTGACAATGATCAATGCATCTGTCTTTCTTCATACATTTACAGTGAGCAGAGTATTGACTGTTATGGGAGAAAGTGTGTGCATAGGATGTTTACAATTCTGTTGATATGTTGTTCATTTTCTTGTTATCAATCAAACATTCTACTTTATCTGTTCTTGACATCACTGAAATAACAGCAAATCCAGATATTTTGATGTGTTATTGAAAAAGGCAGGTGGTATGCTTTAGGTTAGAATTTTTTTGGCATCATTACAAAGAGAATTAATGAGAGAGTATATATTTGCCAATGCGTTTGTGTGTGTGTTGCTGGGGGTGAAGGTTAAGTGCAACCATGCTGTTTGCTATTGATTCCTGTTACGTCTTTGATAGTTCATTTTTGTTTCCAGACAGAATGTCCCTGAGGGAAGAGTTAAATTGGCCACTAGCAGAACAGGCCAAGTAATTCTTAAGGTTTGACTAACTGTCCAACTAGAAAATATTGTGTTTTGGCAGTGGGTTAATGGAAGTGGAAATGTGAAAGGGAGTGAGGGAGGCAATCACTGTTACTTCATGGCTTCCATTGCTAGCTGGGCCACACAACTTGAAGGCTCCTACATTTGGAATGGGATTTATCTGGTAAAATGTAGGTGTTAAAAATATCAGTGTGGACCTCACTCTAATCACCTTTTACAATCAATGGACAACCTGTTTTCAGTTTTTTTTTAAAAAAAAAAAAAAAAAAAAAAGCATGCCTCAATTCATCTAATCTTAATGTAGATGTTAGCATGTGGTAAAATCAATTGATTCCTAAATTCCATTGACAATGTTCACTGCATCTTCAACAGCTGCAATGGGAGCCTCTATGGCTAGCTCTGATATAGGCGGGTCTGCACAGTCAACTAAGATGAGTCCAAAGCCTTCAGGAGATGCCAGGGGACCTGGTGAGTGTCTGAAGCGCAGGCCGGCCCAAAGTATAGCTTGATTTCAGTCCATTACCTTGTTTGTCCTCAGCCACAAGCACGTGGCATAAGCCAAAATCAGATACCATCAAATTTATTTCATACCATGGCATAAGGGTGATGAAACATAGCCGATGATCACCTTTTCTTTGGACCTTGGCTTGCACTGCACATGATCTTTCATTGAGTGGGAAATAGGGGCCAATGCCCCTTATAAAACGTAAAATATCCATACAGGTGATATCTCTTCTTGGAACGATTGAAATAAAAGGAACAGTAAAACTGTCACACGCTGAGTTCTCATTATGCTGCGGAAGCAGCCCACATTCCTCTATAGAAGATATATTTGGAAAGCTGTTGAGTCAGGCTTACAATTTAATTAAGGCAGAGACTAAATGAAAGGAGAACTATAATAAAACATTAGCTACAAGGTATATACTCCTACTTCTTAATCACACTGCCAGATCTGAAATACCATAATGTGACTGTATTAAGTAAAGCAATACTAAGGATGGAAGGTGGAGGAAGACCCTGTCACATCCTGAATTCATCAGCATCTAGATAGATCAACGGTATATCTTCATGAGAATTCCCAAGAAATAGACTGTAATATTCCAGCTTGCTTGCAAACTACTCATGAGCATCTGAGCGTACCTACTCAGCGTTAATTAAAGATTGATTAAAGATTTATAGGAGATTCTACACTTCTCTTGTGATTCTGCCTGGCTGTGAAAGCTTCACAGCAATGAAAAGCTGGTAATGAAAGAAAAGCTTTAAAATTTCAAGGCCCTCAAAGCTATATTGAATTTCTGGTTATCACCCTGTTCCTCTGAATCCTCTTGTTTTTAAGTACCGTCTTATTTGCAAAGCCCCCATGAGAGAGTGAGCAGAAAGCAGAGGTTTGCACCCTGAAGTGCACTGGTCAACAAATAAACCTCATCAGTGTTGTCGGGACTCCTGCACACACCCATGTGAAGTTTTTAATAGCCCCAGCTCCGGTAGTTATGTTCTCACCTGATATCTTCACTTATTCTTGCAAACAAAACAAAACAAAGAAGAAAATGGCAAAACGTTCTTCTCTCATAGACCGTAAAACTTTCCCAGACCTGTGGGTCCAACTCTGGAAAACATGTGGATGATTTTATTTCCCACAGAAACAATTACACACAGCCAGTGCATCACCACTTTTCAGGGGAAGAAAATCAGAAAGGAAAAAGTAGCAATGTCAACATATCTCAGGAACTACCAGAAAGATGAACAAAATACTATATTTTTCAAAAAGTTCTAGAGGATATGAGAATGGAGGACAGCATCTGGCAAAATTTGATCCCAATCTAATCTGAATTCTCAGTCCTTGTCTCCCATTAGGCACATATTCCTGCCCACTGTGAAGAGTGGGTTCCGAACCTGTAACCAGGGAACAAGTGTTTGTAACATACTGTGCCACCACTCTCATATCACAGAATGACGGAATGGTTGAGGTTTAAGCAGGGACACCTAGAGCTGGCTGCCCAGGACCATGTCCAGATGGCTTTTGACTGTCTCCAAGGTCTGACACTCCACAACATCTCTGGGCAACCTGTGCCAGTGCTCAGTCAGCCTCACAGTAAAAAAGTGTGGTCAGAGGGAACCTCCTGTGTTTCAGTCTGTGCCCATTGCCTCTGGTCCTGTCATGGGGCACCACTGAAAAGAGCCTGGCTCTGTCCTCTTTGTGTCCTTCCTTCAGGTATTTTTAAAATTTTATAAGATCCCCTTGAGCGTTCTCTTCTCTAGGCTGAACAGTCCCAGCTCTCCCAGCATTTCCTCACAGGAGAAGTGCTCAAGTCCCTTCATCATTCTAGTGGCCCTTTCCTGGACTCTCTCCAGCATGTCCATATTCCTCTTGTACTGAGGAGCCCGGAGCTGGACACAGTACTCCAGGTGTGGTCTCACCAGTACTGAGTAGAGGCTAAAGATCACTTACCTCAACCTGCTGGAAATACCTTCCCTCATGCAGCCAAGGATAACCTTAGCCTTTGCTGTAAGGACACATTGCTGGCTTATGTTCAACTTGGTGTCTACCAGGACTCCAAGTCCATTTCTGCAAAGCTGCTTTACAGCTGGGAAAACTCCACCATACGTTAGGGCATGGGATTGTTTCTTCCCAGGTGCAGGACTTCGTGTTTCCCCTTGTTGAACTTTGTGAGAATTCTGTCAGCCCGTTTCTCCAGCTTGAACACATGTATAACCATACATATGTATATCCGTATCTTTTCCTGACATCCTTAGGAGTATACTACAAGCTGCAAGCATCTCTCTTTCACTCATATTTCAGAAACTCAGTTCAGATGTTTTGCAACATGCAGATGACTAGTCACATTTATAGATGAACTCTGCATGGCAGTAGGCAAAGTAGGAATGGGCAATGGCCATTGACATTGCTTTTAATATGGTGGTGTTGGTTCTTTTATTGAATCTTACGGAAGAACACAAATAATTAGAATGAAAATCATAGCCTGCTGAGTTCAGGGCTTTACAAACCCACCAAGGCTTCTCACCATTGCTTATCTGTTCAAAACCTGCTTTCTATGTGTATAGAAAGCATATTTGTGATATGGCACTTTTCTGTAAATACAACATATGCTAGTAATAATTGTTGAAAATCCATACCGAAAATAGTAAATATCTGCAAATATGGTCTTTTCTACAGGAAAACTTTTGTTGATTTGTCTGAGAGCACAAATCATAGAATGATTTGGTTTGGAAGAGATCTCAGGAGGTAATCTGGTTCAATCTCCTACTGAAAGCAGGGCCGGCCTCAAATTTAGATTGGTTACATTAGGCCTCAAAGCTGCAAAGGTCAAGGCTCATGGCCTTGTACAGCTTTGAATATTTCCAAGGATGGAGTTTCACAGCTTCTCTGGGTTCCTATTCCAGTGTTGAACACCATCATTTTGGAGACTTTTTTCCTTACATTAAAGCAAATTTTCCCTTACTGCACTTCCTGTCCATTGGTTCTTTTACATTGCACAAAAATTAAAGCAGTGTCAGTTTATACATTTAAGGTAACCATCAGCTAACATTGCATCTATTGTCTATCTGAAGAAATCAGGTGACCACTCAAATTATAATCTTGAATAAAATGAGGATACAAAGACATGTTCATATATTTTGCATATTTCACTTCTTCCTTTTCTAGGTGTATCTTACATAGCCACTTTTCAGTTAAAGTTAAAGTAATCTATACATTACAAGTTAATGATTTGCCTTGAAGAGTTCAAGTACCATAAATAAAAGCAATAGTTAATCTTAATGAATGTATCCAATGTGTCAAAAAAAGTAGCATATAATTTAATTTCTTCATGGACCTGACTGATCCCATGTCTCTGCACAGCAATTTTACTGAAATTAATCTAGGCAGACTTTGGCAGGTGATGATTTATTGGTCTGTTATTCATTTAGGTCTCTCATTTTTGTAAACATATTCCCTGGATCATAAAAATGTAACTCTGATAGAACATTTAAGAAACTCATTTGGCCTTCAACTATTTGTTTACAAAGTTGATACACCACTTTCTTCTGTTCTGGTGACATTTTGTATTCAAATCTCTACTTGTTCACCTACAGACATGGGTTTAAATGAAGCAGGCCAACTATGTTAGATAGGTGGCCATTTAAAAGGCATTTTGGAAAGCTACTTGTGGAAGAAATGGACAATGTCCTATATAAATATATACATTTTCTTCTCTGAAAAATATCTAACATTAAGAAATAAATCTTAGCTATGTTGAAAATCTCATAATGGAGGAAAGAATATATGGGAAGCGTGAAAAAAAAAAATATTAGAAGCTATACCAGGACTAAAAACACGAGGCAAAAAAAAAATTAAGTCAAAAAATAAAATATACAAGGAAACAAAAGAGAATTAACTACAGTTGCTGAAAAGGAAAAGTAGAAGAGATCTGATGAGGAGCAATACAATACAGTGATCCTTATGTAGCTGCTGGAAGCACTTTGGCAAATTATGGAATCTGTCTGTGTATTGTTTTCCTTCCTGTTTTCATCTTGCATTTTCCATAAACCAGTCATGTACTTTTGCTACTTTCAGCTGATGTGTTTATCTTTCTTCCTTTGTTCATTTGAAGATGTAACAACGGATTCATAAGGAGATGTTGATTGAAGACTGTGACAAGAATGCTCATATCTATGAACCGGGGAATAATCAAACAACTAACCAAGAAAATAAGATCCCCTACCAGAATTTCTCTGCAGCACAAGCCATTTGATGCATCTTTCTTACATACACATTTCTTATTTGTGTAGGTATATACGCAACCCTATCCCACAGAACTCAGCCATATTTATACAATAAGAGAAAAAGACAAATCGCCAATGTCATCTTTTTATTTTTTCTTCATTTACAGCCTTATTTTCATTTAATAGATCTGCAAATTTTCATCTGTAAGGTATGTTTCACAGTTGCATAATTCACCTGTCTGTAAACTTTATAGAAGGTCCTATTTTAGGGTCTCTTTTGTCTAAGGCAGACTTACAGTAAAAGAACAAAGGAGCAGGTGAGGCTGGGAGAACTGGCTACCTAAAGATGGGCTTTTCTTTGATCTTCTAGAAAAGTCATGAGTTACTATTTTCATGAACTTCAGATTTTCAAATGACAAATTTTTATAGGGTGCCATGTTGCTTCTCATTGCTAATCACCATCTCAAATGGATTCATTCGGCGATTTTTTTCTCATTAGGCATTCTTATTAGGCAAAAACTTCCTCAAAGAACTGCTGTGCTCTAAGCTCTTTTGTCACACTTATTTCCAAGGACAAATGAGCACTTAGCCATCCACTGGCTGTGAAAAAAATAGTTAATGGAGAGGCACCAAGCTCATTTTCTTTCGGAGTGAGCAATTCCTGTGGACAATTTATTTTATTTTGCTGCCCATACGCATAATTAATCATTTCTTAAACAATCTCTTTTTTTATTAACAGGTTCGCTTGAGTAACAAATATTACACTGTCGTGTTACATCACAGAAAAAGATGTGATATCGTGTGATAAAATAAAGATGCCAAACAACAGACAAGCCCAAATTGCACACAAGCTTAATAAGGCCACACACAATATAGAATAGGCAATTGAACAGTTACATCCATGGCTAATGTTAATTACCCAAAATAACTTTTGGTACTGACATCAGTAAGAGTACGCGGGATTACATCGGGTTTGGACATAACATGTCCTTGCAGGTTCAAAGCTTTACCAGACATCTCCTATTCACCATTACTTACAGAAAACTAGCAATGCAATATTATTGCCTGTTCTTTCAGGTCAGATGTCTGTTCTGACATTAAAAATCTTCCTCACTAAGCCTGGCTTGGCTGGCCAGTGAAGCCAATGTGGTTTGCAGTGTCACAGTATATTCTAATGGACTATTATTTCTCCTATATACATCAATTGAGCCATCATGACACTTAAACAAATGCAGGGCAGTCCCCTTTCCCACAAACCTCAGTATGATGCAGACACCTTGTTGCCAAAGGAAAAATTCTGTTTCAGGACTTTGAACCTGAGACCAAACAGGAAGGAAAGCTCTGAGGACGCTCCTAGAATTTCTGCACCAAGTGTGAGTGCGCTGAGCCTCAGAGAACTACAAATAATCACCTTAACTCAACTACGAGGAACTCCAGTGGGTGAGTTTTGGTTCACAGGCTAAGATAATGATTTGGGAACTAGTGCCATTTACTGATTGCTGTAACACTGTGTTAAATTCCCATTTAATATGCAAGTTTATTATTTAAATATTTCTCTGGTATAATAAAAAAATTATAACAAGCACAAACCCACTGCTTCTCTTCAGCTCTTTGAATGCACAACCTAGTTAACAAACTCAGCAGCATCTGCTGGAGGAGGTGTTATTTTCTACATTTTATAGAGGGGAACCAAAACCAAAATTCTGGGTCATGGTCTTCATCCTGAATTTTGTGTTGCTTTGGCAACACAAAGAAACTCCATGACTGAGTCCACAACCACCTGACCGAATCAGGCTTGTTGCTCATGGGTAGGATGCAACACACCAGTGAAATTTGTTCACGAGAGTGCAGGTGCTGAATCAGTTTCAAAGCTGGAAATTCGACTTAACTGTTTTAGGCTCAAGATTTCATTATTAGGGCTCAAAACACATCTGCTTTACTGCTTTTGCCTCTTGTTGGCTTTAACCTAACATGACAGTGGTAAACTTTTGTAAAGTAGCACTCAGAACCATACAGGACTTGATCATTTCCAGTCTATTTTTCTCTTCTAGCAAAAGTGCATGAAAATCCCAACATGAATATCTGATGCTTTGGCAGGCCACTGAGCCATGCTAGTAGCAAGGGACGGACCTTCTGTTCAGAAAGAGCAAGTTCTTGCAAATGAAGCTCTCTGCTGTCTTCTTCCCATTAAAATAAAAACAAACTACTAACATTTTCCCACTAATAGGTCTGACGTTGTTGGCAAAAGCTTAGGGTCAGCTTCCAAGAAACATCTGTGTCAGTGAACTTCTATGAGATGTTAAAGCTTTTGTTCTACACCATAGTATTGGCACACTTGTAGACACATTTTTAGCCCTGAAAACTTTGAAGGAAACATGTATTTTAAAGCTTGACAGTAGTGAACATTTCATAAAACAAGTAACTTCACTTGACTGGTTCAATTAATAAACACTTTGTTGTTTGCCATCTTTCTAGTGTCACCAATTTAAATTCTGAAAGGATCCTTGTAAGGCAGCAGTGCCTACTAAGTCCCATATGCTCAAATGTACGACAGAGCTGCTGCTCCACAGAACCAAATGCCAGTAGAAACTTCTGTTCCAAGCCACTGATAAATGGGAAAACACACCAACCGGAATTTGCTCGCTTCTGCTCCCCATTGCTCCAGCTCTGCTCATCCACTTTTCTACTTATGATACACATTCCTTAGGAATGACATATTTGTGATCTGTGCCTCGGCGATGCGTTGCTCAAGGGACTCCAGAGCAAAACACAAGTCTCCTAGGCTTTGTGATAGTACAATTAGTAATTTTAAGGGCAGACCCAAGAACAGTACAACTCCAGGCTCTTTCAGAGTCCCTTCAGGTGGACGTCACCTCTTGCACTTTGCTTGCCCACCAAGGAGCCCGTCTGATATACAGCCACAGTTACGGAATAGACACAATTCAAGTCATGCCTGGCACAGACCATTCCAATGGGTGTTTTTTGCCTTCTTTTTGTGTGATATGGTCATTACCAAAGGAGCAGGGCTTGTACAGTGTCTCTGCTTCTGAAGCCACTGTGACCACCTTTGCATGCTAACACTCTAGCTACCTCTTATGATCTGAATGGCTTGATTTCCCCAATCTCCCACCCATTTTATAATCTGAATGTAAAGCTTAGCCTGCCACAAAAATTAGAAGTCTGAGACAATATTTTCAGCATTTGAACCGTTTCAAATATGTTAACATAAATTTGGAGCAAAGTGGAGAGAGAAAGTGTTTCTTTGCAGATTGTCCAGGTTTGGCTGTCCTGCTGTCATTCCTTATTGAAAGAACCACAAAAGATGCAATTGACAGTCTCTTTCTGAAGGGCATTTTATTATGGAAAAGAAACAGTGAAATGATTGCAATTAGTAAATCAAATCAGCATGCCAGGGTGAGTAGTCATATGAACGAACACGCAGACAGCAAGCCGTTTATTCATATACTCATATGTCAGTTTTACAAGAATTGAAGAGGAAATGGAGCCTCCTCATAAAATCAGGTTGGGTATTTATTAATTTTTTAAAATAATCTTACTGGATGGGGAATCGTTTGCTGTAAGTGCTATTACTGTTAATGAGAGAAAGAGGGCAGTTAATTTCATGCATATTTTATTGGGAATTTGCTCCATCCATGAAAAAATTTCACATAACAGTAGGTGGAATACAAACAGGCTAAGTTGACAGTATATGCATGGGGAAGAAGACCAATTAAAACCAGAAGGGAATATTTTGCAAAATAATACTTTGACAGCATAATAGAAGTCTTCCTGTTCCAATTCAAGTGGAAACACATGCAATCTAGACTGTATTAGCTAATCAGAAAGCCTAGTCCTCCTGGTAAACACACAGAACAGGTTGGGCTCTGCAGCCCTTTCTATTAATTTTGTAACGACATTGAAAACAGGGAAACAGCTCTGCCCTCAGTGGTTGTGTGAAGATAACCCTGCCTGCTGTTACCTTGGGTTCCTCTGAACGGTGAGAAAGACCTGACTGCAGCAGAACAACCCTAATGCATTCACATCAGCCAGCTGTAGTAACCCATCCTGTCTATTTAAGGAGTACCTGACTCTGTAATAAGTAGACACAGTAAGGATAAAAGATCTACTTATTAGCTGTGCTATAAAGAAGCTCTTGAAGGTCCCATGTGTCTAGGTAATATCTGCAAAACCCACAGCGTACAGTGTACTGGGGCATGGTCTCGGGTTGTTAGCCATGAAAGGCATATTCTGAATTGATTGTGGAGACCACTTATGGGAGGAGAGCTCATCCAACCTTAAGGCTTGCAGTTTTAAAGAGGGCAGTGAATTATAACTCTCAGTTCAGAAGTCTTGAAGGCAGATGATAGTGTAGTTTGTCACCTGGCAGTTAATCTGTTTCACCTTTTTCATCTCACCTCTGCAGGGATGTGCATGTAAAACATTTATAAATAATTTGATATGCCTGATAACCCTGCTCTTGCACTATCCTATTTTTTTATATCAGTTTGCTTGCCTCTAAGAATTATTGCCCGAAGCTACCAGACTCAAAATACTGCATACCAGTTAAAGCAAGCTGGTACTGTAAACAATTTGTATGTTCACAGCTCTCACAAAGCAGACACTTCATTTCTTTGGGACTTATTTTTTGCTCTGAAAGGAAGATCAGACAGACATGACAGATACGTTCAAGGTGCTATACACTCCGTGTGCCATTGCTATATACTCCCTATTCCATTGCAGCAATTTCTTCAGGTCAATAACATTCTCCTCTTTCCACAAGGCCATGATGGATTGATTTTACTATAGTTCACATAAACTGGAAATATAAACCAGATCCAGCACTTTATATATCTTATCCCCGGAAGGTGTTTGAGTAGTTATTAATGAGTCTTTCTAATGCACTTGTTTCTGTGACCAGTTAAAACATGTAGGTTTAAAGGAAGACTTTGAAGAGTAATGGAAAACGAACAAACTGGTGCACAAAGAGAAAAGGCTGACAGAACACCAGGCATGCTACACAACCATAAAGACTCATTTTGTTAAGAATTTTTTCTAAATTTTGCTAGTCTCCTCAGGAAAAGAGAAGAGAATATTTGTCCAAGAATCAGAGAGGAAACTGGGTGAGGGGAAAAAAAAAAAAAAGAAAAAATGAGCAATAGCATCTGCTGACAACTTGAAGGAGAAGAGATACTGGAGTTGATTGAACTTTTAAAGACGGCAAGCCTGAATGTGGTGGAGAATTTCAGAGATGTTTCAAAAGGAGGAGAATGAATACATACATGCTTAATGTTTTCATTTGGCACAAAAGAGACTTGTGCAGAGAGGTGAGTCAGGGAAGACGCAGGCATGAAAGCATGGGAGATGGACTAGTGTGAAAGATGTAAACATAATCAAAAAAACCCATACAAGAGCCTCTAGTTATTTTATATCAGAGTATCCAATATGTGGGATACTCTGTGGGAGTTTGAGGATGAAACAACCATTTCTCCTGACAGCTTCAGTAGTAATCTGGAAATGCCACCTGGGCGGGTGATAATATATTTCTGCACAGAAAAAAGGCCAAAGAGCAAGTATTGGAGAGAAGAGAGAGTGAGAGCAGAAGTGATCGTGGTCCCAAGACATGCTTTAGGCTGTAGCAGATATAGAACTAACCTGAAGAATGCCAGCGAATGTAAATTGGAAAATGACAATTGAAAATCAAATTATATTCCTCATAAAATAACTATTTAGTAAGAACTTTAGGACTGGAAAGTGAGTTGTGCACCTAATTCTGCTCTTCTCTTTACATAGTTGTGTGATCACACAATACTGG
>VXBH01001594.1:50836-75555 GCA_013400035.1 Rynchops niger | reverse complement strand
AAACCAGTTCTCCCCTCCCCAAAAAAAAAAAAAAAAAAAAAAAAAAAAAAAAAAAGACAGAGCATATGGCAACCTGCTTCATTTAACTCTGTGCAATTAAAATAAAGGCATCAAAGACACTCAGACTTGTACCATTTGGCCAAATTAGCAGAGGAGTTGCAGACACTTGGAAGTGTAGGATTTCTTTAAAAAAAAAAAAAATTAAAAAACAATTAACTTCAGCACTCTTGGTTCTGGGACTTTGTGTTGTGTTGGTTTCACTATGGTTGTCCTGAAACAAATAGTAGAGGTTTCACAGCTTCCACTAATATTTGAAAACAAAGAGCTCCACTTTCAGGTGTTTGCTGATGAAATATCTTTCCACTTAATTTTCAGATGTGAATAAGAGTGAATTTTAAAATGCCAGCTGGATTTATTTCTGATCAAATTATTACTTCAACCTGTAAATCTTATGTGGGATTGAAATTTCGATGAGTTTGTCCACAGGTTCCCCAACGTTAATTTTAATTCTGTGAGTAGAAGAGAGGCTGGAAGGTAACAGTAAATGGCAATGTGGAGAGACAAAAGAAAATCAGAATAACATCTACTTCATTGATGGGAAACATTGATGAGAATAGCAGCTTAATTTGAAAAGCAACTATTTCAAAACAGTCTTTTTTCTACAGCAGATTGCATTCTGCAGGACCTCAAAGGGATTATTATTCTGCTTACAAAAAGTTATTCAGCATAGAAATGATCAACGTATTGGAAAGAACAACAGAAGAACATGTATCTGTTTTACAATTAGTTAAATACTGCAGAAGCTTATTAAGAAGAAAATAACTGAGGGTGTAAGTGAGCTGCCCATCTCTTTATGAACCTTTGGTGTTGATGATGACGTGAAAAAAAGAAACACCCCAACACAGCTGTGGAATCCAGAATCAATATTTCTGTCTGACTTAAGAAAAATAATTATAATGACAACTCAATTTATGAGTAAAAGGAGAATATTTAATTTTGAAATCGTTAAAGGGCATGTAACTCCATAGCATTTTTTGTTAATTTATTTTTTCAAAGCAGGACTGTATTTTTTAAACAAATGCATGTGTGAAGTACAGTTCATAAGAGGGGATTTATCAATATTTACTCCACCTGTTCTTTTTCCAGCAGTCAGAAAGTACAGAAGAGCAGAAAAAAACACCACTCAAATCACTTAAAAGAAAACAAGGATGAATAAAGTTATCAATCTTGTCTCAAACATTGTGTTTCAGTATTACGGGCTTCTGCCTTTGCGTTTGGTGTATCATTCTAAAACATAACTGGGCAACTGCCTATAGGCAAACCCAGGCATGGAAAAGGATGTTGGTGTGTATAGTTAAAGAGAGTTAAAGCTAGCAACCTGCCAAAGAGGATTCAGGGACTCGCTTTGTCTGTCCACAAACCCACTCCTTCCTAACTATTTATTTCCACGTTTCTCATACTCCTTAAAGAAATTATGGGTGAAGTCTGCATAGATGTAAACAAAGAGAATTTGTACCTTCTATTTGACTATATCCATCTATAAATGAGCAGGTTTCAAGGCCAAAGTCTCAGCAAGAACACTGTACCCACAAACATGGTGCAGCACAAGCTCAGGCCAGACAGGATTTCTGGAATCTTAAATTGCAGGAGCGAATTAGCTGAAAGATTACCAGTGGTGGTGAGGTGGCCCTGCCAAGTGACATAGGAGTTTTACTGGCTCGCTGCACATCAACAAACACCAGGGTATACAGAAGTCACTTTGCACATACTTGGTATGCAGTCAAATTACTGGCACAAAAGAACACAATTCACATTGATATGAGCACTCTGTAATAATTAATGGGAATTACGTATAAAGCTAAATGTTGTTGCTTTGTTCAGGCAGATATATGGAGGACCTACTGTGCTCAAGGGCTGTTTGTATCAGGTGTTATAGGTTTATAGGACACCTATGAAACAGCTATATTGAAAAAGCTTTGTCTTCTACCATTACTTGAGATAACAAGTACATGTGAGAAAATGCTACGATTGACACTACACAGCATTCATAAATTTTGTAGGAAGAATGAAGAAAAAGTTTTTAGATCATAGGTCCAACTCATTTGCACAGGAAGTCCTGAGCCATGGTTTCTCCTTTTATAACCAGACAGCCAACAGTTCTGGGCATAATCCCTATCTATCTTTTCCCAGGAAACTGAACTCCACCTCTCGTAGTTCAAGAATATTTTTACAGCAGGAAAAAATAAACTATCAATGTGAATCTTGCACTTGAAGGGCACAGCTTTTCAAGTGGTTCTTTCATTTAAGCTAAATCTTCAGTTCTCTCAGGGTGTTCCTCAACTTCTCAGCTTGTCAAAACTGTGTAACGCTTGTTTCAGTTTAAAAAACAACATTATGAGAAATTTAAGAATGACATTGCATTTTATATTCACATGTATCTCCTACAGGGGTGAACAACATGTATCAGGGTCTGTTGCAGTTAATGGGGTAGTAGTTGGAACCTGTGAGGAAAACGCTTGCTCGTTTGAGCATTCTTTTTGGGAGAGATCTGAATTTAAAAGTCATCGAGTTTGACAAATAAGGACATAGGAGAATCTTTGTTTTTCCAGGCGTACAGCTTCTGAGTGTTAAATCTGAGCTAACTGAATGTCTATGTATTCCGCAGTAATATTTTACATTCAAAGGTTTTAGTAATCTTATTCCTTTCCCCAGAATGCAGGGCTAAGCCTTGGTAGCATTCTTTGCTTTTGAATTGGGTTACCATCCTTGTTATTTCATATTCCAAGTCTTCATTGAATGTAACAGTGATGACAATACAAATCACTAGCCTGTCACATATACGGAAGCGGTTTTGACTCTACCTCCTACAGAACTGTACTTCTCCATTCTGGTTGTACCTTCTACTTAAATTTCAAACTCTCAGTGTGCGTCTGTTCCCATGCCAATGAGACTGTGTGTCAAACTGTCTCTTTAGTTATTACATATTGCCTTTTCTGCTTTTAATGACTGATATGGAAGACAAAACATGTCTGCTAAGATTTCTTTCAGCAATATAGCACTGTTTTTTGCTTCTGGGACCAAACACTCTCAGAGTGAGGCCTACTGTTATTCTTCCTCTGTGTGGTTTGTGGCTTCACCTAAGCAGAATGTATTTGAAAGTTGTCCTAGAATAAGACATTCACATCTGTGATGTTTGAACTGGTCAAAACAAATTTGCTCTTCTCTAATTTGTCTTAAGTGAGAGTGAATTTTTGTTTCTTGTCCCCTTTTAGGGCCACTTTGGCCCTAATTAATTTAGGGGGCCCAACAGACTCAACCTTCAATCACAGCGAAAGTTGTGAAAGAAGTGATACATTTCCTGGAAATATATCTTTCAGATTATTGTAAATTTTTATTGCAAATTCCATTTGAGTAATCAGATCACTCTATTCTTCCCTATAACACAACGTCCAGGTTAACTTTTTAATTCAAAGGTTGTCGCCCAAAACTTCTTAATACCTGCTTAAACACCCCTGTAAGCTTTTGCTCAACTAAGAAGTTAGTAAGCCGGACAATGACATTTTAAGTGCTTCTTCTCTGAGGACTCTTTTGTCATTCTTACACAGAATTGTGTGTTTGTCAGCTATTCCTATTTGCTGACCAGACAGCCTATATTATTCTTACTGATCCTTCCCAATCCTTAATCAACGTTTTGTGATTTGGTTATGCACTTGGTTATGCACTGCCTTTCCAAGCCCCACACAGCAGGTTTCCCTGTCAAAGCAAGATATGTGATGATTGATCTAGTATGTCACATCAAGCCAAATTATAGAAGTCAACCTGTATCTTAATTTTCAAATGTGTATTTATAAAGATGCAAGAACCAAAAACCTCAAGACAATAAAGTTACATGAGTTCATTCAGCACAGGGCGCCTATGAAGGAAGAAGTGGGCCAAACTGAGAAAAGACACCTTTGGCTTTTGTTATTTCTTCCACTAATACTTGATTATATCTTTATTGATGTACTTTTTTTCTTTATTTGTTGCAAAGAAGTTCTCCACACCACCCTTCCAGAGTAAGAGGACTTGTTATGAGGACATTAAAAATCGTCCTTTATCAGCAAGAACAACATTACCTCAGGAACTATTGATAAATGTGGTGTCTACCTAGTCCCCCTCCATCAGACAACACTTCCTGATCTGCCTACTTGTCAGTCCTTGGTAGTCCAGTTCCTGAGACAGATGAAATCCTACTTTTGGACTCAAATGTAGGTCTCTTTGTATATCATTAGAATGGAAACTAATTCCATAGCAAGAATACGAGGTGTCTGTCCCTGGCAGGGTTAACCAAGGCTTGCCTTACGCTTGACCTGAATGTGCATGTCTGAAAATTCTCTTATTTCATAAAGCAGAGCCACAGTAAGGCATTTTCAGTCTTTTCCAAAGATACATTACTACTCACAGGCTTTGAAAGAAATAAATATGGTCCAACCCTTTTAAAACTGTAGGTGGAAAATCAGGAAAGACCTGTTTGATGTGAGTTCTCACCCATGTCTGGGGGTGTGGCTGTGGGCTTAGATGGGGTTCTACCCCCACACTGACTTTTTATCAAACCCAGCTGTGCAGGTACCACACACCAGCTAATTATCTAGACTCACAGGGTAGTTACTGACATCTAGTCAGCGTAGTCAATGAAGTTGAGAAATTGGTTCATCTCTAAAGTCTATGTGAGGATTGAATGAATCTTTCCCTAAACCCCACTAACTATTTTGACTAGATCTTCATTGACTAAAAATGGAATTTTAAGTTGTTTTGCTTAGGTGTGAAAACTTATGAATACCACTGGAAGTCTCGCACTTGCTCCCAATTCCGTTTTGAGCTATTACCTAATAAGGCAAATATTCAAATACAAAGTAGATACAATTTAGGTATATTGAGAACAGTTGATTGAAGGAGGGAGCAAAATGTGCAGTATTTAGGGGAAAAACCTCACTCAGATACATACTCATAGTCGTGCCAGGTGCTCGTCTGGCTGTGCTGTGGACTCATTGGAGAGTCAGGGTCTTACTAGCACTGCCTTTTGAATTAATATCACAGTTTTTAAAAAGCATTATATTCTTACACATCAGGTATACTAAATTTGTAAAAGAACACTAAGATTTCAGTAAAGCACTCCAACCACTCTTCTGCCTCCATAGGAAGATACCTCAATCTGGAACATTATTTTAGAAAGGTTATGCCTTCTCAGTCACCTAGTAGGTAAGGCATCAGTTTCATGTGTCATAAAGTTATTTATTAAGTTTACTGTTAGAAGCATTTTAACATACCTTTGGAGGTTTAGTTATTGGCAATACTTCATTTTTCCCCTCAAAATTATTTTCAAGACCACAACTTTTGCAGGAAAATTGAAGATTCTTATATGGCAAAAAAACCCAAGATGAAAATATGATTTGGTTTTGGCACATTTCAGTTATTGTTCAAGTTTTGTAAGAGCATGGAAATACAGCAGTTGTGGAAAGAGAAACAATCACTCACAAAATAAGGTATATTGGTAGCTTGTCCAGCAGGGACACAGTATTGACCAATGCACATGAAATGTTAATACTGCAAGAAACAATCATAAGCTGACAGAAAGTCTTATTCTTCTTAGGATATGAATTTGCTAGTGCAATTTTTCTGCGCTACATATCCTTGCTATATTTAGAGTCATAGAATAGTTTGGGTTGGAAGGGACCCTTAGGGATCATCTACTCCAACCTCCCTGCCATGGGCAAAGGTTCAGTATAAATAAGTGAAACCAACACAGATTCCAAAGTTAAATATTGACTTCAGCGCCAAGCCTCACTCCCCAGATAAGCATAAAAGAGCCCAGTTTCATTAAACCTGCTGCATATACTTACTGCTTCCTGTGTTCTTGTTAATCAATTTGTTGCTTCCTAATATTAACTAAAAACTTGAATTATTCAGACTTTTTCTAATGCATCAGTTTATTTTTGTATACTCAAAAGCAAACTAAATTGCATTTTTCCCACTTCTATTTAGACCCTTAAGGATTTTAGTAATTTCCTGATGCCTTACCTTGAACACCTAACAACTGTGTTTATCTTAGGTTTTATTTATCATTAGATTACTTGACAGATGCTACCTGTCCTGTTTTTATTTCTAAATGAGACTATCAATCCAAAGATTTAAGACCTATGTGCTCCTAAGTTTGGGGTATTTTGAAACATGATCATAATATTCACTTGTGCTTTTCAAGTAGTTTATTTATTCAAAACAGAAGTGAACAAAAGCCCTCAGGTAAATACACCCATTGTTTTAAAACAATCCCCAAATAATAGAAGACATGCTTATCTGCAGTCATTTTTTATTTCAATGAAAATGTTCTCTTTGGACTGCTCATGTCCATTCAATCACTTCGGCTTCGACAAAATTTTACAGGAAAAATGAAAGCAGAATATGTCTCTGCAGATCAAAATGGTAAAAACACCATGAGATTACATCTATGACATGAAGAAACAGTGTATGTGAATAGCCATTTAAGTGTTTGAGAGTCTATCCATTGGTAGGCTCTGTTTGTGCTCCACTCAGCTGGTCCAAATCCGTTAACACCAAAATGCATTAATGGATTATAGAATGAAGACTTGGAAGGGGGTTAAAGTTGTAGTACAAATAGGAAATAGGATTCTCCTGACAGGTCTGGGGTTTTGGTGCTGCAAAAGCACTAACAGAATACAGCCCTGCCCTCCTATTGCAGTGGGGAGTTCTTTTTAGGGGATGTGAAGAGACAGATTTGTGTGCTCCTTTCCCACATATCTCAAATCAGATTTTTTTGTGTATTTGTGGTTAGAAATGAAGGGCTGAATCATGAAGTCTTGTTTTATATCTTTCCCTGGGAAATGTCGTACCAGACTGGAAACAAATAAAGATTTAAGAGTGCAGGGTTTGATGCAGAACTATATATTATACATCCTCGACTGGCAGATAATGAGAACAAAAGAAAAGGAAAAGAAAATGATTTTGCCAACTCTTGATATTTTATTGCTATAATTAAAACATTTGGTGAGGTGTTTTGGTTTTTTTTTTTGTTAATCTGATAGAAATCTCAACTGTCATTAAAAAAATAAAAGAAATTCTAACCTTCCTGATGATGGGAAAAGCTTGAAAATACGATTCAAATAATTATCTCAAGACTTAATAGCTTGAAAACAAATATAAAGCAACTTTGTTGTACCTTTGAAAATTATTTTGGTTATGAGAGTCTTATTCAGGGTTAGCAAGTGCTTGGACTGGCAAAGCTTGGACTGTATTAATTGAATTCTGCAGCTACATGTAAAAACCACCTGAAGAAACCAGGCTTAAGCTGACTCATTACAGGTCACATAAAGCATAAATAGTAAAAGAAAATTTAAATAGTAGTGCTTTTCCCAAGACACTGACAGAGTCATTTCCCTGTCCTTCCCTGTTAACCAACAGTGGAAATAACTGTGAGTTTTCTACTACAAAGTAAGGTATGTAGCCACCATATGTAGACCAGCTACTAAACTGACATCATGGGCATTTTCAAAAATAAACTCATGACAGACTGAAGCATACTTTTCACCATTTTTATCCTGTCATGTCAGTGGAAAACCTTTCTGCATCACTTTCCCCAATGAGGATGATAAAATTAATAAATCTCAATCTGAAATGAGTCTACTGGATGATTTGTATCTTTTCCAGTGAATAGAAGGATGTCCACTCAGGAACAAACCAATAGACTTCTGGTGACAGAGCTGATTGAATGGTCTGGGTTTTCTGGAAGAGAGTTTTTCTGGGGAAGCCTATTTTGAAAGCTATATAAAGCAATTAAACCTAATTTTAGCATTAGTATGATCCATGGAGCAGGTTCCTTGGAGCATTTCACTCCACTAAACTACCGAAGCGTCACAAAAATAGAAACCAGTTACAGCTGGTATATTGAGCATTGCCCTGACATAAGAAAATCTGCAGGGGGCATATGATTACGTACCTGACACTACTTATGGGTGTTGCCATCTTTGGTTGTCAGTTCTAACCATCTCTTTTTCCTGTCTCCTGGATAGTAGCATTTCAGAAAAGAAGTGTTATTTGCTAGGAGCTAGTCTAAATGCAGGATCAGCCAGTCTTCTACACTGCTATTTCAAGGAACTAAATGGCCTGAGAGAAACTGGTGAAGGGAGTACTCAGCACTTCTTTCTTCTTCCAGCCCAAGGATAACTAGACTAGGCAGCAAGAGGAGGAATCAGACAAAATCATCAGGGATATTTGTAGATGCAAGGATATCAGAGGGAAATGAGGTTACGGATAGTGTTTCCTATTTTGACCGTATAATGCTGAGGATGACTCAACTACTTCCTTTAAAAAAACCCACTGCCTACCTCTCAGTAGTTCTGTTATCGACCGTCTTTCATTATTAGGTGGAAAACCAAAGTAAAGTGAAATCCATCGCAACTAAATTTCCAGTGTTTATCCAACCTCTTGATAGAGCCAACAGTCAGCTGCATTCATGGACAGTTTATGTGACTTGTGGATTAGCAGTTCTGAGACACCAAATGCTTCGGAGGTGACTAGGCAAGGTGTTCTCTGCTCCCCACACTTACCTACTTGTCATGGTATCCAAGTTGTCTGTTACCTAACAATGGAGAGTTAATTTTCTTGTTTTCATTATACTGTTTTAGCCATTCATGAGCTGACCATTCCACATATCCTACAGGGAGAACCTTCTGTCTCTGAACTGAGTTCACCCATAAAATATTATTTCAGTGATCAATCTTATTCTCCAAAGAGATTATATCTGTCTCTTTCTCTGACTACTCGTATTAGTAGATAGCCGTGTTCAAATTATAACCTCTTCCTTATTTTGTCTGTCTTCAAAATTAGATTTATCTAACAAGCCTCCAGAACTTGAAGATATCATCTCAAACCCATCCAAAGGTATGTTCTTCTAGACATGTGGCAGACATGTTCTGTTTGTTCACAAGCTCCCTGACAGGGATAGAAGGTGGACACCAACCCTGGTGTTTCTAGTTTGCTAAACATGGAGTTTGCTTATTCTAGGCCTCACAGGCTGCAGTCACCTGTGGTGTGGTGGCACAGTTCCAGGATGTAAAAATATTAACAATTTTCAAGTCTTAACTTGCCAGACAGATTAAATTATTGGTGATTAACTTAATTTTCATAACTTCTGGTTTTGATTAATTAGTTTTAAGACCTATTTGCTTGGCAGTATTTACCAGACCATCTGTACTTTATTTAATATCTTTCACTGATTTAGTTGGAAGACTGATGTTGTCTGCACAGTCAAATTTCTAGCTCACCTCCAATGCCGTCTGAATTGATTGTATATTTTATAATGGGAACAATAATTATTCCAAACAAGACAGGAACCAAGATATGACCAAAGCCTCTGTTAACCAACATAGTTAACTTTTACTTCCTGGACACTTTGTGCCTTCATTAATAGTGGCACATTAATCTGTGGACTTACGTGAAGGATTGCAGAGATTCGTAGACATTACAAATTTTCACTCACATTATAAATTTTCACTCTGAAATTTATGTGAAATTGGGTGCATTGGTGGGAGAAACCACCACCTAAAAAAGTTGTACTTTCAAGCCAGGACTCATCATTTCAAGGATCTTATGCCCTTGTCAAAGTTTAAGCACTCTTCTATTGTCAATTTATTTTTAAAAGCAATTATTTTTCACTGGTGAAGTCTAGGTTTATGAAACTCACAGTTCCTAGCCAGAAGAGACATTGATCAATGCATGTTTTCTACATCTACTTTTCAGTTATCATACCCAACCATCCTGTTCCTTGTGGTTTCTGTTTTTGACAAGTTTCACATTCAGCTTTTGAATCGCTGTTGAAGAGCAAAAGACAAAGTGTTTTCTATATTTAATGAGGCTACATGCAATTCATTGTTGGTTTAATTAAAATCTTAACAATCTAAAAATAAACACTTGCTTTTGGTGCAATGATACTGACAGTCACAAATCAAATTATCTAATTAATCCAGGGAAGTCTTAATATAATACCATTAAAATTATTATTATATACTTTTTCCTAACATGGTAAAGTTTTGCTCTTCTGTGTCCTAAATTAAATGGCAGCAGTTTTTCTTAAGAATAAGTGAAGTAGGGCGGGTTGCACCAAATCCTCAGCACCAAAAGTTCTTTGCCAGAGGACTGCAATGCAGATGCTGGGAGTTTATTTATCTTCATCCTTGGGTTCAATTAAAGCAATTTTTATACTTCCAACGTGCTCTGCACCCTATATTTCTTTATTGGTCTACAGTTCCACATTTTGTCTGAATTTATATTTGATCCTTGTTCACTTTATTATCCCTAAAAACTTTTCTTACTCAACTCCTGAAGTTACATTCCTTTAACAGTCTGTAATCAAACATTGCTGAATTTTTTATAGTTGTAGAGCCTCTGATATAATCCATACCTTATACTTTCAAAGCCCGTGTTATCTCCTCACACTTGCACTCTGAACCACATCATTATTCTAGAGTCATAGACATATAGTTCATTCTAAAGAGATTAAGTATTTGTTAACACTACCTGTCACTTACAGATAATACATACAAGTTATTTTAACAAGAGGCTTTACACCTCACAGTTATACAAAGCAAAGCAAAACAAGACAAGTTAGGTAATAGTTACCTGCTCAGCAGGCAACTGCTGTAATTGAAACCAAAGCTCAAGGCATGGTTTGAACGAGCCCAGACACAGCAAGCTGACAAACCCTAGGACAGAGACCTTGTAGCATTAATTTGAAGCCTGTAATCTTTTTGGGTTTTGCAATGGAAATAATGGAGGTACTGGATTACATAATATTATGAATATTCCCCATGAATTAATGGGACTATTGGCATCTCAGCAGAGATCTGAGTGCTCTTTCAGTATGGGAGGAGAGGTGGCTACATCTCCAGCTTGCTGAAACCACGTCTGCTAATTGGTACGACTCTCTGAATGTGAATTGCCATGTGCAGGAAAACTGTGGCTCTGACCATTCCGACCTGCACTGCATAAGGTTTATTGCTCCTCTTGCCCTTTCAGAAAATACCCTGTTGCATTTTTCTGTCTACTGACAGGCATATAAGGGCAGCACAAGAGAAGGTATATAATGCATTGGGAAGAAAAGGGAAAGATCTGCGTCTTCACACAGTATGTATTCAACATGGGCTGATCTCTGTACTCAGTGTATGTAAGGGCTTTACTTCCACAGGATTTGGTTTCCTAAATATGTTAGTATCTCTGTCTGAGTCTGCGTTTTTCCCCTATATGCTGTCTAAACTTAGCAGGTGAGTCTTCAGGCATCCCCCAGGTAATCTTCTTGGGCATGCTCAGGTGGGTCATATTTGAAGAAATATTCTCTTGCTGCGTGAGTTTATAATCCTATGGGTTTACTCCCTGCCTGGACAGAGACAATAGTTTAAAAACTGTCATGAGCATAGCCCTCAAAGTTAATGAAGACAGCTTCTAGGCTGTGAAGTTCTGCCAGTGAAACAGGAACATAATATTTAGCAGTGCTGTGATGCTGGGACAGCGACAGAAACCAAGTAAGCAGATAACAAAATGTTCTTTTTCCAGCCAGTACTGCTCCACGTGGCCTGGATGGTTTATTGTGAAAAAAAACTTGGCTGTGGAAAGGTTAGGGAGAACTTAGCTGTTGACTAAATTCACATCACGCTGCCTGAGGCCACACGTGGGTGAAAATGAATGATTAATTTGAATCCAAGACCCAAATTTCTTTCCTATTATTAAAAATATAGAGGGAGAAAACCCTGTCATCCACTGACTTTTAAAAACTGTTCAAAAAATTGCTAAAAATATCTTGGAGTTGAAGTATATTTTTTCATTAAAAATTTCTTCTGCATGAGCTTCAGTGAGCTCTGTTTATCACTCGTGCTCAGGAGTTTCTGATTCTGAACATGAAAGCCACAAAAAAAAAAAAATTTACCCCTTTCTTCCTTATGTCATTCGTATTATGAAAGGACAATTATGTTCATCATTATTACTTGGACTAAATATATATCCGTACCTTATAAATCTACTTTACATCTGAGGATTTTGCAATATACTGTAATTGAATTCACATTTTCTGGCATCTGTTAATAACCTTTCCTGTTCTTAGTATTACAGTGAAGTAAAATGCTCGTAAGTGGACGCAGAATACAGTAAAGTGACAGTCTCCTCTGCCTCCTGCGATACAGTTATTTCAGGCAGTCTAGATGCTTCAGCAGATATTTAGGGCTCAGTAGCTCTGGCCACTGTAACATAATCCAAGCATATCTTGTTTTTCCAAGACTTCTACTGAGTTTCACTCTCCAGGACGTCACTGTGTTTCTGTGAGAGAATCTGCCTGTTTTCCCAGGGTTTCCAGAGCAAACAAGTTTAATTTGGAAGGTAAGACAAGTTCAGTGAAAGGTTGATTGACAAGGGCTTCCAATGTCAGGCTTGCTTTAGAGACATTAGTGACTCTGTGTACCTAACACAACCATCCGTTCAAGTGTTTGAAGGTTCAGAGAGACACGGCAAAAGACAAGCAATTCTCACAGCTTTTATACCACCATTTTCATGTACAACAGCTGCAGGGCAAAAACTGGTGTGCCTGAATTTCCAGTTCCTCAGCTGGTGTACCTTCATCATTGTACCAACTGGTAAAGTTTCACAGTTGTTTTCAAAGTAAGAAAAAAGGTAACTGTGAGTGATTTCACTAATAACCACAGGGGATTCATGGGCTGCAATACAGTTAGTAGCAACTATAAACTCAACTTTTACTGTTTCAATACAAGTTCCATGGCCAACTGGGAAAAAAATTCCAGAGCCCAAAAAGTTTCACTGAAGAGGAAGGAAATGTGAAGGTGGTTGCCTGTTCTTAACTCAGCATCCCTAATAACCCCTTTTATTTCCTTCCTCTGTCTTGTTTTATCTACCTGTCTTCCCTCATTTTATTTGAAGATTAAGCACCTTGAAAAAAAAAAAAAACCACCATATTTTTCTCTTTATGACACCACCACCAATTCATACTTGGAATCTTTCTTCTTCTTGAAAACTTTGTCTATCATTTTGAAAGATGAAGAAGTAGCAGATAATTAATACTGTCGAATTTCTCCTGGTTTGTACTTTTTCCATTGCACCCGTTCAGAGTAATGGTAACAGTTGAAAAACCCTCTTCTTTGCCAGTCCTGCACGTATTTCTCATACAAGCTTCAAATTTCAATTCCNCCGGAGAAAACGCTGAGTTTAATGACTTCATTTCCCAACATTTTCAATATCAAGACTTTTATAGACAAAAATAAAACAATAACAAAACGTACAAAGGACTATTTCACATTGATGTGTGGCTCAGGAGAAGAAAGGAGGCACCCAAAAAAGATGTTTATGCCTTGTATTTTGGGCTAAAACATTTATGTTAGGTACACATCTATGTCGCTTTATCTATATACTCATACTTACCTCCCTACCTTCTGTATGATATAAATGCAGGTGTGAAGAGAAGCTGTGTCCATTTCCTACTTTTACCTGATTTATTTGATAAATAAAACTCTGTGTCTGCATTTGTCTTCATCTGCATTAATGCATGCTATTAGATACTCTTCTTGGTATCTGCACTTTTTTCTATATGGGACATGCATTCAACAATGTTTTTGTACTTGTTTGATATACGCTGCTTCGTTCGTCCTGGTAAAATCATATTTATTATACCCATCTACAAAGGTTACATGGGTTCCATTGGGCACCAGGACAAAATTAGATTTGATATTACGGCTAAGAGTATCTCCCACAAGGCAAATGTTGTGACAACGAACTGTGAAAGGGCAAACTCTAAATGCTGATAGAAAAGGTTAACAGCATGCTGAAGAATGTAATACAAAAGGAACACCCTACACTCTACAAATTTGACATAGAAAGTACGTAAGGAGCAATTCCAGAGACAACGAATACTAAAAGAAAAAAGGAAGATCACATCATTAAGCAGAAAAGTGAGCATATTATTGCAGGCTAAAGGAGCCTTCTTAAAAAACATATGGGAATCTTGTGTAAATAACACAATATGAGACAGATCTTGTCCAAATAAGACAGACACCAAGTCTGGTGTAAATCGGAAATAAGGAAAGCCAAGAGAAGCTCAAAAAAGTGGCAAAGTAAATTATAATAATAACACTAAGATGTTTTACATAACAGAAAAAAAAAAAAAAAAGAAGGAAGCACATACAGGAACACAGGACCCAAGAACCTAATGACAAGAGAAGGGCCATAACTGAGATTCAAGAAAAAACAAAGGCATTTGATGTTCTTTTTAACAAATCTTTACAGCCGATAAAGGACATGGAAGTTTTTATACCAAAGTCCTTTTTGTATCCTTCTTCCATAACTTCAAAGTCTCTGAAGGGAAAACTTAACTTACAAGGTCTCAAGTGCAGTAGCAAATAAGCTGTCATAGCTGCATTTTATCTGGGATCAGAATGAAATGAAGTGTGAAAAAGGTGACATACCTCTTGGCCTGATACTTTTCTCCTACAAAAGAACTGCTCTCCAATACAGGAAAAGAAGGTTTTTATGTCCCTTGGTCACCACTTTTCCCTGGAGTTTCTTCTTTTATCCTGATGGCTTTTTACAACATCCTTCTGGGCCTTTAAGCAATCTCCTCTGCCTCTAGAAACCTATAGGGTGTTCATAATTCCTCATAATCTCACCCCTTTTCTATTCCTATCTTTCTTGTCCATCTTGTCCATCCAGTGTTTTCTGCAGGCTTCAAGTCTTTCCTTTCTAACAAGCTTCGTCATTTGTAACCTCACAACAAGAAACCTTTGGTTTCTTCCTGTTCTTCTGCTAGAAATCTGCATTGTCTGTTTAGATGTGTAAACTCTCAACGATGGCGACTATATGTCCTTTTAGGAATGCTGCCTGTCAAAAGGAAGGCAGGAGGGTGATACTAAAGGTGGGTAAGAAGCACTATGGATATTAAAAAAAAAAAAAAAATATACAGGTGCTGAGGATGCGGTTGCTTTCACATACATTTTCACATTTTAGATAGATGGGAATAATTTTCAAGCTTTAGTCATGCACAAGCTGGGCATCAAACTTTATCTTCTTCAGTAATCGACAGAGAGATGGGTGATTTCTGAAGACAGTTGACCACATACCAAAAAGAGGTAGCTGGTAACAGGTTTTGTTGAGCAAGGTTGATTTTGCTTGTGTTGTGGTGACAATGAATAGTGCAGAGCTCATGGGAATAAAGTGTAAAGTCAATAGAGTTCTTTATGTTGATTTTTAATGAAGCTATTAAAAAAATAAATGACATACTTGGTTTGAATTTTCACTAAAATTAGAATAGTTCCAAACAGAAAGCAAAGCTGTGGGGGTTTGGGGAAGATTTATTTCCTAAGTTTGAACCATTTACTTACACCTAATTGAAAGCAGACAAGAAAAATGTATATGCTTTTTTTCATACTTTTTCCTTCATTTCATAGGTATCAGGGATCAAATTCAGTGTTGAGAAGTACCCTTGCGGGAAAAAAATGAAGTGACAGCAGAGTGGGAGGTATAAGCGTTGTTATCCAAAATGTTCCTGACACTATCACACTCCTTCAAGTGTTTGTTAAATAATATATTAATAGTACATACAGCCTGGGAAAACATAATTCTGAACAGATGCTATAGAGAAGGCAAATGTTGTGATCACTGTGGTAACGCAACAGGCTGGGCTCTAACCACCGGCCTGTTCGGTCCCAATTGCTCTTAGAAATGATTTAATATTACTGTCTGTCTGCAGCCCCAGTATCTTTACGGTTCCAAGTGCAGCTTTATGAGGAGCACAAGTTCAGCAAGGGCTGCTGATGTTATATGCAACAGTCATCAGTGCACTCTCTTCCCATCTTTCTTTTGCTCTGTCAGGCTGTCAGTTATATTTGAAAATGGCCAAAATCTTAAACACCCTAAGTCCTTCATGACCTTAATATCTGGTCTCAAGCAAATACCAGTAATGATCTGCATTTAGCTCATGTGTCTGTCTCCATAAAAACCGCCAGTCTAGACATTGCATGTGAAATACTAGAGCTGACTCTGAAAAGCCATCAGTCTGAGGTGCGAAATTTCCCCACTCACCAGGAAAGGGCACCATGCTTCACTGCGCATTAAAGACTTGTTAGAAGTTTAGACAAGAACAAAGATTGTTATTAACCCTCTGGCCACACAGGTAAAACTGTTTGCGCCAGACCCACAGATATCAGCATTGTCAAGCAAGTGTGATGAGAAGAATGGCCAGTCCTCTTTCTGCTTGGATCAGAGACATTGTACATAGGAAGTGTGAATGATCCCAGCAGATGGATCTGAACTATAAAAAAGGTGTGCCCTAAATGTTTGGACTGCTTTTGTGCAGGTGATCTTAGAGCTCAGTTGTTGGTGAGAGCTGAAATCTTCAGCAGCAAAGAGGAAGAGAGCCTCTCAGTGTATCAGCCAAGGCATACGGGGTGAGAGAAATGGTTAGAGGTTATCTCTAGGCAGATGGATGTATTTTTTGCTTCTTGTCTCTTCTGCAGATGGATCTGAACTATAAAAAAGGTGTGCCCTAAATGTTTGGACTGCTTTTGTGCAGGTGATCTTAGAGCTCAGTTGTTGGTGAGAGCTGAAATCTTCAGCAGCAAAGAGGAAGAGAGCCTCTCAGTGTATCAGCCAAGGCATACGGGGTGAGAGAAATGGTTAGAGGTTATCTCTAGGCAGATGGATGTATTTTTTGCTTCTTGTCTCTTCTATAAAGCCTCACAGATGTGTCTGGAATTTAGTAAATGTGTCCTTCTTTCACCTTCCCCTGGCTTCAATTAAATATGATTTTCAGGGTGACTGTAATTGGCTACAATCAGGGCACTTCATATCTCCAGATGTGGTGTTTAAGGACTAGGAGATACCCAGCTCCTGTGCCTGTCACTGATGTGTATCCAGAGGGTATACATTTAAACTGCACAAGCTATTTTAGAAATGGAAATTCGGTGGCCTTGGGGAGTCTCTTCCAGTGAACACTGACAAGCAGAAGACTATTCTGACACTCAGCAAGATATTGGAGGCACACCTCAACCAGTGGTTTCCAGGGAGGCTGTGATGTGAATTAATTTACGGTTTTAGATTTTTGCAGTAAAAAGAGGCCAGCAAAGCCTGTGTAGGTAAAAATGGGCATATTTTTTTAAAAAGATGTAGCCAGTCTAAACAGAGGGTTTGCTGCATTGATTTCCATGTAAGATCTCATAGATTGCTTCACGAAGTCTTCATTTCAGCTTTACAGCCTGACCATGGTGGGACCGGCCTGCAGGGGGGGTCTCTGCTCCAGCGGGGTCTCTGCAGGGCTGCAGGGGATCCCTGCTCCGGGCCTGCAGCCCCTCCTGCCCTCCTCCTCCTCCGCCCCGGGGCTCCCTCTGCTGCTGCTCCCTCCTTGCCTTCCTCCTCCTCTGCCTGGGCCGCCTGCGGCCCTTTCGCAAACCTCTTTTCCCCCCGGCGCCCCCAGCTCGGCTGAGGGGCTCAGCTGTGTCCTGCGCTGGGGCCCTTGGAGCCGGCTGGGACCGGCTGGGACCGGCTGTGTCCGGCGCGAGGCAGCCCCGGCCGCCCCACACACAGGCCGCCCGGCAGCCCCACTGCCAGCGCCTGGGCATGGAGACCCCATACACTGGTGTCTCTCAGTATTTGTATCAGGTACCTTTCCACTCGCTGACCATTATAGTGATGTTAATTCCTGTTTTAACGATGAAGTACCAAGAGATTCAAGGTTATTATCGTCTTCAAAAACTGTGCCTACCTCTGTCTGCTAAAGATGGGATTTTTTTTACCAACACCAACATATTAGTAAAAACCCTAGACCTTGAAAAATGCTTTACATTAGTATATTAGTAATTTTTGCTACTGTAACATATGGTGTGATTGTTTGTGACAGCTCCTAAACCAGAAGTATTGATACAGATCTTCTTGCTACCGTTGAAGCCTTGCATCAACTGGCGGCCGATCTCTCCCCACCTCAGGTCTACCCCAGCTCCCTGCCACCTTCCTGCCAGTCCTTCTCCCTCCAAGTAGCTCCCAGTATGGTACCTCCTTCTGGATAAACATTTCTACAACATTAGCTCTGATTTTCAACCTCATCTTGAAATCAGACCACAAGGGAGACCTCTTTTCCCCTTAGGTATAAAACAGTGAAGCCTCATATTGGTTGCATGTTTAACTATTGCTGGGGACGATACAGTAAAGAAAGTGCTTAGCACTTGCATTTAGTTCCATTTTTTTAACAGATCAAATGCCTATGTCCATAAGAGTGTCTTAATTTTCTCCTATTCCTTCCCTTGTGTAATAGACAAACACCTGAAGGCAAGATGCTTTCAGAGCCACTTGACAATAATAGAGGTTTTATCTCCACAGAAAGAATGAAATGTCAGTAGATAGGTTGGAGAGCAAAATATGATTTAATAGCCTAAATCAAAGCTTAGCAAGGCCAGTGAAAACATCCCTGTGGAAAGACTGCAAGAGAAAAAACAAGTAGATATGAAGACCATCAGATCAAAGGTTCCAGATATCAAATTTAGGTGATTTCTGTGGAAAGAGCTTAGCATGGAGTTAAATGCACCTCCGCACATAAACAAACACCCCCACCGTCTTATGTAAGCTTGTTTTAGATCCAAAAACAGAGAAAAAGAGAATCTTAAAATTACACTTTTAGCTTTTGTTAGAATTTTTACTTATCTTTACGTCTGTCCTCCTTCCTCGTAAGTTAGGTTTTCCTTTTTATTGCTTGTTGATGTACAATTTTTCTGTCTGAGATCATTCTCACAGAGAACACAGAAGAAGGATTTTTTTGATCCTGACTTCAGAGAAAAAGTCAGCAATGTGTTGAGGACAAGAGTTAAACATTACATGAACAGAAGGGAGAAAACTGGCTGGTGTTTATGCTCTGCACAATGACCATCATCTTTCAACTCTGTTCTTTGGACATGGTGGAAATGAGGAGCAATTCAGTCGTGCATTGGAATTAGCTCCTCTTTCTGCTAACTTTTTTGACAATACAATAATACACTGTGGAGGAACACATGCTGCTAGGGGTATTTAGAATTAGCAGTAAGGTTTAGGTCATTTTCCCACAGCAAAGTACAATGTAGAGTATTCTACAATCACTTGTCAGAGCTATCAGTTACCCTGTCACTTTTGATTGCTTCTCTATGAGTCCCAGAGTTGCTTGACATGGCTCCCCAGTCAAGGAAGTCTGGTGACAAACAAATCAATGGACTCACTAGGAACCTGGCATGGCAACCACTCTGTGATGCATATTCTTCATAATCTCAGATTAAAAGACACAAGCATAAAGCCATCTTAAAAAGAGCCTATGTACCTAAAATAATGCAAGAAGTCATAAGTTTTAAAGCACAGACATTGTAAAAACATTGAGATTTTTTTTCCAAAATGTTTAGTCACTTTTAATGGTAGCTGCCACTAATTGAAATATTTTACATTCCATCTGCTTGGTATTCAAGCTGAGAGAGACTGGAAACAAGACTGCCAAGACAATGCAGTGTTCCATCTTTGCTCTCAAAATATAGAATCATAGAATCATAGAATTGCTGAGGTTGGAAGGGACCTTTAAGACCATCAAGTCCAACCATTAACCTACCCTGACAAAAAACACTTCTAAACCATGTCCCTAAGTACCCCATCTACCCTTTTTTTAAACACCTCCAGGGATGGTGAATCCACCACCTCCCTGGGCAGCCTATTCCAATGTTTAATAACCCTTTCAGTGGAAAAATGTTTCCTAACATCCAATCTAAACCTCCCCTGACATAACTTGAACCCATTTCCTCTCATCCTATCACCTGTCACCAAGGAGAAGAGGTCAGCCCCCATCTCTGTACAACCTCCTTTCAGGTACTTGTAGAGGGTGATAAGGTCTCCCCTCAGCCTCCTCTTCTCCAGGCTGAACAACCCCAGCTCCCTCAGTCGTTCCTCAAATTGTTGAAAAACACTGAATACTTCTCTGCATCCTTCTCTGTAATCGCAATTTGTCTTCCAATTGTGGAAACTGTATCCCAATGCATTGCTCCTCATATGTGCTTCAGACAACAAAGTTTGTAGTATGTGTGTGCATAACCAACCATTAGCACCAACTCTTATTATCTCACTTTTAACTTTCTCAGCAGCTAGGGAAGTTCCTGGAAAGGCGGTCCTTTCAGACCTCAGCACTGCCCAAAAACTTTCCTGTATAGTGGAAGCAGTTTAATATTGGTGTCAAGGAGAGTCTTTCTGATTCTGAGGAGACTTGCCTTTGTCCTACTGCAAATTAAGTATTCTAAGTAAGTGCCTTCTCATGTCAACCCCTCATGGGTCTTTTCACATGCTGTAATTTAAGTTTAATGGGGTGCATATTTTACCATTTCCACATCTGTCTTGTAGTGGTATTTGCGATAGTGAGGACTTCAGTGAATTAAATGCCCATTCACAGCCTTGTTACAGAATTCTCTCGCACGCTGCATTTTCTTCTGAGATAATAGTCTGTTCTTGATGTCCTCCACAGTGTACATCTGGAAGGTCATCACCTCTTCTCTCTGTGTCTTTCCTTTGTCCTGCACTTTTTCCATTGTTGTTTTTGTTACTGATGGAATTACGGGCACCAATATATAACAGCATCTTGACATCAGATATTGTACAAAGTTGCTGTTAATTAATATCTTTTGTGATAGTGTTTCTACATCCAGATGTACCCTGCCATAGGTTTTCTTTGACACTTACAGCTTTCTTTAACAGACCTTAACCATTTCAACTGCTAATTCAGTGTTGACATTTGACTGGCTGCGGGAAGGTGGTGATGTGCTGTGAGTGAATTCTCATTGCTGGGTAAATTGTACAAACTGCCTGCCAGTAAACTTCAGTTTGCTGTCTGAAGCAAAACGGGCTGGGATAGCAGGCCTGGAGGAAAAGCCCCACTGCTCTGTCTCTGTTGGCTGTTCTGATGCTGACAGACAAATTGCTTACTTTGCAGAAAACAGAGTAACAGCTTGCAGTACTGAAGCAGTGAAAGAAGTTATTAGTCAAAATATTTGCTTCGGCTTTGTTCTGTGGTCGGTGGGGTGCACAGGGCCTGGTTATTATCTCTTCCTTCTGCTTTCCCTGTTTTTTTCAGCTTTTATGAAAGCTGGAGACAATCATGAAAGCTACTGGAGGAGCTAGATTAAACCCGCATGTCCCTTTCCTCCGCTTGGCTGAAGACAGGGCCCCTCTATTCCTCGTTAGACTCTTCATTACTTGATTTTGTAACTGCAGAATAGAAGTCCCTTTATCAGGGTCAAAAGTATGATCAGTCCTTCTACTCTGTCCAACAGACACTGGAGCAGTAGTTTTCCTGGATGGATGCTCTTTGGTTCTTGTTTTTCCTTGAAGTTTCTGTACCTGAGCTTCTAGTCCCCAGGTAGGTTCACCATCTCACTTCCTCATGTCCTCCCCCTGGTCACACAGGAAGAACCACAGGGTTGCAAATGGTGTGTGCCATTGCAGGAAAAAACATCACTAATCACTACAGAGCACAGCAAATTGCAAAAGCCAACATGAAACTTTAACATGTACAACAAAAAAAAGACCGTGGTTCAGATCAGATAAACTGTATTGAGAACAGATGAATCAATATCGTGACCTGCAAATGCTAAAAGATATAAATCCCTTCTAATATACTCTAGTCAATCTGTTATTATCTCAAATCCTTCAAGCTCTACGTTGGGTGCCAAAAAGGACTATTGTAGTTTAACCCCAGCTGGCAACTAAGCACCAAACAGCCACTTGCTCACTTTGCCTCCAGCAGGATGGGAGGAAGGGAACTGCAAGAGTAAAAATGTGAAAACTCACGGGTTAGGATAAGAACAGTTTAATAACTGAAATAAAATAAAATGAAATAATAAAAATTTGCAATGAAAAGGACAGTAACAAAGAGAGAGAAATAAAACCCAAGAAAAACGAGTGACGCAAATAAAAATAATTGCTCACCACCAAGTGACTGATGCCCAGCCAGTCCCCAAACAGTGGTCTCCTGCCAACCTTACCCCTAGTTTTATTGCTGAGCTTGTCATCATATGGTATGGGATATCCCTTGGTCAGCTGGGGTCATCTGTCCTAGCTGATTCTATTCCCAACTTTTGTGCAACCCGAGCCTACTCGTTGATGGGGAGGTCCGAGGAGCAGAAAAGGCCTTGACGCTGTGTAAGCACTGCTCAGCAATAACTAAGTCATCCCTGTGTTATCAATGCTGTTGCCAGCTCAAATCCAAAACATAGCCCTGTACTAGCTGCCATGAAGAAAATTAACTCTACCCCAGCTAAAACCAGTACAACAGAGACTCAAAGATATGTGATTCCAGAAATATGCTTTCATTCTCAGATAACATAGAAGATTTTCATTGCAGCTGCTTAAATATTTGCACTGCTTTGAAAGGTTTTATACGTACAGCCTTGTCTGTTATAAAGAATAAAATGCCTTTCTCCTGTTCTTTTTTTTCTCCATTTTTTTCCCAAGGTATTTAAGTTTAACTTGAAAATATCTATTTGAAGTTCCTTTCAACTGTAACTTGTTATACGTTATCACATATATGGACCTATATTTCTCTCAGGAACATATTTCCTCTTTTCATGAATTATGCCTGGAGTTAGAAGCAACTTCTAGCCATATAAAGATCACTCTTTCTTTCCTTCCTCCTCATTCTTGTGTGCTCTGTATATCACTGTCTGACTTTCTCATCTTTTTGAAGGTTTACCTCCTTCCTTTTGAAGTTTGTTTTGTTCTTTGAACAATACAGGAATCCACCACGTCTGACACCTTTTTTGGAAACTATTCTGTAAATTAGATTGCTTTCAGCAGATACTTCATGTGAAATAATAGCACACAACTAAACTAGTATCAGATCAAGAAAAAGGCTCTCACTGTGAATGTTGTTTACCTATTTTCTTTTGCCTCCTTTGTTCCTTACTCCAATCATTTTTTATAGTCAACGACTGGCAATTTTGATATTTGTAAATCTCTCTCCTTTGGCCTGGTATATTGCATCATCCATTTTTCAATCTAAAGCTATTCTATTCTTGACTATTACCTGTGGCGTGTTAGTTATTCGATATCATCTTCTCTCTCCCTAGGCAGCCAAGTTGAATTAGAAGTTTACTTGCTGCATTTGATAGAATTCTGATCTAGCTATCAAAATATAACATTGACATCTCTCTACTTGCCAGTTCTCATGAGGGAGATTCACAATGTAAAAATTGCCTCTTCCAGCTCCTTCTTCACACTCCTTTTATACCTAGCTGTCTTTTCTTCTTGCTTCTTTTGTACTGCTTCTGTTTCCACCACTGATACTGCTGCTCAGCTTCTCCAGGTCTTACACAGGTCCCTTCTACATCTAGTTCCTGTGTCCCCTTCTGGTGTTACATGCACTTCAACACTGATACCTTTTCTTTAGTGACTATACATCATAATCTCTTTATCTGTGACTCCCCCTGCTACCAGTGAAAGTCAATTAAGTGAACATTTTAGAGTCAGTGCTTTCTACTGTTTTTTCCAAAGACTTCAGGTTGCAGTCAGCCTTCCACCTGGATTTTGTCAGGAAGTTCTCCGAAGTTTTGAAGGAAATGAAGAAAGGCCACTTCATTATCCAGCAGCTCTCTAAAGGGCAGGTGGATATGAATAAATGTCTCAAGGGTGTTTGTCGGTCAGGAAGGAGAGCTGACCCTCGAAGAACGTGGCAATGTGATTAGCATCTCTTCTTACATCGGTCAAAAGTTACTGGAAACCATGAGGGAGTTGAGGCTGAGGTCAAAACTGGGGGAATTGCTACCAGAGTTCAATTATCTTACCAATCTGGGCTACATATCCATGGCTGTGGATCTCCAAGACAAACACAGCATCACTGTTTAACAGCTGCTATTCACAACCATGGCTCTTACCCATCAGTGGGTTCAGCTCTCATGTATTACTGTGTTGTGGCATGCACCTGCGTTATTCATATAAAATTTCCTGCTATATGAACACTCACACTACATGCCAAAGTTTTACTTGATACCTAACTTTAGACCCCATATGTGGTCTGCCACTTTAAAAAAAAATAAATAAAAATTGACTACAGCAGGTAAAAGCAAACTGCATTGAGCAATGGTGAGTCCCAGTATGATTGTTACTTTTAACAGATTTTCTTTATTCTTCTCTGTGGAAATCCCATAGCTCTAATAAGGAATGTGCTTTTTCCAAGACTAGACCCTACCTTCACTAGATAATAGCCTTTAAAAGAGGTAATTTTAATACAGAGCTGTAAGTACTATGCTTCCCCTTTTCCACATAAGCATTACAAGGCATAGGAACAAACAGGATTACAGATGGCTCATTGAAATCAAATTGCAGTTCATAAACTGTCTGCAGGCAGATGCCCCCAAATCACAGCAATGCCACTATGGGGAGCTTGGTGTCTGTGCATTTTAGAGACTACAGAGCAGCTGTCACCATCCTGGTAAGACAGATTCTCTTACCAATAGGTTCTCTCAGAGAAGATGTGAATCTGATTCTGAGTGACTCAGAGACTCCTTTAAGCGCCAAAAGGTGTTCTTTTTACTTTGAGTGAGGGTGCCAGACTCTATCATGATGTCATGATTGCAGAGTTGCTAGTAGCAACCAGTGACTTTTGTGCAACGCCTGGTCAGGAGGCCTTTTTTTTT